>CM074719.1:623319072-623886572 GCA_037306005.1 Rhinophrynus dorsalis | reverse complement strand
TTCGATAAATGATGGAGCATCCTGTCACAGCTTACCTTGTTTCCAGCGACGCTCTGCGTCATTCCACATGTCATCTGCAGGCTTTAGAGTGAAGCAGGCCTCTGTTTTATGCCATGCTTCATGTAGTCTCCTCCTACCTACTTCCTTCCTCTGAACCTGCTCCTCCTACCTACTTCCTGAGGAGGGGTTTAAAGGGCAGCCTGAGTCTGACTCAGTTGTTGTTCCTAGCAGTTCTATTCTTGGGCTCTGTGTATGACCTGGCTAGTCTTCCATCGAATCTGGTGCTGGCCTGTGGCTCTGTCTGACGACTCCTTAATTATCCCTTTAGTGGACACCGAACCTGGTGCAGACCTGTGGCTCTGGCTGACTACCTGAACTGTGCATGACCTGGCTTATCTGACTACCCTCTCTATTCTTACGTTTGTCCCTTGTACCTAGCAGACACCCTAATTAGTGCGGACCTGGGGCTCTGGTAGACTAGCTCTAATACTGACTGTGGGCGTGGGTCAGTTAATGCTCCATACTGACTGCAGGCGTGGGTGAGTTAATGCTCCATCCTGACTGCAGACGTGGGTCAGTTAATGCTCCATACTGACTGCAGGCATGGGTGAGTTAATGCTCCATCCTGACTGCAGACGTGGGTCAGTTAATGCTCCATACTGACTGCAGGCGTGGGTCAGTTAATGCTCCATCCTGACTGCAGACGTGGGTCAGTTAATGCTCCACACTGACTGCAGACGTGGGTCAGTTAATGCTCCACACTGACTGCAGACGTGGGTCAGTTAATGCTCCACACTGACTGCAGGCGTGGGTCAGTTATTGCTCCATACTGACTGCAGGCATGAGTCAGTACTCCAGCGACGTCGGATCAAGATTCAATGTTCCTGTTCCTGCTCCTGGTTCCTATCAAGACTACCAGTGGCTGAGGCCTAGTCCCTAGCAGAGTGGTCTAGCTTGGCAGCCTACTATTCCTGATAGCAGTGCTCACTGGCTTGTAACCCTCCGCTTGTTCCTTTTGTATATATTGTGCACTACTTTTCTGTTTTCAATAAATTTGCATTTAACTATACCGTACTAACTCCTGAACATCTTTGGGAAATCCTTACACATCCGGAATTTGCCCTGGTCTGTCTTCGGGACAACCCTCATAGGCAAAACCTGCAAATATGAGAATGGTAGCATAGAGAAGGGGCCTGCCATGCCCCCCAAGGCCACTTCCTTATCCATCTTCTCCTGGACCACAGACGGGTGCTCATGCCTCAATTGCAAATTCTCCAACATTTGACCCACATCCCACCGCTGGAAGGGAATCCAAAAACCCACAAAGAAACCCTCTTCCAGCACCCATGGAGTGATCATATTGGGGTAATGTGCAGGCAATGGACACATATAGTAGCACTGCACCAGCGCCTGCCCCTTTCTCTCCCACATCACCACGCTCTCCTCTCTTCTTCCAACACTTGATGAATGCATTCTGACCCCCACATCCGGAGCACTCATATCAGAAATGACAGGACTGCCCAAACTTGCAGATGCTCTCATTTAAATTACCAGAAGCATCCCAGGTTTCTGGCAGCCAAAGCGACCGTGTGGAGCCCCAACCCCCCAGTGCCAAATGAAAACTACCCCACGACACCCTGAAATGTCACAGATGAGACATAATGGCCATCTAGAGGCCAATATCCAACTGATCCCACTACATTGTGGACCTTACAGCCATCCGCTGACTGAATTGCTTGTCATAACGCCACCAGGAGAGGCCACCATACAAGCGACATGCTTTCCAGATGGCGTCCTGGTAACAAAAAAAGAGCCGATCACTTTTGCAGAAACCACTTCCCTATGACACAGAAACAGCCCTAACGCAATTCCCAAATAGTTTGGGAATTTTCCAGTAATGGGACGCTCCTTCTCCTCCTTCTTAGCATCATCCTTCTCCTCCTTCTCTGGAGGCAATTCCTCCAATGGTAAGAGGGAATAGAGTTTGATAAAGTCGCCACACCAGATTTTCTCCCTCACCTCCTGACCAGCACACGTAAGACAGCCCATGAGCTGCTCCAGAAACTCCCAACGAAACCTCTAGGTCAGAACCCTGCCCCCCCAGCAATGGAGAGAGCAGGAACCACTGACGCAGAACCTTCCGAGCTAGCAGCCGCAGTTGTACCCACTTGAGCCCCAACCAGTGACCCAGCAGGTGACCCCGAAGGTGAGAGAGAGGAGGTGGCAGAGGCACCAGGAGGACCTCCCACAGGGCCTGCCCCAGGGAAAGAGACTCAGTCCTCCTGTGGCTCCAAGTGAGCCATGCAAACACTAAACACCCATCCCCCCAAGGAGCCCCCTCATGCTAAATGACCCAGATGATGTCAGATAAGGACACCACCACCTGGTCAAGCACCCCCCTGCCCCTCATATCCAACACCCAACATACCTCATGGATGGGAAACACCTCCCCAGGCTGCCCCCCCCTCCGGCAGGGACCACAGGCCCACCAGCCACACACCTCCAGTGTTCGCCACTTGAGTCAAGGTCTGCAAAAGGATAGCAGGAGTCAGGTTAGAGATCGCTGTGCTATCAGCACAAGGCTCAGTCTGCTCCTCCTGCACGTCCAGGTCCGCAGCATGCCCAACATGCTCACAGTTGTTCTTTGCCCCAACATAGCAGCACAATCCTGCAGCTATTCCTGGCCTCTACTAGAGGCCAGAATGCCACGTGACACCTGATCCCTGCTGCTCCACACCAGACTCCTGCTTCTCTGCCTCCTGCCCGGCTTAGAGTGTCAAGCACACTGGATAGCCCGATGAAGATGTAGGAGGGGCAGATACCTCAGCAGCCCCCAAGGAACAGGTCCACCTCCTGTCCAACTGGATCTGAAGCCTCGATCCTCCATCCTTCTCCTCCGTATGGTGGAGCTCCACCATCAAGGAATCCAGGTTACCCATAATGCCGGGGAATCACCATCATCAAAAGCCAGGGAAAGACACACGAGCACCAGGTACCACAGAACTATCGCACACTCCTGCTCAGTCCTCCTCTCTAACAGCACTGATACCCCTTCCAGTTCCCTCTTATATTAACACCTCGGTTTTTCCACACCCCTTACCTAATTCTCCCCTTTTGCATGTGTCTCGTACTCTAGCTTCACTCCGGGGGGGTTTCTGGAACACAGAGGCCTGGAGATTAACCAAGAGGCAGAGAAAAGGATAGTTGAAGTCTAGCTGGTTGTTGAGGTGGTCTGTGATTGGCTGATGGTCGAGGGGATAGAAGCCCACCAGAGTCAAGACTAACGGGAAGTCAGACAAGCCAGATCAGGAACGGGTGGGCAACACAGTATAAGGCAGCAGACTGTGGAATAGTCGAATCAATGAGCATTCCTAAAATGCATATCTAGAACGCATCATTGTTTTATCCGCCTCAACCCATTGAATGCCAGAGCAATGCGCTGCGTACCCCTCTGGCACTCAAAGGGTTAACTTTTATATGATAAGGAAAACCACTCATCAGCAATTAAAATAAATGTGAGAAATTGCTATTTGAAATGGACTTGTATGACAAACAGGGCTTTTGTTGTTAAAAAAAAAAAAAAAAAAAGTCTGATATTTTATCTGACAGCAACAGCAGAGAAGAGGACTTGGGATCGGTTAGATGGATACATCAGAATCATGGGGGAGACCAGCACGGTACTGGGTTGTATAGGAAGAGGCGTTAGCAGAAAAATGAGTTGCTAATACCACTTTACCGATCACTAGTTGGAACTCCCCTAGAGTATGGTGTGCCGTTCTGGAGACCCTATAGAAGGACATCAATAAATTAGACAATGTCCAAAGATGAGCCGCTACAATGGTGAACAGTGTAAATAACAAAACTTATCTGGAAAGTCTTCAGTATCAGGGCTACAAAACTAGTAAGGGGAATGGAAAGTTTTAGTTATGAAGAGAGGCTAGAAAAGTTAAACTTGTACACACTAGAGAAACGGCGTCTTAGAGGGGATATGATAACACTATAGAAATATGTTCAAGGCCCATACAAAGGGCTCTCCAAAGACCTGTTCATTAACAGAACAGTACACAGGACAAGGGGCCACCCGCTTAGACTTGACGAAAGGAGATTTCATCTACAACAGCGGAAGGGTTTCTTTACAGTAAGGACAATAAAGGTATGGAATGCACTTCCGGAGGAGGTGGTGCTATCAAATACATTAGATGCCTTTAAAAGGGGCCTGGATACTTATTTAAAAGAGCATAATATAGGGGGCTATGTACGTTAGTATTGGGATGAATATTTAGTTAGGGCTTGTTGATCTAGGGAGAAATCTGATTGCCATTGGAGTCAGATGCCTTCTTTTGGGTCAGCGATGGTAAACAGGAATAGGAAAAGGGTTGAACTGGATGGACGCAAGTCTTTTTTCAACCTAAATTACTATGTAACTATGTAATCACATGGATAGCTTGGAGGATGGAGAGGGGAGATATGACTGAAATCTTAACATATAGTAAGTGATTTAATAATGTTCAGGACAGATCCATACTTTTAACCCATGACGTGCCAGGACCGTCATGCCGGTTCCAGCACATAAGGACAGGCGACGCTCCTGGCACATCATGGAATTGCAGGCTGCACGCCGCTCGGGATCCCCAGAATTGTTTGCAAAAAAAAATTTAAATGGCGCGTGGTCCTTAACTGCTGGACGCGTGCTACGTCGGTCGGTTGTTAATGGGTTAATATAAGATATGTCTTAAAATTGCAGGGTGGGAAAATAAATGGAAATGTAAGAAAAAGTAAAGAAAATACTGGATGGAAAAAAGTGATAAACAAATTATATAAACTTGTTGAAGCAGGGCACAACTGATATACAAGAAAAACGACTGCCTTGGTGCTACATTAATAGGATAAATACAATAATGTCAAACTGGGGGCAATCCCCAAAGTAATGAGCACTCAAAAGGACTTGTATGTATAAAATAAATAGATACTTTTTATTGTCGACGTTTCGGCCCTTCTAGGGGCCTTCCTCAAGACAAACAGAGCTATACAAAATGGAAGCCTTAAATACCCTCAGTTCAATACACCAAACCCACAGCACCACGAGGTACTTGACCACATGATGTCATCAAAAGTTGGCGTCATACTATACAGTAATTAAGAAAAAAACGAAAAGTTAGAACATATGGAACTCAGTATTGAAGTAAAGAAAAGACATAGTTATACGTCAGAAAAATCACTGTGGAGCATTAAGGTGAAATGAAAACTCCATGCAGATTAACCTTCCCCGTGCCAGAGGGCCAACAACGCAGTCATATGTGCCGCGGATGCAGTCCCTCCGGCATGCGAAGAGTCAATTATCAGTGACAGACACTCTGCAGCTCATGAAATCCAAATGTGGATTTACCCGAACTCCCCCCAGTGGCCTCCTGCCCCCCAGCCCAAACCGCTAACCCCCTGTGCTCCACGTGGGCACACCACGTTCCACTCCTGGATCCCAGAGTGTCCCCCCCCGGCACCCAGCAAGGCAAAGCATAGTGACACAAAAATGATTAAAATGAATGACAATTACAATGGGTACATATTGCAACAAGAAATGAAAGCTTGATATGTTTCCTGGCAATGTCGGGGTCCGAATCCTTAGCAATAGTGCATTAATTGACACCATGTTCCAAAGTCCCTGGCTCCACGTTCCTTTAGAAGGGCTACTAAAATGGTGACTGGTTTACAGGAAAAGAAATATCAGGATGAACTAAAGGATCTGATCATGTATAGCTTGGAGGAGAGAAGAGAGAGGGGATATGATAGACACATTCACATACATGAAGGGATTCAACAAAGTGCAGGATGGAAGTATATTTCAAAGGAGTAAAAATGTTAGGACAAGAGGCCATAGTCTAAAACTAGAGGGACACAGGTTTAGATGTAATGTAAGAAAGTTTTACTTCACTGAGACGGTAGCAGATAAGTAGAATAGCCTACCAGCAGAAGTGGTAGATGTCAATACAGTGACAGAATTTAAGCATGCATGGGATAGGCATAAGGCTGTCCTTAACATAAGAAAAGACCAAGGACCAAAAAAGGTTTGAGGTTTTTACTTTAGGAAAATGGGCAGACTAGATGGGCCGAATTGTTCTTATCTGTCATCAAATTCTATGTTTCTATGTCTCTTTAGGAGATATTACGGGTCCATACCTCCCAAGTGCCCCTCTTTAGGAGATATTATGGGTCCATACCTCCGAAGTGTTCCTCTTTAGGAGATATTACGGGTCCATACCTCCCAAGTGCCCCTCTTTAGGAGATATTATGGGTCCATACCTCCGAAGTGTTCCTCTTTCAGAGATATTAGGGGTCTATACCTCCCAAGTGTCCCTCTTTAGTAGAGACAGTCCCTCTTTGAGAGCCACATCCATCTGTCCCTCTTTCCCACCCTGAGGCCAGATTCTATTGCAGGTGCTAAATGTTAACACCCAATTTATCAAACATTTTCCAATTGAAGTCTATGGGGAAAACTGGAGATAAAAGCAGAGATAAAATTAGCACCTGTACTAGAAGCTAGCCCCTGGTGTCCCTGTGTTTAGGAGATCAGACTGTGTGGTGTGTATAGAAGTGTATCACTCTGATATCCCTGTGTTTAGGAAATCAGACTGTGTGGTGTGTATATAAGTGTATCACTCTGATGTCTCTGTGTTTAGGATGTCAGACTGCGTGGTGTGTATATAAGTGTGTCACCCCGGTGTCCCTGTGTGTAGGAGATCAGACTGTGTGGTGTATATAAGTGTATCACCCTGGTGTTCCTGTATTTAGGAGATCAGACTGTGTGGTGTGTATATAAGTGTATCACCCTGGTGTTCCTGTATTTAGGAGATCAGACTGTGTGGTGTGTATATAAGTGTATCATCCTGGTGTCCCTGTGTTTAGTAGATCAGACTGTGTGGTGTGTATAGAAGTGTATCACCCTGGTGTCCCTGTGTTTAGGAGATCAGACTGTGTTGTGTGATATAAGTGTATCACCCAGGTGTCCTTGTGTTAATCAGATCAGACTGTGTGGTGTGTATATAATTGTATCACCCTGGTGTCCCTGTGTTTAGGAGATCAGCCTGTGTGGTGTGTATAGAAGTGTATCACATTGCTCCACAGTAATAAAACTCACATTAATATTTGTTTAACCCCTTAATGACCCTTGCCGTTCATATTACTTCATGGGTCGATTTGAGTTAACGAGCCATGGTGTACTATGACCGTCATGGAATTGCGGGCTCCCCCCGCGGCTGCACGCTGCTCGGGGAGTCCAGAATCAAAAAAAAAAAAAAAAAAAAAGCTCTGTGGTCCTTTAGTGACCGCCGCGTGCCTGCGTGGCCAGTCGTTAAAGGGATAGTAATGTTTCATAATAAAAGCAGCTCTAATTAATCATCATAGTAATTGGACTTTATTTCAATTCTATCAGAGTTGTAGTTCGAGTAATTCAATGACAAAGTCTCCCCCTCCCGCCCATTTTACTGATGTAACACTGTTCAGCCAGATCAGAAGGGAGGTGCCCAGGTAGATTGCAGAGAGGGACAATCTTCAATTAAGATTAGGGAAAAACCTGAAAAACTTGTCAAGGGGGGCAGGGCTTTCATTGTTCTCATAGGAAGAAGATTGTCCCCTGCTGTTATCTGTCTGGTCTATGGACTGGATTCCACATCTGAGAAGAGATGGCTTACACTAGGTAAAAGGGGCGGGAGGGGAAACTTTGCTTGTGAATATCTCTCAAACCATAAAGGTTTGAGAGATAAGACTTATATCGTTCTTCATGTTTTTTTAATGCCTACAAAATAAAATAAAGATAAAACGAAGTATTACTATCCCTTTAAGGGGTTAACCCTTTCAGTGCCAGAGGCTCGGGCCATTTTCTGAACCCTGCAGGCCAGACACTTTTTCAACATTTTTGCTATCCTTCCGTTTAGGCTTGATTTCCTCTGGGGATTTTTAGTTAAATATGGAAAACTATATATTGTTTTTTTCAGAACGAATTGTGCTTTCTCGTGATACCTTACATGAAGAGAATTTTACATCGTGCAAAAAGCTATGATGTCATAATGACAAAAAAAAGTGAAAATTTACTCATTTTGCTAAAATCACATACTATGTATCAAAAACATTTACCTTGATTGAAAAAGTTTCAATTATTTGAAAAAGCCCAGAGTCCCCCGAGTAAAAAAATACCAAATTTGTATAGTTTTACCCAAGTCCAAGGCTAGCGTAGAGCCCTAATCACCAGCAGCGCAAAATGACATTTTCAACTTTATAAACTAAAATGCACATTCTAGGGTTTTTGTGGTAAAACTACCCTAAAACAGTGGAATAACTATACAAAACTATATATTTCTGAAAAGTAGACAACCTGACGCATCTAATGAGGGGTAACTTGCCTTCTTGCCCCAAGCCTGTGGTACCCAAATGCTTCCAGAAGGTGGCACTATAGGAAAAAAATGGCATTTTCTTACATTTCTGCCCCTTCAACTGTACTGAAATCTGTGAAAACCATGGAATTTACAACTGTATTCATTAGCTAGTGCTCTTGGGAGAAAAATTACACCCCATTGGTTTGGGTTCACCTACCACAGGGGATGCTAGAAGTGCAAAAAGACACCTACTACAACCTCTAAATTTTCTAACATTTTCTCAAACATTACTTGTCTATACAAAAATGGTTATAACAACTAGAGAATTAAAGAAAGGCTACACAAACCATACCATTTTGGAAAGAAGACAACCTGCCGCATCTAATGAGGGGTGAATTGCCTTCTTACCCCAAGCCTGTTGTGCCCAAATGCTTCCAGAAGGTGGCACTATAGAAAAAAAATGGCATTTTCTTACATTTCTGCCACTTCAACAGTACTGAAATCTGGGAAAACCATGGAATTTACAACTATATTGATTAGCTAGTGCTCTTGGGAGAAAAATGACACCCCATTGGTATGGGTTCACCTACCACAGGGGATGCTAGAAGTGCAAAAAGACACCTACTACAACCTCTAAATTTTCTAACATTTTTTCAAACATTACTTGTCTATACAAAAATGGTTATAACAACTAGAGAAGTAAAGAAAGGCTACACAAACCATACCATTTTGGAAAGAAGACAACCTGCCGCATCTAATAAGGGGTGAATTGCCTTCTTACCCCAAGCCTGTTGTGCCCAAATGCTTCCAGAAGGTGGCACTATAGGAAAAAAATGGCATTTTCTTACATTTCTGCCCCTTCATCTGTATGGAAATCTGTGAAAACCATGGAATTTCCAACTGTATTCATTAGCTAGTGCTCTTAGGAGAAAAATGACACCTCATTGGAATGAGTTCCCCTACCTTAGTGGGCGCTACAAGTACCAAACTACACCTATTGCAACCACTAATTTTTCTAACATTTTCTCAAACATTACTTGTCTGTACAAAAATGGTTATAACAACTACAGAAGTGAAGAAAGGCTACACAAACCATACCATTTTGGAAAGAAGACAACCTGACGCATCTAATGAGGGGTGAATTGCCTTCTTACCCCAAGCCTGTTGTGCCCAAATGCTTCCAGAAGGTGGCACTATAGGAAAAAAATGGCATTTTCTTACATTTCTGCCCCTTCATCTGTATGGAAATCTGTGAAAACCATGGAATTTCCAACTGTATTCATTAGCTAGTGCTCTTAGGAGAAAAATGACACCTCATTGGTATGAGTTCCCCTACCTTAGTGGGCGCTACAAGTACCAAACTACACCTATTGCAGCCACTAATTTTTCTAACATTTTCTCAAACATTACTTGTCTGTAGAAAAATGGTTATAACAACTAGAGAAGTGAAGAAAGGCTACACAAACCATACCATTTTGGAAAGAAGACAACCTGCCGCATCTAATAAGGGGTGAATTGCCTTCTTACCCCAAGCCTGTTGTGCCCAAATGCTTCCAGAAGGTGGCACTATAGGAAAAAAATGGCATTTTCTTACATTTCTGCCCCTTCATCTGTATGGAAATCTGTGAAAACCATGGAATTTCCAACTGTATTCATTAGCTAGTGCTCTTAGGAGAAAAATGACACCTCATTGGTATGAGTTCCCCTACCTTAGTGGGCGCTACAAGTACCAAACTACACCTATTGCAACCACTAATTTTTCGAACATTTTCTCAAACATTACTTGTCTGTACAAAAATGGTTAGAACAACTAGAGAAGTGAAGAAAGGGTACACAAACCATACCATTTTGGAAAGAAGACAACCTGCCGCATCTAATGAGGGGTGAATTGCCTTCTTACCCCAAGCCTGTTGTGCCCAAATGCTTCCAGAAGGTGGCACTATAGGAAAAAAATGGCATTTTCTTACATTTCTGCCCCTTCATCTGTATGGAAATCTGTGAAAACCATGGAATTTCCAACTGTATTCATTAGCTAGTGCTCTTAGGAGAAAAATGACACCCCATTGGAATGAATTGACATACCTTAGGGGTGCCAGAAAAGCATAACTACACCTACCTGTTTGCTTCTTCGAAAATTGCTGCTTGTACTAAAATGTTCATAACTGTTAGAGACATGATGGAAAGGTATAAAAGGTATACCATTTTGGAAAGTAGACATTCTCCCGCATCAAATGAGGGGTCACTTGCCTTTCTACCCCTGGGCTGAAGTGCACAAATATTTCCAAAAGGTGGCGCTATGGGAATAAATACATGTTTTTTTTACATTTCCACCACTTCAAAGATACTAAAATCTTTGAAAACCATAACATTTCCTGCTGTATTCAGTACCTGCTACCAACATGAGAAAAATGGTAGCCCATTTGTGTGGCTTAACATACAATATGTGGGTGCTAGGAACACGTACGTAAACCTGACACTTTTGTTTCTTAAATTATCTGCTTGCACTAAAATGGTTATAACCATAATAGATATGCAGGAAAGGTAGAAAACAATGCCATTTTGGAAAGAAAACAACCTGACGCATCTAATGAGGGGTCACTTGCCTTCATACCCAAAGGCTGGCATGCACAAATGCTTCCAGGAGGTGGCGCTAATGAAAAAAAAAGGCATTTTCTTACATTTCTGCCCCTTCAAATGTATGGAGCTCTGTGAAAACCATGGAATTTTCAACTGCATTTGTTAGCTAAAGCTCTTAGGAGTCAAACGACACCCCATTGGTATGAGCTGAACTATCTTAGGGAGTGCTAGAAGTAGAAAACTACACCTACTACAAACTGATGTTTCTAACATTTTCTCAAACCTGACTTGCCTCTATGAAAATGGCTATAACACCTTCAGAAGTGAAGAAAAGGTAGATAAACTATACCATTTTGGAAAGAAGACAACATGCCGCATCTAATGAGGGGTCACTTGCCTTTTTACCCCTAAGTTAGTTGGCACAACTATTTCCAGAATGTGGTGCTACAGAAAACAAACAAACATTTCTTTTACACTTCAGTCACTTCAAAGATACTAAAATGGTTCAATGGCGTGGGATTTCCTAGGAGGACTTCTTGCCAGCCAAAGAAAAATGGTACCCCACTGCTGTGGGTTGACATACCAATTTACACTACAGGAGCGTAGCTACCAGTGAAACAGGAATGGGAAAGCAAACAGTGTATGTGTGATTTTATGGCTAACAAATGAAAGAAGCTAGGGCGTCAGCCAGTGTACTCGCGGACCTGTGACTACCAGTGTAACAGTGTGGGAGGGTGAGGGATTAGGCAGTGTGTGTGGGTATGAGCAGAGGAGGAAGGATGGTGGAGATGGTGGGGCAGTGTCTGAGAGTGTGTATGGGAGATCTGTGACTACCAGTGTGCACTGTATGTCCCCCTCATACAAAGTTTGATTCCCAGCCTGAATCTAGTGCATACTGGTACTCTGAGTCTACCAATAGGCAGTGGAAACAGGCTGGGGGTCAGGCTGGGGAATGGAACTGCCAGTTGGCTGTGGAACCAGGCAGGGGAATACGGTACGTGTGTGTGTGTGGGGGGGAATCGGAGGCATTTTTTGTGCATGCCACAAGGGTGCCCAATGCACTGCAAAGCAATGCGTTGGACCCTCTGTTGCACACAAAGAGGTTTTTTTTTTAATTATTATTTTGTATTCATACCTCGTTGGGGAGGCGGTGTCAGGAACATTCCTGGTGTCCCCCATCCAGGTCTAAAAACAGAATAATAAAAAAAAAAAAAAGTGTGTGTGTGTTACAGGGGGTCCAACGTATTGCAAAGCACTGCGTTGGACCCCCCCTGTGGCACGTGCATTTTTTGGGGCTTTTCCCCCAATATTTTTGTGTAGACCTCGTTGGGGGCATCAGAACCCATACAATGAGGTCTAAATAAAAAATAAAAGGGGAAAAAAAATAATCCTTTGGGTGCCACAGGGGTGTCCAATGGATTGCAAAGCAATGCATTGGGCCCCTGTAGCACACAAAGGGTTAATTTTTTTATCGATACTTTGTATTCAGATGGCCACCAAACAAGCTCTGATCACAAAGTAATGATAAGAAGTCCTGTGTGTGTGCCACAGGAAGGGGGTCTGCATTGAACCCCTATCCCAGTGGCACACACAGGGTTAAATTTTTTAAAATTTATTTATTTTTTTATTATATACCTGATTGAGGGGCATCAGGACCCCCTGATCCCTCCCCAATGAGGTCTTAGTAAAAAAAAATATATATGTCCACAAACGGAGTGACCCTGTGAGTGCCACAAGGGTCTCCAGCGCATTGCAAAGCAATGCATTGGATCCTTGTGGCACTCAGAGGGTTAATTTTTTTTACTATCATTACTTGGTAATCAGAGCTTGTTGGGGGGCCATCAATCCTGATGACCCCCCCAACAATCTCTGATAACAAAGTAATGATAAAAGCCCTGTGTGTGCCGCAGAAGGGGGGCTGCATTGCCCCCCCCCCCCCGTGGCACACACAGGGTTCATTTTTTTTTTTTTTTTACTTTTTTTTATTATAGACCTCATTGAGGGGTATACAAACCCCCCTGATCCCCCCAATGAGGTCTTACCAAAAAAAAAAAAAAAGTTATTAAAAAAAGTTTCCCTGTGAGTGCCACCGGCGTCTCCAGCGCATTGCAAAGCAATGCATTGGACCCTTGTGGCACTCGGAGGGTTAATTTTTTTTTTATCATTACTTTGTAATCAGAGCTTGTTGGGGGGCCATCAGGAGCAATCCTGATGGCCCCCCAACAATCTCTGGTAACAAAATAATGATAAAAGCCCTGTGTGTGCCACAGGAGGGGGGGGGTGCATTGGACCCCCACCTGTGGCACACACAGGGTTAAATTTTTTTTTTTTTTTTTTTCCAATTATAGACCTCATTGAGGGGCATCAGGATCCCCCCTGATCCCCCCAATGAGGTCTTTAAAAAAAAAAAAATCCCCCCCCCAAAGAATTGACCCTGTGAGTGCAACAGGGGTCTCCAGCACATTGCAAAGCAATGTGCTGGGACCCTGTGGCACTCACAGGGTTACTTTAATGTAATTTTTTTTTTTATTATTTTTTTAATACACTTTTCAGACCTCGTGGGGGACATCAGGACCCCTCCTGGTGTCCCCCCAGTCATTGATCTCCCAGCCGATAGGCTGGGAGATCAATGATGCGACCGCAGGAGAGCAAGAGCTCTCCTGCCCTTCACTCCTACCACCGGTAGGAGTGAACAGGATCGGGGAAACTTCCCTAACGTCATCGGTGACCATGTCACCGATGACGTTTGGAGGATTCCCCCGGTCCCGCCCACTCCTACCCGGAAGTTCGGGTAGGAGAGGGGGGGAAGGAGAAACTCCGTTTCTCCTTTGTGTTCATTGATCTCCCAGCCCGATCGGCTGGGAGATCAATAACTGGGGAGGCATGAGGAGTGATCCTCATGCCTCCCCATGAGTGCCAGGATTTTTTTTTTTTTTAATGCGGCCACTGCATGCCGGTTATACCGGCTCATGCAGTGACCGCATTTCACTCTTACGCCGTACGAGCGTGGCACAGCAGGTACAGCTGTGTCCACTCGTACGGCGTAAGTAGCTGGCACTCTAGGGGTTAAACATCAATATGTGTGTTTATAAATTAGTCTGTGTAAATAATACACTTTAGTCTTGTTCTAAATAATTTATGCTGTCGGTTACACAGGTTTCAGTAGGTCATGAAATAACCTAAAAATTATCGTTAATGCCCTGCCACCAGCCACACCCCCAGCAACACCCCTAAAACAAGCACTGTCCTTCTTTGGCCATTTGAAATGTTGGGAGGTATGCAGCAGTCTAGACAGGGGTTTGGTTTAAAACATGTCTACAACTTCACCACCCTTATTGATTGTAGCCATACCCATTTGCTGTATGGCATCAGCACAAGCTGGGACATCAACAACAGCTCTACAACAAGCCTCCATCATGACTAGCCTCTGTGTTATAGTTAGGGTGACCACATTTCCCTTCTGCCATTCCGGGACGTGGTCACCCTATTGCCTTACCTTGAGTCCCTGGTGGTCTAGCGGCGTGTCAACAGGGAGCTCTGTGCCTCCTCCGGCACAGAGCTGAAGCTCCCGCGCGCTGTGCTCAGTAATGCAGAGCGCTGGGAGATGATGTCATCTCCCAGCGCTCTGTATTACTAGAGCGCTTACCTCCAGGAGATCAGGTAAGCTGCATTGCCGCCCTGGATGTCAGCCTGCAAGCGGCGTCCATGATGTGACACACCGCTTGCAGGCTGACATTCAGGGCGGCTTGGCTTCATTCCGGGACACTTCATTGTCCCGGTTGAAGGGGACCCGGGACGCGGGACATGTCCCTGAAATAAGGGACAGTCCCGGACGTTCCGGGACCCGTGGTCACCCTAGTTATAGTGCTTGTGATGCTAGCTGTGGCCGTAGTTATCAGTAAGTATTAAACCAGTTATTGTTCCGGTCCAGACGCACTCTAGAGCCCTCTGCTTTGCTTGTGTAGGTTTTTACAATTAACTGATGTTTGTAGTGATCAGGAATGCAGCACTGGCAATAAACGCTACATTGTGTTCTACCACTCTCAATAGTCATCTCTGCTGCTTCTTACAATAAACAGAGTTTGTACAGGAGAAGTGGTTTGTGGAGAAATTATCATACATTGTATGCTGTAGATTATCTAAGACATTCTATTGTCTTAAAATTTTGAAAACTGAAGCAACAATATATAGTTGTATTGCAAAACAAAAAATAATATGCCTACATGTTTGTTATGGGTATGAGAGAGACAGTGCATGTGTGTGTATATGAGAGATAGAGAGAGAATGTATTGGTGTGAGTATGAGTGTGCGTGAGCAGGTCGGGATTTGCATTAAGGCAGAGTAGACACCTGCCTACAGAGGGGCGCCTGTAATTGGGATAATATTTTGGCTTCCTGTTTTTATTAGCCTCGAAAGTACGACCCCCCCTCCCCGCTTGGTGCCCACAACAACATGGAGAGGAGAGGTCTGCTTCGAAGACCTGTAGTTACTGAGCTCCCTCGTCGCCGTCGGCTCTTTAGTAATAATGCAGAGCGCTGGAAGATGACATCATCTCTCAGCGCTCTGCATTACAGACCTCGTGGGAGCTCCAGCAGCTACAGCTCTGTGCCAAAGGTGGCACATACCGCTCCTCTCCAGCGAGGTAGGAAACGGGGGGCAATACTGAGATGATGGGGGCAATGTGAGGGGCAATACTGAGATGATGGGGCAATGTGAGGGGCAGTGTGTGTCTGTGTGTCAGAGAGGAAGTGTGTGTGTGTGTCAGAGAGGGAGTGTGTGTGTGTCAGAGAGTGAGTGTGTGTGTGTGTGTGTCAGAGAGGAAGTGTGTTTGTGTCAGAGTGAGTGTGTGTGTGTGTCAGAGAGGAAGTGTGTGTGTGTGTGTCAGAGAGGAAGTGTGTGTGTGTGTGTGTGTCAGAGAGGAAGTGTGTTTGTGTCAGAGTGAGTGTGTGTGTGTGTCAGAGAGGAAGTGTGTGTGTGTGTGTGTGTGTGTGTGTGTGTGTCAGAGAGGAAGTGTGTGTGTGTCAGAGAGGGAGTGTGTCTGTTTGTGTCAGAGTGAGTGTGTGTGTGTGTGTGTGTCAGAGAGGAAGTGTGTGTGTGTGTGTGTGTGTGTCAGAGAGGAAGTGTGTGTGTGTGTGTGTGTCAGAGAGGAAGTGCGTGTGTGTGTGTGTCAGAGAGGAAGTGTGTGTGTGTCAGAGAGGGAGTGTGTCTGTTTGTGTCAGAGTGAGTGTGTGTGTGTGTGTCAGAGAGGAAGTGTGTGTGTGTGTCAGAGAGGAAGTGCGTGTGTGTGTGTCAGAGAGGAAGTGTGTGTGTGTGTCAGGGAGAGAGTGATAGTTTAAACGTATGTGAGTGTGAGCATGTTTATAGTAAACGTGAATATGTAAGAAGATGTATAAGTGTATTTAATGATACATTGTTATACTTAGAAAATGTTATATGCTATTAAGACTGTAAATTGAAAAATCCAAAGAAATTGTCGGTAATAAAGTGGATTTTAAAATCGTGTTAATATAACAACACTGCTATTGATATTTGTATTACTGGACATTGTTCAGATGCAGGGGGGGTGGGTGCAATGCATTTTTTGCCATACTCAACCATCTGTTCATTAAAGGGTTAAATGAGGCCCTTAACCCCTTAAATTCTAGAGAGGTCTCAAAGGCATTGAGAAGGAGTGTGTTGGAGGCCTGTCTAGCACTCAGTGGGGTGAGATGCACTAAGGTGTGATAAAGAGGTGATAAAGTGAACATGACTTCTCCAGTGATATCACTTCTCCAGTTCCTATGTTCTTCTATAGAGTCCATGCACTAAGATCTCTACAGCTTAAGAAATCTTAGTGCATTGGTTCCATAGAATAACATAGGAACTGGAGAAGTCATCTGCACTTTATCATACCTTAACCTCCCAGGAGTTAAAAGCCCCATTTAAATCAATGGGAATTGGTGGACATTTCATCCCCCCCAATTATGGAGCTGTCAGTTAACTCCAGAACTGCACCCTTTCCGTTTTGATGAATGAGGCACTTTGGACTTTATGTTGAAAAGAAAATGGAGTAATCCCCATTCTGTTAGAGGGATCGTTTAAATCCTTGAATGCTAAATTGCGTTCAAGGGGTTAAAAGCCCCATTTAAATCCGTGTAAATCAGCATTTGTCCCATAGGGTATAAATGGTTTGCCCCCACATGACTCCAGTTCTTTTTTGAGCATAAGGACAAAAGAGTTTCATATATATACATACATATCCGCCATTGTGACCTCATACAGTAACTAGATTTATGGATTTGTCCTCTCCATGGGGTTGTAATGGGCAGTGAAGTAGTAAGACAAACAGTACATAACATCCTATATAATAATTCGCTAAGATGTTTGTCAGAAGTCATCATGCGCAGTAGAGACTGCCCAAACGCACAGAATGCTGGGAGCACAGAATGTTGGGAGCACAGAATGCTGGGATTACGGAATGCTGGGAGGTCTGTGCTGGGAGCATTCTGTGTGGAATGCTGGGAGTTCTGTGCTGGGACTTCTGTGCGGAATGCTGGGAGTTCTGTGCTGGGAGCATTCTGTGCGGAATGCTGGGAGTTCTGTGCTGGGAGCATTCTGTGCGGAATGCTGGGAGTTCTGTGCTGGGAGCATTCTGTGCAGCATGCTGGGAGTTCTGTGCTGGGAGCATTCTGTGCGGAATGCTGGGAGTTCTGTGCTTTTGGGCAGTCTCTACAGTACATGACTGCGTCGGCAGCAGGATGCAGAGCAGGGCCGGCCTCTTAACCTTTTGAGTGCCAGAGGGGTACGCAACACATTGCAAAGTAATGTGTTGCGTACCCTTCTGGCACTCAAAGGGCTAACATCACCCGGACCTTGACCCATGTACACAGGCTTTTACACTAGTGTTAAATAAACTGCCGTAGACAACAATGGTGTTGGACAGGCCACAGCTTTTATCTGGAGTTTAAAACTTCGGTCTTCTCCTACTGAGCTCCAAAATGCTGGCATAACCTATCCACCAAAAAATTCAGTTTTTTTCTTGCTTTCTATTGATGTACATGTGCATAGTTTGTATTGTCAATGCTATCCAGGACATACTTGGAAACGGACAAAATCTCAATGTATTCTTCCTGGTAAAACAATTTCTAAATAAATAAAACTAAATAACAAACAGAAATGAATTCAATATATAACATATACAAGCAATAAAATATTCCATCATTTATTATTTAGTCCATAACATGGGTTACACCCCTATAAACTAAGAGTAATATATTCCATACTCATTTTAAAATGAATCCCATCCTTCCTCCATATTATAAATGGAAGGTGACCTGTATTTCCTCTGATTGCTGCAACAATAGGGGAGATTCACTAAACAGTGATAAAGAGGTGATAAAGTGGAGATGACTTCTCCAGTTTATAACTTCTCCAAAACCTATATTATTGGATAGAGCTTATGCACTAAGATCTCCAAAGTTGAAGAAATCTTGGTGCATAGGCTCCATAGAATAATGTAGGAATTGGAGAAGTGATATTACTGGAGAAGTCATCTCCTCTTTATCACCACTTAGTGCATCTCCCCCAATGTTTCCATGAAGACAGAGTGTGTGTGGAACCATGGAAAACCACAGAAGAAAGACAATTCTTATATAACCCCTGTTCCCTCCTTCTGTCTGCCTGGCCATAGACTTCTACTCTCAGACAATCACAGGTAATCTTATCTATGTTATAATATGTTATAAATAAAAATGCCAAAGCCACCCTCCAAACTCATGGGGCCCCTCCTCAAATAGTCTGGGACCCACACATTGCCTCCTTGGGGAATGAGCTGTAATATTTTCTGGGGTTTCCATAAAATTTCAGACTGTGTGTTAGGTGTACCAGGAGCGAAACCAGATTGATAACCACTGCATGATTCCATCTCTCGTCTCACAAACCCCGCACTCTTGCTCTCATTACCTTATGCAGGTATACCTCCCAACATTTCAAATTGCCAAAGAGGGACACTTAGGAGGTATGTGTAGGTAATAATAAAATTGAACTTCATTTGACCAAATTGCTGCCGATATCTGTGTCTCCCATACAGGTGGGCAGGAGAACACCGAATTTTCCCTTTGGACATGTGGAAATTACCAGGGCTACTGCCGACGTTACTGCTTTATGTATGAGAGCTTCGTCGGGGCATTTGGCTGCCCTCGAAAATTCAGGTATTGGTACAAATTTCTCCATGTTATCATTAGTATAAACATCTACATTCAAAGGGTGTTTATTATTACTCTTTAGAAGTGATCTAGCGCCTTATGTTCAAAATGAAAAAAAGCGTTTCTGGAGCCAACTATGTATACCACAGGGACAGACTGCGCCACCATTGAATAAATATTTATTTCTTCAAAAATGTTTACTTGTCTTTAAAATGAAAGGAACACAGACATGGAAAAATGAACTGAGGTTATATACACTTAAAGGGATAGTAATGTTTCATAAAAAAAGCAGCTCCAATTAATCTTCATAGTATTTGGTCCATGGAGAGTGTTATTTCAATACTGTCAGAGTTGTAGTTCAAGAGTAATTGAATGATAAAGTATCCCCCCTCCCGCCCCTTTTACCTAATGTAAGCCACCTCCCCTCAGATGTGGAATCTGGTCTCTTGACCAGACAGCTCACAGCA
Organism: Rhinophrynus dorsalis; assembly: GCA_037306005.1. Classification (NCBI taxonomy): domain Eukaryota; kingdom Metazoa; phylum Chordata; class Amphibia; order Anura; family Rhinophrynidae; genus Rhinophrynus; species Rhinophrynus dorsalis. The sequence continues at coordinate 623,866,979 of CM074719.1, read as the reverse complement.
AGGGACAATCTTCTTACTGTGATCATAAGGAAACACTGCCCCCCTTGACAGGTTTTTCCTTATGATCACTGAAGATTGTCCTTCTCTGCGATCCATCCGGACAGTCTTGCTGCTCTGAGGTGAGCAGTGTTACATCAGTAAAAGGGGAGGAGGGGGATACTTTATCATTCAATTACTCTTGAACTACAACTCTGACAGTACTGAAATAACACTCTCCATGGCCCAAATACTATGAGGATTAATTGGAGCTGCTTTTATTATGAAACATTACTATCCCTTTAACTTGCACTTCATACAGCATCTTTAACTCCTTCAGTGACAGAGCGGTATGCACCGTATTAAAGAGCAGTGTGTTGCATACTACTTTGGCAAAGGTTATAAAAAATCTCTGTTTTTTTGAAGGCTAAAATCTAGCCTTACATAGGCTCCAATGGAGCTGCCATTCTTGTGTTTTCTAAGTCTTCCAGTGATTTCCAGGATTATCTGAATGGCCTGAGATTATAATCTTTCCAATACAAGAGCATTGGCACAACTGGCAGTCAATAAACTGAACGTTTATCCAGGGGAGTCTGTGGGAGAAGGAAAGAGGGGACACTTGCATCTCCCGCCCTTTGCTGGATTAACCCTTTCAGCGCCAGAGGGGTACGCAACGCATTGCTTTGCAGTGCGTTGCGTACCCCTCTGGCGCTGAAAGGGTTAACAGAAGGGCTGGGCAGGCTGGCCCAGGGGGCATATTTTGGCAACATTTCTGTGGACAGCCATGGCTCTTATCCCTCAAAAACAGCACAAACAACATTAAATAAATGGTTCTCTGATCGGGACAATTAACATGCATTAAAAGAGAGTTTAGGATTATTGTAGAGATGCAAACTCTGAAACATTTTTACATATACTAGCTCAGTATGTGATATCAAACATTATATCAACTTACTGAATTTCTATGTGTTTGTTTTGCTTTAACTAATCTTCCACAGGTCCCTACTTGGTTGATTATCCAATGCTAATGCTTTTCTTATACCTCAAATACAGGAAGCTGTTTAATTCAAAACATATTTCTAGTCAAACTGTTGCCTTTTATATTAAACCGATAGCAAATGTGCAGGGAGGGAAGAGTCACTGATTGACATGTTACATAGAATGTAAAAGTAAAAACTCCCCCACTGTGTGACAGTTTGAACTGTAATAAGGTTTGAATAAAACATCTTTCACCAGTGAGAGAACCCTTGTGATACTCAACAGGAGGAGCCCTACAATATGTTTATTTTCACAACTTTTCTGATCACTTAAGGGGATAAGGGCAGGTGCAGAATTGTCCCTTATTTACCATGTGTTCCTTTGTTAAAGGTGCTGTGTGCCTGGGACCTAATATATGTGTAGAGAAAATGCATTTCATGCAGCAGAAATAAGCACAGATCTATTACAAAGCCTCTCTGGAATCCCTTAACTAAAGAATCGCTCTGATGTCGATCGTTATGTGAGTGCTACGTTATGATCTTTTATATACTTGGACTGAAGTTTCACGCATTACATTGTGCGATACCTCAGTAATGTGATCATTCAACTGATGTATTAAACTTGTGGTACCAATGAATTAATAAAGGTTCATTTATGAATACATTATTTTTTGTCATTTATTTGTAAAAACTGTATACTTTTAACAGCTTTTCACACGGGTCTGTCTCTTAAGGAATCCATTCCTGAAAAAAAAAAAGAAAAAAAAAAAAATGTGCAGTGGTCCTTAACAGCCACCGTCCTGCTGATCAGGCAGCCGCAGCTCTCCATACTAACTATAACCTCCGCTCCACTGGTAACAACTCACCGACTATTCCACAATACCTGAGCAGTATGATCACTCCAGATCTCCATACTAACTATAACCTCCACTACTAACAACTCACTGACTATTCCACACTACCTGAGCAGTATGATCACTCCAGATCTCCATACTAACTATAACCTCCACTGCTAACAACTCACTGACTATTCCACACTACCTGAGCACTATGATCACTCCAGATCTCCATACTAACTATAACCTCCGCTCCACTGCTAACAACTCACTGACTATTCCACACCACCTGAGCAGTATGATCACTCCAGCTCTCCATACTAACTATAACCTCTGCTACTAACAACTCACTGACTATTCCACACCACCTGAGCAGTATGATCACTCCAGCTCTCCATACTAACTATAACCTCCACTCCACTGCTAATAACTCACCGACTATTCCACAATACCTGAGCAGTATGATCACTCCAGATCTCCATACTAACTATAACCTCCACTACTAACAACTCACTGACTATTCCACACTACCTGAGCAGTATGATCACTCCAGATCTCCATACTAACTATAACCTCCACTGCTAACAACTCACTGACTATTCCACACTACCTGAGCACTATGATCACTCCAGATCTCCATACTAACTATAACCTCCGCTCCACTGCTAACAACTCACTGACTATTCCACACCACCTGAGCAGTATGATCACTCCAGCTCTCCATACTAACTATAACCTCTGCTACTAACAACTCACTGACTATTCCACACCACCTGAGCAGTATGATCACTCCAGCTCTCCATACTAACTATAACCTCCACTCCACTGCTAATAACTCACTGACTATTCCACACTACCTGAGCAGTATGATCACTCCAGATCTCCATACTAACTATAACCTCCACTACTAACAACTCACTGACTATTCCACATTACCTGAGAGCAGTATGATCACTCCAGATCTCCATACTAACTATAACCTCCACTGCTAATAACTCACTGACTGTGTCGCACTACCTGAGCAGTATGGTCATTCCAGATCTCCATGCTAACGATAACCTCCACTCCACTACTAACAACTCACTGACTATTCCACACTACCTGATCAGTATGATCACTCCAGATCTCCATACTAACTATAACCTCCACTCTACTGCTAACGACTGACTGACTATTCCACACTACCTGAGCAGTATGATCACTCCAGATCTCCATACTAACTATAACCTCCACTGCTAACAGCTCACTGACTACTCCACACTACCTGATCAGTATGATCACTCCAGATCTCCATACTAACTATAACCTCCACTGCTAACAGCTCACTGACTACTCCACACTACCTGATCAGTATGATCACTCCAGATCTCCATACTAACTATAACCTCCACTACTAACAACTCACTGACTATTCCACACTACCTGAGCAGTATGATCACTCCAGATCTCCATACTAACTATAACCTCCACTGCTAACAACTCACTGACTATTCTACATTACCTGAGCAGTATGATCACTCCAGATCTCCATACTAACTATAACCTCCACTGCTAACAGCTCACTGACTACTCCACATTACCTGAGCAGTATGATCACTCCAGATCTCCATACTAACTATAACCTCCACTGCTAACAACTCACTGACTATTCTACATTACCTGAGCAGTATGATCACTCCAGATCTCCATACTAACTATAACCTCCACTGCTAATAACTCACTGACTGTGTCACACTACCTGAGCAGTATGGTCATTCCAGATCTCCATGCTAACGATAACCTCCACTGCTAACAACTCACTGACTATTCCACACTACCTGAGCAGTATGATCACTCCAGATCTCCATACTAACTATAACATCCACTACTAACAACTCACTGACTATTCCACACTACCTGAGCACTATGATCACTCCAGATCTCCATACTAACTATAACCTCCACTACTAACAACTCACTGACTATTCCACACTACCTGAGCAGTATGATCACTCCAGATCTCCATACTAACTATAACCTCCACTACTAACAACTCACTGACTATTCCACACTACCTGAGCAGTATGATCACTCCAGATCTCCATACTAACTATAACCTCCACTACTAACAACTCACTGACTATTCCACACTACCTGAGCAGTATGGTCACTCCAGATCTCCATACTAACTATAACCTCCACTACTAACAACTCACTGACTATTCCACACTACCTGAGCAGTATGATCACTCCAGATCTCCATACTAACTATAACCTCCGCTCCACTGCTAACAACTCACTGACTATTCCACACCACCTGAGCAGTATGATCACTCCAGCTCTCCATACTAACTATAACCTCTGCTCCACTGCTAACAACTCACTGACTATTCCACACTACCTGATCAGTATGATCACTCCAGATCTCCATACTAACTATAACCTCCACTGGTAACAACTCACTGACTATTCCACACTACCTGAGCAGTATGATCACTCCAGATCTCCATACTAACAATAACCTCCACTACTAACAACTCACTGACTATTCCACACTATCTGAGCAGTATGATCACTCCAGATCTCCATACTAACTATAACCTCCACTGCTAACAACTCACTAACTATTCCACACTATCTGAGCAGTATGATCACTCCAGATATCCATACTAACTGTAACCTCCACTACTAACAACTCACTGACTATTCCACACTACCTGATCAGTATGATCACTCCAGATCTCCATACTAACTATAACCTCCACTACTAACAACTCACTGACTATTCCACACTACCTGATCAGTATGATCACTCCAGATCTCCATACTAACTATAACCTCCACTACTAACAACTCACTGACTATTCCACACTACCTGATCAGTATGATCACTCCAGATCTCCATACTAACTATAACCTCCACTACTAACAACTCACTGACTATTCCACACTACCTGAGCAGTATGGTCACTCCAGATCTCCATACTAACTATAACCTCCACTACTAACAACTCACTGACTATTCCACACTACCTGAGCAGTATGGTCACTCCAGATCTCCATACTAACTATAACCTCCACTACTAACAACTCACTGACTATTCCACACTACCTGAGCAGTATGATCACTCCAGATCTCCATACTAACTATAACCTCCGCTCCACTGCTAACAACTCACTGACTATTCCACACTACCTGATCAGTATGATCACTCCAGATCTCCATACTAACTATAACCTCCACTGGTAACAACTCACTGACTATACCACACTACCTGAACAGTATGATCACTCCAGATCTCCATACTAACTATAACCTCCACTACTAACAACTCACTGACTATTCCACACTACCTGAGCAGTATGATCACTCCAGATCTCCATACTAACTATAACCTCCACTACTAAGAACTCACTGACTATTCCACACTAAAAGAAAGAAGCCGGTCGATCTGCCTTCTCCTTCAGAGCTCCGAAAGTCTGAAATAACCTACCTGAAAAGAATATAAAATCCCTAAAATAACTTTCTTTATATCTAAAAACAATATGCAACTGTATATAACATTTTTTAGTGTGTGTGTGTATATATGTATTATGTCTCTGTATTTATGCAAATACACACTCCAGGACATACCTGAAAACGAGAGAAATCTCCATGTTTTCTTCCTGGTAAAACATTTTCCAAATAAAAATAAATAAATAAAAGGGTGCCAGTCTACCGCATGTTGTCAGTGTGTGCTTAGGAGCTGGAGTTGTTTGATTTAGGGGTATTGGTGGTAGCCAGTTGTTGTTTGGACAAGGTGGGGTGCAGGGTGTGTGTGTGTGTGTGTACATGAAGAAAGAGTTAAAAAACAAAAAAAACAAGAAAGAAAAAAGACAATTTTTTGACTGACGGTGACAGTTAAAGGGATAGTAATTTCAGAAAAAAAGTACTGACTATATGATAGATATAATTAAAAGAGAGTACTTGCACTTATTCGTATCTCTCAGACCATTATGGTTTGAGAGATATAGGAAAATAAAATTCTCTGGTCCCTCCCCTTTCTGCTTGACGAGCTGTAAAGCTGTCAGAAGCAGATTCTGGTCACTTATCCAGATGTGGCTCTTCAGCAGCGCCGATATAAAGATATCTAAAGAGCGTATGCTGGAGCAGGAAAAGGCAATTCACATAATATCATGTCACCATTTCATTGGCAGTAACAGAACACTGGGCAGGTCTGACTGGGCCCTGATGGAACAGGTAGTGACAGTCCTTACACCTTTCCGTGCTTTGACGGAAATTTTGAGAAAAGAGAACGGTAGCCTGGCACAAGTTATTCCCCTCTTCACGCACCTCTCCTTAAAACTGGACGATTTCCTTGCCCATAGGGAACGCTTGTCTGGTGCTGATGGTAATATACTTCCTGATGTTGCTGCCCTTCTAACGAGGCTGAAGAAGGAACTGACTCGGCGCATGGAAGATCGCATGGACAATTGTCCCGAGTTAATGCTTGCCACAATGTGTGATCCACAAATCAAAGGCAAGATGGCACTTACTTCCAATTTGCTCACTGCCTGGAGGGAACAACTGATTGCGAGGGTGCGTGAGAGGCAAAGGAAAAACAGGATTCAGTAACGCAAGGCAGGAGAAGATTCCGCAGATGAGCTGGAGGAGTGTGGTGGTCTTCCAGGACCTATCAGTAACAGCGCCAGTAGCACATCATCTTGTTCCAGTGGAGCAGCTGCTGCTTTGTATGCTGAGGCAATGGACAGATTATGCTTCGGACAAAAGAAACAGCTCCTCATCAATAGAAAATGTGTTGAGTTTGAGGTTAAGGCTTACCTTGCGGAACCTTCTTTGCTCCCAAGTAGAGATCCCTTGACTTTCTGGGATCACAAGAGGACTGTGTGGCCCACTTTGTCCCTGGTATCCCAGGAATTGCTTTTTTGCCCCCCAACCAATGTCCAGAGTGAGCGGGTGTTTTCGGTAACTGGAAATATACTTAGCCCCCAGCGCTCTCAATTGGCCCCCCAGCTCATGGAGCAAATTACTTTTTTTAAAAGTCATCCTGCCAAAGCTGGGTTACCCTGCTCTCAGGTTCGATGCAGATTAGGAAAAACAAAAAGTCTTAATCTAGAATCATCCATAGTACCATAAAACGCTGAGCGCTCCAGCTTACCCAGCTCTAGTACAGTGGCTGGTTGGGCAGAGGACACCCCCCTGACATGGTGGGACTAAGGGGGGAATTTAAAGTCTACATTGTTGTCCCACTATACAGGTTGTTCAGTCTGGCTCTGCGGTATCTATTTACTGGGTCCTGCCTGCTCCAGTGTTCTGCGGTTCTGGCTACATCTCCAGTGCTGCTGTCATCCTGAGTCTGCCTCTCACCAATCATCCTCAGTTGCTGTATCCATCTACGGAGTTCTGCCTGGTCCATGCTTCCTCAATTTTGAAGTCTAATCTAAGAAAAGTCATATATATATTTCCATTCTGAGTTCTGCCTGCTCCAGTGTTCTGTAGTTTGCGCTTCTGAATTGCTTGCTGAATCAATAAAGATTAGGAACAACGGTAATTGTAATTACCAAACTAGGACACTAGTGGCTGAGTGGATATAGGATGCAAGCTTTCAATACAACTAGGTCTCTTCATCAGGCATTACACACTTGTCATAAGGAGAAGGTATGATCCATAGAAATAAACACAAACACAATCTGTTTGGGGATAACAGGCCACAGCTTTATTTAAAGGGATAGTAATGTTTCATAATAAAAGCAGCTCTAATTAATCATCATAGTATTTGGACTTTGGAGAGTGTTATTTCAATTCTGTCAGAGTTGTAGTTCAAGAGTAAATGAATGATAAAGTATCCCCCTCCCTCCCCTTTTACTGATGTAACACTGCTCAGCCAGATCATAAGGGAGGTGCCCAGGTAGACTGCAGAGAGGGACAATCTTCAATTAAGATAAGTGAAAAACCTGAAAAACTTGTCAAGGGGGGCAGGGCTTTCATTGTTCTCATAGGAAGAAGATTGTCCCCTGCTGTTATCTGTCTGGTCTATGGACTGTATTCCACATCTGAGAAGAGATGACTTACACTAGGTAAAAGGGCCGGGAGGGGGACACTTTGCTTGTCAATATCTCTCAAACCATAAAGGTCTGAGAGATAAGACTTATATCGTTCTTCATGTTTTTTTAATGCCTACAAAATAAAATAAAGATAAAACGAAGTATTATCCCTTTAATTACTTAAAACACCTTATTATTATTCTTATTCAGCCATAATAATCATCATTAATCAATAATCCATCTTTAATCGACAGTTCTTGCCAATCCACCTTCCTTGAAACCAAACATGGCCAAATTACACAGGCTCATGCACCACATACTTCAGCACTACTACTGACCCCCACCTTTGCCAGCACTTATAGCTGACTCCTCCACTCTTCAGCACTTACAGCTGACTCCCAAGAAATTACCTCACTGGCCATCCACTTTAGCTTCAATGGGTAAGGTCACCAACCCGCGACCCAAGTCCCCCATATTAGGGAGGAAGGGATGCTTCCTTTAACCTCTCCTCCCTCAAACAGCAGTCCACATCCTGCCACCAAACCTTTATAAGTCCTTTCCACTTTTACTCCCTCCTTAGCCACACACACTTCCTGTCTGAATCAATGCTCTCCATGACATGCTTCCCCTTCCTGTATCCTGCGTTCCCATCCGGGGAAATCTTTATGCATAATACAAAATGAAGTTCCCCAATGTATGTAATAATTTCCCAGCTGCTTTAAACAATCGTTTCCAGTCTCTCTCAGAACCTTGTCCTGAGTGCATTATGTAAAAAAGAAAAGCTTTGATTCCTTTTGCCCAAGTTTTAGGATTGTTGCTTCCTTCCTATATACAGAACATTATTTGTTTATGGTGCTTATCAATCCTCTAACCCTCACTTATTAATTTACCAGCTTCAGTTTTAAGAAGCCCAATCTGAATTGAAGTTTTTTAAAGACCTGTCATGCTCTTCTGCAATTCAGGACGTATGGAAGGGGTCAAGTTGAGGCGGCGTAGTGTTATATCCTTTTAACATCCTATAACAAAGTCCTAGAATGCGTTGCTCACTGTGTGCGTAACAGCACATGTGCAGTGGGGACTCGCAGAACGGGCTGATCTGGAGTGGGGAGCTCCAGAAGTCTGACAGCCTGTCTGTACTCCCAGCTCCGGGGCTGTAGCAGAGGCAGCTGCCCCGGGGCCAGGAGCACAGACAGGCCATGAGCCATCCGGAGCTCCCCAGGCTTTGTAACTAGTTATAGTAGAAAGCAGCATTAAGCAAGTCCATACATAGAAGCTCTTTAATGACACACTGCCAGGCGTAGGTCACCAGCCACATGACAAGAGTTGTAGGTCCCAACTGCTGGAATTGCTAAAGGTTGCATGTGCTTTACAAATAAATATGTCTGAATTGGATGATAGTTGACTTTAGCAGAGAAGTATTAAAACCATGTCCCACTGTGGATGTGTATACAGACAAAAGGTGAGCAATTCTGGGGAAAACCAGCTGCACTATAGTAGTACAGAAACATAGACTTTTCCATCTAGGAAGCCATTCAGAATATACTAATGATTCTCAACCAGATTGCTAAATGCAACAATTCAGGGTGTGCAAATTTTTCCATGAAAATTCTAACAAAACTATTAAGTTTCCAGTGTATACTTATGAAAATGATTATGCACAATGTGTACTTTGACATCCTGACTGTAGTATCTAACATTAATCATTACATGGCGTGTTCCCTTGATTAAAGGGATAGTATTGTAAAAAAAAAAAAAAAAAAAAAAAAAAAAAAAAATGAATTATACCTTCGATTGTTCAGTTTAATTTTCTATACTGAATGGTATGTTCTGATAATCCTTTACTTTCATGTTTGAATTAAAAATACAATTAAGTTTCCCGCTCCCACCCCTTTTCAGGACGTCATGCAGACTTCCCTAAGATCAGAAATCCGGTCTGGACGGCTCACTGCCAAGGGTAGGGGTACTATGTTTCATAGGAATACAGTAACATAGAATGTGGAAGCAGAGAAGACAGAAGGTGTTAATCTTCCTTTAATAATACTAATCAAGTCAACTTACTATAATCACAAAAAAATTGTAATAGCCCCTTTGAAATTTGCCAATTCAAGGACTAACATCTTCGGTCCGTCTTGGATATCACATCTATGGAAGAGGTCATGACAGCTGTTTGCTTAAAAAAAACAAAAAAAAACAAACAAACAAACAAATACTGAAGCAGGGAGACTGCATAGTTCTTAATGCTAAGTATCAAGGGGTGTGTAACACACACACTGTAACAATGTGTTGCACACACACACACCTCTGATACGTCAAGTTAAGATTACCGTGCCCATTGGGAAGAAGTTGTCTCTTCATTTCCAACTCCACGGTCACGACCACTAGGTCTGATTAAAGAGGTTATCCCTTGAACCAAGGCACAAAGGAAATTAAATCAGAGTGGTCATTAGGATTTTTCTGATCATACTAAGGCAAGTGGCAATTACTATCAGTAGGTGTTAGTGGTTATTTACCTCCTTGATTGCAAATGGTCTCCAAGGCACTTTGAAGCTGGAATATACTCTAGCAATCAAGATAAAAACCCCTTTAAAAGAATGTGGATTATTTTTTTGACACCCCCCGATAGTTGGTTTAGCCCTGAATTGATGCACTGTAGCTTTATACAATGCCCCAGTGCTTTGAAGGTAGGGGGCCGTGCTGTAGGATAGCTTCTCACCAAGTAAACAATGACATGTGATCCACTCACTCTGCCCTTTTTATACTTTGTCATTACGCTTTTGTGTTGAATGCCTGTGCAACGTTGCATGAATATCACTCAAGTCTATAAATCCTCTATAATCTGTTTATTTTAAACATGGAACACTACATACGGACCCCCTACACAATACCTATTATTACAGCACTGAAATGATGGGCCACAGAATGGCACAAGGAACATGGTTCTACTAAAAGGGAACAGTTGGAACTGTGATGTACATAATCTATCCAGAGTTTACTGTACAGCTTGGTGTTATTGTTTTATACAAAGGAAGTTGCTGAAGCAGCAGGTTTTTGTTCCCAAAATCAAAACAGGATTGCTTTCTCCTACATGTGAAGAGAGAGACAAACGTCTCACTGATCTCAGCCAGCCCTAGCCCAGCCCGTGCTGTTGTCCGTGGCAGCAGGCTGTGGTTGAAACAGAAAGCTAATTGGTATTATACATGTAATTATCGAAATGGAACATGTAGGCGTGATGGCAAAGTGGAATAGTAGCGTGAAATCTCTCCCTTTAGTGGGAACATCCATATTGGCAAGAATTGCCAGTTTATGCAAAGAAGCTAGTACTGGCTAGGACAGTGGTTCTCAACCTTCCTAGTGCCACGTCCCTTTGATAAAATTTCCCAAGTTGTGGTGACCCCTAACAGTAAAATTACTTTTTGTTGCTCCTTCATCGCTGTAATTTTGCTACTGTTATGAATCGAAATATAACTATCTGATGGTTTTAGGCGACCCCTGGAAAATCGTCATTCGACCCCCGTAGGGGTCCCGACCCACAGATTGAGAACCACTGGGCTAGGAGGAAGCGTGGGGTAGGAGGGAGAACAGTGTGGTTGGTATGCTAGACTCTGGCTAGCACTGAGTTTCAGATGAGAGTTGGAGTTATGTGGAATGTTATCTGACCGGTAGTGTCAGGTGGAAGAGAAAGCAGTATGAATTAGTATCTGTTGGGCATTGATTTACAAGTAGGAGAGCAGTGTGGAATGTTAGCATCTGTCAGGCATGGATTTACCAATGGGAGAGCAGTCTGGAATGTTAGGCTCTGGCTAGCACAGAGGTGAAGATGGACGAGTAATGTGGAATGTTAGTATCTGTCAAGCATTGATTTGCAAGTGGGAGAGTAATGTGGAATGTTAGCATCTGTCGAGTATGGATTTACAAATGGGAGAGCAGTGTGTAATGCATCTGCTGGGCAATAAGTTTCAAGTTGGAGAGCAGTGTGGAATGTTAGTATCTGGCAAACGGAGTAGCAGATGCAAAGAAAATCAGGATGGAATGTTAGTATTTGACAGGGATGGATGTACAAGTGGGAGAGCAGTTTGGAATGTTGTTATCTGTTGGACATGGATTTACAAATTGGGGAGCAGTGTGCAATGTTAGTATGTGTTGGGTATGGATTTACAAGTTGGAGAGCAGGGTGTAATGTTAGTATCTGGCAAACAGTGAGAGGCAGGTGTGAAGAACAGGGTGGAATGTTAGTATTTTTCAGACATGAATTTACAAGTGGGAGAGCAGTGTGGAATGTTAGTATCTGGCAAATAGAGAGACACACAGGGTGGAATGTTAGTATTTGTCAGGCATGGAGTAGCAGTGCAAAGAAAGTGGAATGTCAGTATCTGTCAGACATGGATTTACAAATAGGAGAGTAGTGTGTAATGTTAGCAGCTGTTATACATGGATTTACAAGTGAGAGAAGAATGTGGAATGTGGGTGCCTATTGGGCATGGATTTACATGAAGGAGAGCAGTCTGAATGTTAGTATCTGGCTAGCACATAGGTGCAGATAAGCATATAATGTGGAATGTTACAGCATGGATTTACAAGTGGGAGAGTAGTGTGGAATGTTAGTATCTGGCAAACAGCGAAAGGCAGGTGTGAAGAACAGCGTGGAATGTTAGTCTTTTTCAGACATGGATTTACAAGTGTGAGCACTGTGGAATGTTCATATTTACCAGGAATGGATTTACAAGTGGGAGAGCAGTGTGGAATGTTATGGCTGTCAGGCATAAATTTACAAGTAGGAGAGTAGCGTGGAATGTTCATATCTGCTGGACATGGATTTACAAGTTGGGGAGCAGTGTGTAATTTTAGCATGTGTTGGGTATGGATTTACAAGTTGGAGAGCAGTGTGGAATGTTAGTATCTGGCAAACAGGGAGAGGCACAGAGTGGAATGTTCGTATTAGTTAGGCATGCAGTAGCAGGTGCAAAGAGTGTAATGTCAGTATCTGTCAAGCATGGATTGGAATGTCAGTATTTGACAGGCATGGATTTACAAGTTCGAGAGCAGTGTGGAATGTTAGTATTTATCAGGCATGGATTTACAAGTGCGAGAACACTGTGGAATGTTAGTATCTGGCTAGCACAGAGGGACAGATGGGAGAGTAATGTGGAATGTTAGTACCTGGCAGTCATGCCAAGACGTCTCATTTACAGAAACCGGCAAATAAATATCTCAAGTTATCTTTTTAAATAAAATAGGTTATTTTAAAGTCACTTAATTTCACTTTGACCACTAGGAAAGTCCCCACCCCATTTATTTGCAATGATAAATAACTCACAAGGTTTTTGAGGCACTGTCCCCATGTAATTATGCTTTTTCATTTACAGATTGCTAAAATATTTGTTTGCATTGTAGTATTGGGGTTAATAAATACCAAGGGGCATATGTGTACAGACAAAAGGGGGCAAAACTGCTCCACCTGTTAAGGAAAAAAAAAAAAAAAGTTTCATTTAAAAGGAGCCTTTAACCCAACAAAGACCAGAATTGTGCAACACGTTGCTTTGCTATGGTCCCAAAAGGGTTAAAAAGCACTTCTTTGCAATGTGTTAGGGAACTCTTTGTTCAAAGGTATTAATTTTATAAATGGGGGGGGGGTAAGGATGAGGTAAGGGAAGAAGTTGGAGCTGGCAAGAAGATGCCAAGTCTAAGGGGAGGAATGGAAGTTAGGGCAAAGGTAAAGGCTGCTCTCCTGATAGGTGCGAGTGTTTAGAAGAAAGCCTTTGTTGCTCTGCTAATCTAATCTATATATCACACACACCTGAGTCCTGCCAGAGGAGCTTCTACAAGTACATAATTTAAATAAGTGAACATTTAAATACCCTTTATTCCGATTTGCCCCACTACTTCTGCCATCACCTAGATGAACACCATTATCACTGCTGTAGTACAGCTGCCAGACCTGTAAACTGGAAATGAGTTCCTTGAAATGCAAACCATATACTTCTGACGATTGTCGTATATACAGATGTCTAAATCATCCTTTATTACCATTGCTATGAGAAGTTCAGCTGGACACATGGCGGCTATTACTGATCTAGTGGATTCCATCTTGAACTTGGGAATATGTACATATTTGTTTAGCTCTTTCAGATCTAATACTGGACAAGAACCTTTTTTCAGTACCGCAAACAAACTGGAATTAATCCCAAGTATTTTTGTTCTGATGATTACTCCCGTTTCCAAAAAGACTATACTGATGCCCTGCCTACTATTGCTTTGATCAGTTCCTCAGGCACCCTGCACCTGAAACAATGGTGTGGGGTGCAGGTGAATAAAATGTATCCTGTACCCCATAGAAATAATACATATTAACCAAGGTCTGTCACACATTTGCCATTTTTTTTTTTTTTTTTTTATCAAAGATGAGTAGGTCCCCTATCAAGTGCTCATCTGGAATTTGATCCGAGTCATGTAGATTTAATTTATATCCCATGAAGCAGACTGAGAGCATGAGCATACATTGCACAATCCTTTGGGATCCCTGGGAACTTTTGAAATGAGCACACCCTGAGATCGTTGAAATATTAACACTCCAAAGAAAATAGATTCTAGGTGCCATGTCAGTGTTTGAGGTGAACCAATCAGTCCTCACGGAACATTTATTATGGTACAGATTAACACTCAAGTCCAGCATGACTCCTTCCTCTGTCGTCTTTCTGATATGCAGGCCACTAATTTAGACACTAAAGGCTCAATACTATTATTGGAGCTAAGAGAGTTGTTAGGGGACAAAGTAGTTCCGATCAGTACACATAGTTGTACAGTCAGAATCCTACTGCTTCGCCAGCATTCACTGCAATGAGAGTTGGTTGCAAAAACCCATATTGCGGCCAAATGCTCGTTGCAGCCTTTTGTCCCCACAACACACATTAATAGCACGAGTTGTGGGAACATCAAATAAAACTAGCCAACTCCGCAGTCACCCTCCCTCCACTACCCCTAACAATATCAATAAAGTGAAACAATACTAGCCCTAACACTATCCTATTACCAATACCCCACAGCTGTAACACTTACCTGCCATCAACTGTAATTCTTCTGCTGTCATCTTCTTTCTTCCTCTTCTGATATTTCTGATCTCTAAGGTGACTATAGAACAAAAAAAAAAACAAAATGTGCAAACTACAAATGCCCCCCAAACATATTCAAGTTGTAAGTGCACGCTGCCACGGCACAAAAGCAGAACACACCCCCCTGTATACCTCTGTCGCCCAAGCCATAATGAGGGGAATTTGAACACAGTCTGTTCTTTTATATTCCCCAGCCTTCCACTCGCTGGGACATGGGGTTACACTTTGAGTGGGTTTGCCATTCCTCCTGGTTGAAGCAGATTGGTTGGGAGGTGTGTAACCCCACATCCCAGCCAGTGGAAGCCTGGGAACCATTATGAACAGAGACTGGCCATATAAAAGCCAGTCTCTATTCAAACTTTCCTCAGTATGGCTCAGGCAACGGCCTGACAGCTATTGGGAGGGTTTGATCTGCTTTCCTGCCTCAGAGGCAGCATGTACTTATAAATTGAACATTTATAATTGGCACATTTGTTTTGTTTTTTTTTGGTTTTGCATTTTAGACTCATTGGATATATCAGGAATATCAGAAGAGGAAGAATGAAGATAAGCAGAAGAGAGAATGGAAAAAAAAAGAAGGTTACATATGAAGACTTACAGTGGATGAAGTGGTGCTGAAGACCCCGCTGGACAGCAGACTTACAGGTAATGGTTTAATTTCATGGGATGGTGTTAGCGTTAGAGAGATTAACCCTGTGAGTACCAGTGGGGTAAGAGAAACACTGCAATGCGCTGCATACCCCACTGGCACCCAGCGTTAACCTTCTGAGTGCCAGAAGGGTATGCAATGAGTACTCCTCTGACACTCAAGGGGTTCATATTCTTTTCACTCCTTTTTTAGTTCCACAGGTCACTATTGTAGGGATCACAACCTGTGCCTGTGTGTGTGTTAGAAGTCACTGTTCTACTACAAGTCGGAGGTTTTTAATGCACATTAGGGAGTAGGTTTGCTAGGCACTATTTTTATGCAAAACAGTCCCTTAACCCCTTAAGGACCGGCGAGCGCACCCGCGGCCGGCACTTAAGGACCACAGGGCACTATTTTTTTTCATCCGATCCAGAGCCCTGAATTCCACGATGTGCCAGGACCGTCACTTGGCATTAAGGGGTTAACATGCTAAAAGCAAACACGTAATAGAATACCAAATTAATCTACTTTTTCACAGTGTACAATGGACGCAACTGATGTGCCCGTTGTGCATTTTTTTAGGTTTCGGTAGTTTGTCAGAGCACAGCTAGTAGAATACCAAATCGTGACTTAAATAAAGTGGTGATGACAGTTTTATCTGAGGTAATAGTACTGAAGCTGAAATGAGCAGCACATCGGTGCAGATCATATACTAGTAAACACTGGACTTGCTCACCCTGAAAATTTTCCCCTTCGCCCTCAGATTTTGGTCAAAATCCTGAGTTACCAGTTATGTTGAAGTGTTAACCCTTTGAATGCCAGAGGGATACACAATGCATGGCACTCAAAGGGTTAAGACTACTATGTGCAATAAGCAGTTTGAGGTCTTGTGTTCGTTCCAGCAACGGTCATGCCCGCCTCCGTGAATGACACCTCTCCAAGCAGGAAGGGAAAAATTCATAAGGACCAAAGTCTGGTGTTATTAGGACATGTTAACTTTGTAACCATTTGAGTACCAGACATCCAACAAGCTAGAACAGGGTGGTGCCACTAAAACGTATTTTGTCAATGACCATTTCTAACATCGAGCAAATTGTTTGCTACAAGTATAACCACAGTTTTGAATCTTTTATTTTGCATCAACTTTTATTCAAAATCAAAAATTAATGAAATAGGATCAGGGGAGTGGAGGGGGAAAAACAAAACACACATGCAGACTTGTAACCAAAAACTTTAACCCTTTGAGTGCCAGAGGGGTACAGAACGCATTGCTTTGCAATGCGTTCTGTACCCTTCTGGCACTCAAAGGGTTAACCATTTTAACTCTTGGAATGAGCAAACTTTTTTTTTTTTTTTAAGCATCGAAGGTGTTAATGAAAACCGCAGCAACTTACAAGCTGACAATCTGGACTGATCTTCAGCATCTATAAGTTGTAGAGTAAGAGGAACATGTACAAAAGAAAAAGAGAAGGCATTTTGGGTCAAAGCACATGCACCCATATGGAACAAAATAATTACATTTAAATGTGGGTTTTAGCCCTTAAATGGCAGAAATCTGACACATGGAAAAGAAATCCGCAGGATTTTAGTAAATTCTTAGGCAGGTGTGAAAAAAATGCTGTAAAGTAAGAATGATTTCAAAACCAGACATGATAATAGTTTATATTTATCAAGTAACAAAACACACAGTGACTGAACAGAAAAAAAATCTAAAATTTCAAGGGGTTTCCAGATGTGCTGTCCAAGCTCTTTGGAAGAAACCCAAAGAAACAAGCAATGCTGAGGACTGTAGACACAATGGTTGGCCAAGGAAACTTCATGCAGCAGATGAGACATATCATGCTTACCTCCCTTCACAACTGGGAGATGTCCAACAGTGCCATCAGCTCAGAATTGGCAGAAAATAGTAGGACCCTGTTACACTCATCTACTGTCCGTAGAAGCCTGGTCAGAAGAATTCTGCAGTATGACAACGACCCCAAATATACAGCCGAAGTCATTAAGAACTATCTTCAGTGTAAAGAAGAACAAGGAGTCCTGGAAGTGATGGTATGGCTCCCACAGAGCCCTAATCTCAACATCATCGAGTTTCTCTGGGATTACATGAAGAGAGAGAAGCAACTGAGGGGCCTAAATCCACAGAACGGAGGTTAGTTCTCCAAGGTGTTTGGAACAACCTGCCGAGTTCCTTAAACAACTGTGTGCAAGTGTACCTAGAAGAATTGATAGTGTTTGAAGGCAAAGGGTGGTCACATCAAATATTGATTTGATTTAGATTGTTCTTCTGTTCATTGATAAAAATAATCTAGTAACACGTCTATTTTTTAACCCCTTAAGGACCCATGACAGTCCTGGACCGTCATGGAATTCCACGCACCCCGCGCAGATGCGCGCCGATCGGGGAGGTCGGAATCGGATTCGGCAAAAAAAATAAAAAAATTATCCCTGGTCCTTAAGGGACCGCCGCGTGCTTGCTCGGCCGGTCCTTAAGGGGTTAAAGCACTTACTTTTCAGTGTTTTTTCACACATGCCTAAAACTTTTGTACAGTACTGTAAATTTGGTCCCTATGGTGCAAGCTGGTTTGACCAGAACAGCCTTGATATTGGTGTGTAATTTAAAGCTGAACACTTAGGTGATTTTTAACCACTTAGTGACCGGCGGCCGGCACTTAACACCCGCCAAACTTTTTTTTTTTTTTCCTTCATTCTACGGAATGACTTCCGGGACGTACATGTACGTCCTCTGTCCACCTGGGACATCCGCTCGGGACGTACATGTACGTCCTTGGGCGTTAAGGGGTTAAAGAACTTTCAAAATCCCTTATATTTAGGTTAGTCGTTCTTTATTAATAACCCTTTGAGTACCAGAGAGCAAAGCAAAGCAATGTGTTGGCTACCTCTCTGACACTCAAAGGGTTAAAGCTAGAGTTTGAGCTATTGAGCTTTGTTAGTTTATGCACAACAGACAGCGCTGGCCGATACAGCCTGGTGTATCACATAAGGGGATTTTCATACTTGACGATAAATCCTTTGTTCTCAGTTCACTGGGGGAAGGAGGGAACATGGGGTTTCGCAGCTCCTCCCTATAGGAGGCAGGGCACGCAAACTCCTCCCACTCCCAGGAGCCTATACCCCTCCACCAATGAGATTGAACTCAGTTTCCGTATAGCAAAGTCAGGAAGGGAATAGGCACTAGACCAGAGCCACCAGGAAACAGTGGTGCGTTACTGCACAGATTACTTTCCTGCAGGTGGGATACGCTGCAAAATGGCCCCCAAAATTGCTCCACTGACTTTTTTTTTTGTACATATGCCTCAAAATGCTACAAAGCACTTATTCATAAACTGTATATTTGTGACCAGTCATTGGACTACAACTATCTACATCTTCAGCCAACTATTGGAAAGCAGCCCAGACTTGGCAAAAAATGCAGTAAATCTGAGGCTTTTGAAGCAAAGCAAAAAAAAAAATAAAAAAATAAAAGCTGACTGTAATGCACTTACATGGGCAATTAATTAACAAGGGGATAATACTAATAATATAACATACATTTTTAACTTTTTAACAAGATAAATAATTAAACTATAATGAAGATGTAATTGTTCCCTCCCAAAATAAAGTTGAACTCAAACTAGTAGTGAAAGTAAATAATGTGAGTGGGCATTGCTTTATAGTGGTTCTAAGCCACATTTAACTCTTTCAGTGCTTTGCAATGCGTTGCGTACCCCTCTGGCACTCAAAGGGTTAAAGGAGATCACCTAAATTGCAATTGGCTTTATCTGAATGCTCATTTGCGATGCATTTGTAAATCCTTGTATTTTTTTTTTTTTTAAAGATATAATTCAATATTCACCAAGATATTTGCTTTTAAACTTCAGGTCGTTACGTCACTTCAGGACAGGCTGCGGGTACGGCTCTGTGCAGCAGCCTGTCAATGTTCGTATGCTCCCCTTCCCACGTACAGCCTCATGCCAATCTCCTCCAATGATGGAGGATTTCTCTGCGTAAGCTGGAGTGGTCTCATTGGCTAGAGAGAACTCCATTTTACATGGAGAAATCTACTGTCCTCGGAGGAGGTTGGAACGAGGCTCTACGTGGGGAGGGGAGCAGACGAACATTGACAGGCTGTGGGTCAGAAACAGAGACGGCCCTTACGTGGGTCCCAGTGGGTCCATGGGACCCAGGCGGCACTTTGACAGGGGTGGCAATTTGCTGCCCCAAACAGGCTGGAATTTGGGGCCCCAGAGAATTTTAGCCATTATGCTATATTGGAGCCCTGGGCACAGTGCATCGCTCATTGCTTTCCCTTTAGAACCCCCCAGGAGCCTCTGTGCTCACCTCAAGACTCATGAAAAGTAGGGCTGGACACGGGGTAACATGATGACCAGCATAGTGTGTGCCTGCTTGTCACCATGCAGCTTGCTCGGGCTGCTTAGATTCTGCACACACCGGGGCAGAGTGGGAATCTGGTAGCAGCACATCCGAGGAAAGAGGTAGGGAACAAAGGAGCACCAGTATTTAATGCAATTTTAGACCGTCACTGTGTTTTACCCTTTGAGGGCCAGTGATACCTCTCTGGCCCTCAAAGGGCTAAACAGGAGTCATTCGTACATAATAAGTGCTTTTGGGCGTGTTTTGGTGAGCGTGCTTTTAGTGTGTGTGTGTGGGGGGGGGGGGGGCAGCATTTCATCGTTGGACCCAGGCAGCACGATGTCTTAGGCTGGCCCTGGTCAGAAACACCCGCAGTCTGTCCTGAAGGGACATAAAGGGCTGAAGTATAAATTAGATAAAAAAAAAAAAAATACAAGGATTATAGAATAATCGCAAATAAGCATTCAAATAAAGCCAACTTTAATTCTGGTGATAGTTCCCAATTATCAGCTTGGGGACCAGATGGATTCTCAAAAGGTTAAAGAGACAGTAAAGAGTTAGTTAATTCAATAGATACTCTACATGCCATCAAGAAAAATATTGGACACATTTCTAGCTCAGAATACAGAGAATTACAGCACTTTCAATGCAGATAGGAAATTGATCCAGGGATTTGATTTTTTTTTTTTGGGGGGGGGGGGGGGGCGAGGGAAGACGTTTTGATTTCCAATATCAAACGAAAGGTGATATGGAAAGGATTGAACTTTGGCATGTCTATTTTTAGCCTCATCAACTATGTTACCAATTTAATATTGTGACTCATTCCCACTCTTAAAAAACAAAACAAAAACCCCGATATATCTGGCTAGTTAAAGTTTAGCATTACACTTCATCCTCATTTCTGTGACATTACCCCTCTTTTCTGCTTGGAAAGGACTGGCTGGCTGCTCAACCGATGTAGTTGAGGTTGTCACTGGCAGCCCTACGCGCCAATCTGCTGAACAAGATCCGTTGCAGTATTGTAAGTAAGTTCTGAGCACAAGCTTTATTGTTCAAGAGCTCAGGAGAGGTTCACAATGCTTACAAACCAAGAAGTGTCTCATTGGCTGACTGGAGTGTAGGGATATCATTGCAATCTGCTCCATCAGTCGGTCTGCCAACTACCTCATCAGAACAAGAGGGGGTGGTGTCGCAAAAAAGGGGAGAGCAGATTAACAAAAGTTAAAGTGTTAGTAATGTCTGGATTTTTCTAAGTGTTATATTGTCGATATTAAAACAATACGTTTAGTGATGTTACTCTTGTCTCTCAAACTTTTATAGTTTGAGAGATACACGATTATAAACATCAACACTCCCTCCTCTTCCACAGACATCAGCCTCTAGCTGACATCATGAGATCCTGGTACCAGGACCAGCAGGCGGCTCTTCAGCAGAGCAGAAATAGTGCAATGTAAAAAGAAATATTTAATTGGAACAGTCAACAACGTGTGCTTGCAAACCAGGCACACTTTGTAGATCATTCCAATGAATTATTTATTTCTGCATAGGACTATTTCAGCTCTGTTGAAGAGCCACCTCGAGGCACATGACTCTAATCTCATGCTGAGAGGTTGACAGCTGACGTCTGTGAAAGAGGAGGGAGGGGGAAGTTTATAGTGGTATACAGAGGCGTAACTAGAAAGGTCCGGGCCCTGGTGCAAGAAGTGCCATGGGCCCCCCGGCCCTCCACAATGCACCCACCTCCTACCTCCCAATCCCTGGTGGTCCAGTGGAGTGGCAGGAGAGACTGGATGGCGCGACGTGCTCCCGCGCTGTCCTCTTCTGTAATGCAGAGCGCTGGGAGATGTCATATCCCAGTGCTCTGCATTACTAGCGCGCCGGAGTGAGATTGCGGCGCCAGGAAAAGGAGGTCGCAGGGGACAGCCGGGCCCCTGGAGTGACAGGCCCGGTCGCGACCCCTATAGTTACGCCAGTGGTGGTATAACATCACTGAATTATTGTTTTAACATCTACAATATAACACTTCAAAAAACCCAGACATTACTATCACTTTAAATAACTAGCCAAAGGCAGCATTTCTAACTCTTAAGTGTCAGAGGGTTGTGCAACGCATTTCAAAGCAATGTGTTGCATACCCTCCTGGCACTCAAAGGGTTAAGAAAGTGACTGATCAGTCACACTTTTAGATTGCCAACTATTGAATTAACTAAATAGTTACTATTACTATCTAGTAACATCCTTGTTCTTCTTGTCATTTACAGGTAATACAGACGGTTTGAGAGAGACATGTGTGGTTCTCTGTGTATACTTTGACCCACCAAAAAGGCGAGTTTATGGGCGTACTGGCAAGGCGCGGGAACTCTGATCACACCCTGAAAAGCAAAGAAATAAAAAGTGCATGTTAGAAAAAAAAGCGGAAGTATTTGGGAGCAAAACCAACTGCATTATGAGGGGCAAATGAAAATCCATATTTCCATTCTCTCCGGATGCTGGAGAGGTCTCCAGTGCAATGTGAAGCAATGTTTTGAAGACTCTAGTATTTTAGAGGTTAAATCAATGGGAATTCTGTTTAGTTCCCTCCAACCCCCCAATCATGTGGTTGGCTTGCCCAGGCATTGCTCCAATTGTCTCTTTATACACATGTTCCTATGTCTGAAGTGATGGCCTGTGCAGTCTGCTGCCATAAGGATAGGTCTATCACTAAGGCCAGGGCCCAATTTCCATCATCTCGCGCACCCCGAGGCAAATAACCATTGGCACTCATAGATCCGCCCATGCCGCACCTCTCCCCAACCCCTACCCCAGCCTAGTTCACGGCTTTGCAATGTCTAATTTCAGGGTTGTATAAACTGTTAGAATTAGTATATTAAAGGGATAGTATTGCCAAAAAATAAATATACATCCGACTGGTCAAAAGTAATTTTTTTATAATAAATAGTACGTTCAGAAAATACTGTGCCTTCAGTGATTTCATTTTCAGCTGAAAGCTAGTCGCCAGAATTATTACTGCGTTATAGAGAATTCCTACTGCTCCCAGGACTGACAGCCAGGAAACAGCGCAGACATCTTTCCATAGTGATGTCTACATGCCGCACTGTCAGACCCTTCCGGTACCGTGTGTCTCCTAGCACCGCCTCCTAGAGCAGACTGGGACTGACAGCGCAGACTCGCAGATGTCACTATGGAAAGATGTCTGCGCTGTTTCCTGCCTGTCAGTCCCGGGAACAGTAGGAATTCTCTATAAGGAAGTCATAATTCTGGCGACTAGCGCTACAAAGCAGCTAGAGGCCAGATGGGTAATTATTTGGGGCCAAATTTAAAAGGGGTGTTAGTTCCACTTTAAAAATACAGTTAAGTTCTCCCCCCAGCCCATTTTCAGTGCGTCAGACTCCCCTCAGATACAAAATCCGTTTGCAACAAGGGACAATATTGCGTCTGTCAGTGAAAGGAAAAACTTGCTTCCCCCCCTTAACGAAGGAGAGCAGGTTTTTCCTTATGCGGACACAATTATTGCCCCTCGTCCCTATCCTTCTGGACCAGCTTTCAGATCTGAGAGGAGTCTGAATGATGTGCTGAGATGGGGAAGGAGAGAGACACTTAACTGGATTTTTAAGCTGAACATGAAGGTTCAGGATTTTCTGAATATACTATTCATTATAAAAAAATATTACACTGAACAATAGAATGTATATTTATTTTTTGACAATACTAGCTGTTTAAAGTAATAATGATAAATAACTCAGCTACCCAGGCAGGAGTTTTAGGACATCCTTGGTCACATCCACAACTCACAGTGAGTGTGGCTGGAAAAGATGAGGTACCGCGGCATTTGCACACTAGGTGGATGCCTGCACTGTCTAATGGGGACTCTGACACTAAAGTCCAGTGATCGTAAAGGAAATTAATTCACATTTGAAAAATGCTGACCCGACAAACAAGTAGGACGTGGATAAATGGCACTCCAAGGACTGAAATGAGACACTTACCGGCCAGTTATAGTAAAGATGGCAGAGTTTGTATGTTAATCTCTGCATGTAATCAGGTTTCAATGCCCCGCTGTCATACACAACATTGTAGTGAGTTGGAGACACTGTCCCTACTCTGACAGACTGGCTGACTATGAAGAAATCGTACCTAGAGAGAAAACCCAGAGGGGAGAAGGGTGAAACAATGCAGTCAGTTCACTTACTACTTTAAGGACCAGAGAGCTGCACAAAGCATTACTTCTCAATGCACTGCTCCGTTCCATAAAGGGTTAAAGATGCATCAAAGTGGAGGTGGAAGAGAGAAATACTGTTAAGGAATTCAAAAGTGCCTGGATAGACATAAAACAAAGGCAGAATCTGTCCCAGGGTGCAGTAGCTTCTAGTTACACCACCATAAAAAAATATCTGTGTGTTGGAGGGACCCCAAAATGTTTGCTATCACTGGACTCCCAAGACTAGATATGAAACGGTGCAGAGACACATAAAATGCCACATTGACTCTCTGTTGGGAAGTACAGCACCATGCCTTATCCAGACAGTGTTTGGTTTGGTAGGAATTGTATCCCCCAACAGCTGAAGTCTCACAACACAATGTGCTCCACCTGATCTAAGGGAAGACAACAGATATAAAGGCAATTCCATACCATTCAGGTCTGGTCACTTCCAAATCAACGATGGTCCCGGGAGGCGGATTCTGGGGCCTACCTCCGATATGTGCAAAGAATCTGGCGTTGATCCGCTTCTTTACAACAATAATTGTCAGTTTAGGGCTGGAAAGAAATAATTAGACTTTTATAGTCTGTGTTAAAGCCCCTAGTTAGTCCACTGGGGGACAGAGGGACCACTGGGGTAAAGCTCTTCCTAGTGTGTATTTGTACGTGGGTGTATATATTTGAATGTGTATATGTATACATGTGCGTGTGTGTCTGTCCACGTGTATGCATGTGCATTTGTTGTGTATACAGTCGTGTGAAAAAGAAACTACACCCTCTTTAAATTCCATGGTTTTACATATCAGGACATAATAACAATCATCTGTTACTTAGCAGGTCTAATAATTAGGTAAATATAACCTCAGATGAACAACACCACATGATATATTACACTGTGTCATGATTTATTTAAAGGGACAGCAATGTCCCATAAAAAATATTTAGATTTAAGTAGATATTGAAAAAAACTATTTGCAACAAACCCTCTCTCTCAAACCGCTATGGTGTGAGAGATATAGGGATTCAAAGTTCCCCCCTCCCTTCCCTTGTCCTGATGTCAGATGTAAAGATGACCACAGGACAAATCGAGTCGTACGACTCGAGGAGGCTCTGCAGCAGAGCCAAAATCGCAGTACTTAAAAATAATTAATTCATTGGAATGGTAAAGTGTGCCTGGTTTGCAAGCACACTTTGTAGACCTTTACAATGAATTAATTCTTTTTAAGTACCATGATTTCGGCTCTGCTGCACAGCCGCTTGCTGGTCCCCGGACCTGCATCTCCTGCTGTCAGCTAGAAAGGGGGGGTGGGGGTGACTTTGAATCCCTATATCTCTCACACCATAGTGTTTTGAGAGATAGGGTTTGTTGCAAATAGTTTATTTTTTCAATATCTACTTAAATCTAAATATTTTTGGGGCGGCATTACTGACCCTTTAACAAAAATAAAGCCAAAATGGAGTGAAAAACTAAGTACACCTTATGATTCACTAGCTTGTAGAACCACCTTTAGCAGCAATAACTTGAAGCAATCATTTTCTGTAGGACTATCAGTCCCTCACATCATTGTGGAGGAATTTTGGCCCACTCTTCTTTACAACGTTGCTTCAGTTCATTGAGGTTTGTTTATGCACAGCTCTCTTAAGGTCCCGCCACAGCATTTCAATCGGGTTGAGGTCTGGACTTTGACTGACCATTGCAACACCTTGATTCTTTTCTTTTTCAGCCATTCTGTTGTAGATTTGCTGGTGTGCTTGGGATCATTGTCCTGTTGCATGACCCAATTTTGGACAAGCTTTAGCTGTTTGACATACGGCCTCACATTTGACTCTAGAATACCTTGGTATACAGAGGAGTTCATGGTCAACTCACTGACTGCAAGGTTGCCAGGTCCTGTGGCTACAAAACAAGCCCAAATCATCACCCCTCCTCCACCATGCTTGACAAATGGTATGAGGTGTTTGTGCTGATATGTGTTTGGTTTTCTCCAAATGTTGCGCTGTGTATCATGGCCAAACATCTCCACTCTGGTCTCGTCTGTCCAAAGGACATTGTTCCAGAAGTCTTGTGTTTTGTCCAGATACAACTTTGCAAACCCAAGACTTTTAGAGAGAAGCAGCTTTCTCTTGGCAACCCTTCCAAACAAACCACACTTGTTCAGTCTTTTTCAAATTGTGCTGTCATGAACTTTAACATTTAACATGCTAACTGAGGCCTGTAGAGTGAGATATAACTCTTTGGTTTTATGCAGTTTATCTGAGAATTGGACAGTCTGACCTTGGGGTGAATTTGCTGGGACGTCCACTCCTGGGAAGATTGGCAATGGTCTTGAATGTTTTCCACTTTTGAATAATCTTTCTCACTGTACAATGATGGACTTTAAATTGTTTGGAAATGGCCTTATAACCCTTCCCAGATTGATGGGAAGCAACAATTGCTTCTCTAAGATCATTGCTGATGTCTTTCCTCCTTGGCATTATGTTAACACACACCTGAGTGCTCCAGACCAGCAAACTGCTAAAACTTTGGCTTGTATAGAGGTGTCACACTTGCTGTTGATCAATTAATTAAGGGTATTTGATTAGCAGCACCTGTCTGCTAGTACCATCTTAATTCCTATGGAAGCAGTAAGGGTGTACTTCGTTTTTCCACACATGGCTTCTACATTTTGGCTTTATTTTTTAAAATAAATCATGACACGGTCTAATATGTCATGTGTTGTTGTTCATCTGAGGTTGTATTTACCTAATTATTAGACCTGCTAAGGAACAGATGAATGTTATTATGTCCTGATATGTAAAACCATAGAATTCAAAGAGGGTGTACTTTCTTTTTCACATGACTGTATGTGCACGTGTGTGTACTTGTATGTATATACAAGTATGTATGTATGTATGTATGTGTATATATATGTTTACGTGTGTATATATGTATACAGTTGGACACGGACATAATTTCATAATTTTGGCTCTGTACGCCACCACAATGGATTTGAAAAGAAACAACAGAGATGCAATTGAAGTGCAGACTCTCAGCTTTAAATCAAGGGGTTGAACAAATATATTGTATGAAACGTTTAGGAAATGCAACCATTTTCATACACAGTCCCCTTATTTCATGGGATCAAGTGTAACTGGATAAATTAACACAATCATAAATAAAATGTTCCTTTTTAATACTTTGATGAGAATCCTTTTCAGGCAATGACTGATTGAAGTCTGGAACACAAGAACATCACCAAACATTGGATTTCCTCCTTTATGATGCTTTGCCAGGCCTTTACTGCAGCTGTCTTCAGTTGTTGTTTGTTCGTGGGTCTTTCGGCCTTAAGTTTTGTCTTCAGTAAGAGAAATGCATGCTTGATCAGGTTGAAATCAGGTGATTGACTCTGCCATTGTACAATATTCCTCTTTGCCTTAAAAAAAACTCCTGGGTTGCTTACGCAGTATGTTTTGGGTCACTGTCTATTTGTAAAGTGAAGCACCGTCCAATCAACTTCGCTGAATTTGGCTGAATCTGAGCATAGAATATATGCCTGTACACTTCAGAATTCATCCGGCTACTTCTGTCACATCATCAATAAACACTAGTGACCCAGTACCACTGGAAGCCATGCATGTCCATGCCTTCACACTGCCCCCACCGTGTGTTTACAGATGATGTGGTATGCCTCAAATCATGAGCCGTTCCAAGCCTTCTCCATACTTTCTTCCCATCATTCTGGTAAAGATTGATCTTAGTTTCATCTGCCCAAAGAATGCTGTTCCAGAACTGGGCTGGCTTTTTTAGATGTTTTTGGTAAATTCTAATTTGGCCTTTCTATTCTTGAGGTTTATGAATGGATTGCACCTTGTGGTGAACCCTCTGTATTTGCTCTTGTGAAGTCTTCTCTATAAGGTAGACTTGGATAATGATATGCCTACCTCCTGGAGAGTGTCCTTCAGTTGCCTGGATGTTGTGAAGGGGCTTTTATTTACCATGGAAAGAATCCTACAATCATCCACCGCTGTTGTCTTCCGTGGATGTCCATGCCTTTTTGTGTTGCAGAGCTCACAAGTATATTTTTTTCCCCAGAACGTACCAAATGTTGATTTGGCCACTCCTAATGTTCCTGATATCTCTCGGATGGATTTTTTTTTTTTGCAGCCTAAGGATGGCCTGTTTCACCTGCATTGAGATCTCCTTTGGCCGCATGTTGTGGGTTCACAACAACAACTTCCAAATGCGAATGCCACACCTAGAATCAACTCCAGACCTTTTACCAGCTTAACTGATGAAGAAATAATGAAGGAACAGCCCACACCTGTCCATGAAACAGCTTTTAAGCCAATTTTTCGATTAGTTTTGGTCCCTTGAAAAAGAGGAGGTTACGAGCTGTAATTCCTAAACTCTTCCTCAAAATTGGATGTGAATACCCTCAAATTAAAGCTGAGAGACTGCACGTTAAGCCCATATTCATTATTTAACTGCAACTTGAATTTATTTTGGTAAACAGCGAAAATAACTAAACTTGTGTCAGTGTGCAAATATTTCTGTACTTAACTGCATATGTATATGTGTGTATATTTGTATATATGTACAAGTGTGTATGTGCATGTGTGTGCATTCATTTATGTGTATATGTGTGTGCGCGCGTGCGTGTGTAGTTTATCTCAACAATCTTGTGCCCCCAGATGGGATGTATGAGAAAACCGCTTTTCAAAAACAGGAAAACATCTCTATACAGTCGTCCATAGGATAAAAAAGTAGGGCTCTATTATTCTATTACTAGCTGAAGAGCGGTGCACAGTACAGACTGCCCGCACCGCGGATGATAATGGAGCGGGGAGCTCTAAATTGAGACCGCAGTCTGAAGGTGCACAGAGAGGACTAGGGA
Source organism: Rhinophrynus dorsalis (assembly GCA_037306005.1). NCBI lineage: Eukaryota > Metazoa > Chordata > Amphibia > Anura > Rhinophrynidae > Rhinophrynus > Rhinophrynus dorsalis. Next base: position 623,837,989 of record CM074719.1, on the reverse strand, counting down.
CTGAATTCAGAGCGCCCTGCTCCCTTATCAGCCGCGGTGCGAGCAGTCTGTACTGGGCATGATGGCTTCTGACAAACACACATTTAGCGAATTATTATATAGGATGAGCACTCTGTCAAGTATATAGTAGTATACAATGTAATCAAAAAGTAGAAATGTATTATATAAGAAACTAAAATTATAAGCACAAATCCAATACATATGAAGTAGTGAGGTCTATATTATATCCTACCCCCCGCAGTATCTATAATAAAGACCACACACAGAGAACATCCTCAATCAGACCCGGATGTCACATCCATGGGGGAGAGCGTTACCATTTCTATCAGGACCACAGGACTCTCTATACAGTATTTTAACCCTTTAAGGACCAGAAGGGTGTGCTATGAAACTCTAAGTCAGATCACGCACTCTGTCTTCTTCAGAAAGCGTCATGTCCGCCTTGTGAACAAGTCATCCAAGACTGGCTGATGAGGATCTCACTTCAACAAAGGCAAAAGAGAAAAATTGACAGGGGCCATTAGGATTTTCTGGGTATACTCAGGTAAGTGGAGGTTGATACTAGGGGGCTCATCTGGAATTCAGTGGATTGAGAATGACTCTGCTTGTTTACAGGTGAGCTGATGAAAATAAGGATTTATTTATTTAACTGTGACTGCTCTATGTTCAGACAGAGATCACCCCAATTCCTGTCCTGTTAGGGGGTTCCCTGGGGATAGATTAGAGAACTGCTGGTTTATTATAGGCACCACAGAACCCCTGTTGGGATTTCTATAATGTCTAATACCAGAACACAGTCTACTAACAGCCAAACAGAAAAACAACTGAGCAGCCATACAAAATGATGTTTTGCTGCCACCTAGTGACAATTCGACATGAAGGCATCAAATCCACCCTTTCACATTCCTTATACATTTGTATGGATAACTTTCTTTATTGTATCATGACAGCCAACCTCCTTTTGGACTTTACACATTCTGACAGTGCGATATACATGCATAGAATGATGGTACAGCTGGGAAAGGTGGGTGGTAAATTTCAGAAAGGGGGCGTGCTGCAGAGCGATGTGGTACAGCTTGTGCCGCAGAGACAAGAAATGGTGACATAATTTTAAAAGGTTATATCTTTTAAAGTATTGCAATTTGGAGAAATAATTCAACAACCTATCATTTTAAGGGAAAGATAATTTTTAACAGAAAAATCCATTTACTTGTAGTGTCTTGAAGGTGAAAGTTCCCCTTTAAAGGGTTAAGCAGACTCATGCTAAAAAAAACCTGCCTGTAGCTGTCGTGTCCACCTCCGTGGACCTGACATCCAGGACTCATTGAGGTTATCTCTCTTACAAAGAGAGAAGGGCAAAATTCATAGGGCCCATTAGGATTTGCCGACCAAAGTAACTTAAGTGGGTGATTATTCAGATTGGTTATTTTCTCCTTTAAATCCTGCATGCATATAAATCAGATGAGAGACCCCTCCACTGCATTGCTTTGGAGAGGTCGATGGCATACAAAGTGTTACCATGATAAATTAAGAACAAAAAGACAGTACTTGTAATCTTGTCCAGCAGACTTTATGCAGTCCAAGAACTGAGCTATTTCATAATTAACCAGCGTTTTCAGCTGCCCGTCTCCTACTCCATCCCGGTAGATGATGATGCGCGATGGGAGGTTCTTATTACAGCTGTACCAAGCATGGAGGGAAGCTGGGAGAGAAAATGAAAGACTAGACTTTAGGTCTCAGAAAACAAATACCATTATTAAAGGAGCAGTAAACTTATTTTTTATGAAAACACATTTTATAGAACTTTTCCTGCTGAATAAAACAAGGCCACTCCCATCACTGTCAGATGTTTTATTCAAAAATTATAGCAGTTTAAATAACCAGGAAGTGAATTTACTGTGTTTACTTCCTGATAGTTCTAACTGACAGGAAGTGAATTTACTGTGTTTACTTCCTGATAGTTCTGACAGGAAGTGACAGGAAGTTTCTATCACATTCTATGGAGAACTGTACGTCTCTGACTTTTCCCTCCATTAGAATCTAACAGGAAATCTAATTAGAATTTGACCACTAGAGGGCACTGCTCATGTAAAAAAAAAAAAAAAAAAAAAACATGGGTTTAAACTGTAATAACTCTGGAAATATAAATCTCTTGGCAGTGGGAGTACCCTTATTTTACTCAATAGGAAAATCCCTACAATATATATTTTTTCATAAAAAAGTTTACTGCTCCTTTAAAGAGGATAACATGGACTACATTATTTAAGGGTGTATAACCCTATATCCCTTTTAGGTGTCAGTGTTCCTTTAAGGACCCCAGAGGTGTGACAAAGTGTCACTCTAAGTTTAGAAATTTAACCCTTTGAGTGCCAGACCCCCTCTGCCACTCAAAGGGTCCAAATCTGCCTACAGTTTTTAGACACATTTCTGTAAATTACCTTACCACACAATTACTCCTCCTTTGTGCATACTGTCGCATTGCTTTCTGGAGTGATTAACCACAGATTTGTAGCAATCACCCAGCATCTTACAGACCGACATTATCTAATAGTTACCTTGCAAGCAGACTTTTAGGCCATCTACAATCTCTTGTCTCTGGTCCTGCAGTACACAGCGAGAAAACCAGCTGAAATACAAAAAGTGCGTAAGTTACATGTCAGTTGCACAGAAGACTAGCAATACTGCAAACTGACTGCATTCTAAGGTTTTTAATTAAAACATGATTCTTGCCAAGACAGACCATGGTATTTGGACTGCTAGAAGATATTCCTTTAAAAAGTTATTACAATCCTATATAATAATTCGCTATAATGTTTGTCAGAAGCCGTCATGTGCAGTAGAGACTGCCTGAACTCACGGAATGCTGAGGTGTAGGAATGCTAGGAGCACGGAATGCTGAGAGGTGTAGGAATGCTGGGAGTTCTGTGTTGGGAGCACTCTGTGCTTTTGGGCAGTCTCTACAGTGCATGACTGCGTCGGCAGGAGGACATAGAGCAGGACCGGCCTCTAAACCCTTTGTGTGCCAGAGGGGTACACAACCCATTGCAAAGCAATGCGTTGCGTACCCCCTGGCACTCAAAGGGTTAACATCACCCAGACCTTGGCCCGTGTACAAGGGCTTTTACACTAGTTATTTGTAAGAGAAGAGTTTTGCATTGTAGACAGGTGTAACTTCTCTTTTCACCCACTATGGAGAACGGTAGTTACTGACTCTCTCTCCTACAGAGTGCATTTAAGAAAACAAAAACAAAAAAAACCTTTTAAACAAGAATAGCTTTTGTTCAAGCAAAGATTCATTTTGGACTGTAAAGACAACACCAAGCAGAGAAAGCAGCCTTATCCTACTCAATATTGGATTCTTGCATGGCAACACAGGGGGTTAAAGAGGGTGTTTCTGTGTGTGGTTGCTGCTTTCTGGCAACAGGGGACACAGGGTCCAGACAGGGTAAAGGGAAGGGTCATGGTCACTCGCCTTCCAGTGGACTTGCCTGAACTAGGAAAAAAAAAAAGAAACAGAGAAATATACCATTAACCCTTTGAGTGCTGGAGTGGTACGGAATGCATTCCATACCACTATGGCACTCAAAGGGTTAACACTGTCTGTGCGCAGATGCATGCTGATGTCAACTTACCTCTGCACGCCCACCTGGTCGCCTTAGGTGCCAACAGGTTTAACCTTTTGAGTGTGAAAGGGGTATCCAATGCACACTGCTTTGCAATGCATTGTACACCTTTCTGGTACTCAGAGGGTTAAGGTGAGATGCCATTTTCCAGCACATTGCATTTGTACATAGGGGTACAGCAGGTGTAGCCCACTTTGTGCCTAGATGCAGACCAATAAAAACACAGTATGCCAGATAATGGCTACGTACACGACCCTCATTTAAGAAGTCAGGTGCATCAGATTTGGGATCTGGAAACTACTTGCCCATCACTGGATCGCAATAGGTACATGTCACACTTAATGACGTTTTGTGTATTAGAAGAAAAAAATATTTCTGTAATGAAAACTATGTTATAGGGCTTTTTTTTTTTTTTCCTGCCTTTTAACCCTTTGGGTGCCAGAGGGGTACGCAATGCTGGGAGATCTCTTATTCAAGTTATAAACAATACAAAGTGTCACAACATGGTAAAGCCATTACGACCACATTGTATGGAGAACTCAAGTCAATGCCTCACATTGCACTCAGAATCCAAAACACAGGCTGGCTGGACTCCAGATGCATGTAGGCGAACCGTCTGGAGAAGAGAGGGCACTTAATGTGTAAAAAGCAGAGTAGACTTTAATAACTTTGGAATGACATCACCCAATAGTGAGAGTATTCTTGATTTACTCAACAGGAAAAGTCCTATAATAGGTCTCAAAGTTACTTATCCTAGAGCAAGCGAAATGCACCTCAAAGAAGCACTCTAAAAATTCCATTTGATTTACATCTACTAAACAAACTCCACACTGCCCACGACCTTTTCCTCTCTAAGTCTCTAAACCTATTTGCTATCACTGAAACCTGGCTCTCACATTCGGACTCATCTGCCGAAGCTGCTCTCTCCTATGGTGGCTTATCTTTCTCCCACACTCCTCGCCCTTATGGCAAGGGTGGGGGTGTGGGACTTCTTCTCTCTCAGCTCTGCCGCTCCAGGCCTCTGTCCCTTCCTCCCTCAGTCTCATTTCACCTCTTTTGAAGTGCACGCAGTCCAGCTCTTCTCCCCTGTCCCTCTTCTGGTAGCCGTGATTTACAGGCCCCCAAGCAACCCTTCCTCCTTTCTCTCTGAATTTGAAACTTGGCTCTCTGTCTTTCTGTCCTCAGACACTCCCACATTACTCCTTGGAGACTTCAACCTACACACTGATGATACATCCTCATCTAGTGCCTCCCGCTTTCTCTCACTGACCTTGTCCTTTGGCCTTCAACAGTGGACTGCTGCCAGCACTCACAGGAATGGTCACTGGCTAGATCTAGTTCTAACCAGAAACTGCTCAGTCTCTGACTTCACAATTTCCCCATTTCCACTCTCTGACCATCATCTTATCTCCTTCACACTATCTCACACACCTTCCCCTGCCCTCCCTAAATCACCCTTCCTAACCAGGAACCTACACTCGGTCAAACTACCAGACCTGATATCGACTGTGCAGACTTCCCTCTCTTCTCTCTGCTCTACTGCTACTACTACTAACATAGACACTCTGGTCCACGAATATAACACCACATTAATGTCCTCCTTGGACCTGCATGCTCCCCTTCAACGTCGACACTCCCGCCCCAGGAATCCCAGGAATCCCAGACCCTGGCTAAATTCAACAATCCGCATGCTACGCACCTGCTGTCGAGCTGCGGAACGTCTTTGGCGAAAGTCTCATTCTTTTGCCGACTTCCACCATTACAAATTCATGCTATCCTGTTTTAACACCGCTCTCACCCAGACTAAACAAATACTTCTCTCAGATTATCACTACCCACAAATCTAACCCCCGTGACCTCTTTAAAATCTTTGATTCTCTTCTCAAACCCCCAACCTTGAACTGCTGCTCCTCCTCCAACACTCCACAGGACTTTGCTGACTTTTTTAAAAACAAGGTACAGTCCATCCAACAAATGATGGGCTCTACATCTTCTCCTCCTATGCCTCTGATTCCTAGTCCACCCCGAGCAACCCTCAGCTCATTCTCCCCTATAACAGAGGAGGAGGTATCTCTTTTACTATCCTCCTCTCCACCCACTACCTGCCCCTCAGATCCCATGCCCTCTCACCTTCTTAAGGCTCTTGCAAGTACTCTTGCTCCCAGCCTTACAAACATCTCTAACTCCTCTCTCTCTACCGGAACTTTTCCATCCTCATTCAAACATGCAATAGTCAGACCTATACTCAAAAAGCCCTCACTCGACCCCACCTGCCTTTCAAATTACCGTCCGGTTTCTCTCCTCCCCTTTACATCTAAGATCTTGGAACGCCTGGTATTCTCCCGCTTGACCTCTTTTCTCAATAGGAACTCTCTTCTCGACCCTTTACAGTCAGGTTTCCGCTCCAACTATTCTACCGAGACAGCTCTAACAAAAATCACAAATGATCTACACACAGCAAGGGACAAAGGACACTTTAGTATACTAATCCTACTAGATCTATCTGCTGCTTTCGACACTGTTGACCATGCACTTGTTTGACCAGGTGAAACATCTGACCGCTGACCTAGCCTTAAGAGACTAATTCCCCACCAAAAGCATTGGGTATGGGCTGGAACTAACTATATGTTTTTAATTTATCCATCTAAATGTCCCTGTAGACTTCAATAATAGGATTTTAGTCTTACCTGTTAAATCCTTTTCACTTAGTCCATACAGGTCACTGGTACTTCTGGGAGGCGATTCGCCCCTTTAATAGGCAAGAACAATTATGCTACTTCCTACTTAAGCCACCTTCAGGCCAGAGCCACTAGATTGATTTGAGACCCTAAAACTGACCCCAGGTAAGCAAGAAGAAAGACTCCTGTGAGCATGCCCCAAAGGTCTCCCACTGAATGCCACAGGAGAGCCAGGTCTGGTCCCTTGACAGGGTGGGAGACCAGTGACCTGTATGGACTAAGTGAAAAGGATTTAACAGGTAAGACTAAAATCCTATTTTCACTGTCGTCCAATACAGGTCACTGGTACTTCTGGGATGTACAAACATTGAGCTGATCCAGAGGTGGGAAGAAGGCAAGGACCAGAACAAGGCCCAAGTCATTAAAACTGCTATGAACCAGTTAATAACATAGCCCAAACTGTAAGTGTCAACGGACACCAATCAAGGGAACAATCCCTGAACTAACACAGCACACGGAACTAGAGCCAACTGGGCTCAACAGTAAGGAAGCACTAAGGATCACAGAGCGGAAGACCTACACAGGCAAAACTGCCTCCAGGACCTTCCTTCCAAAACTGGCATCAGCCGAAGCCAGTACATCAACTCGATAGTGCTTCGAAAAAGTGTGCACAGAGGACCAAGTGGCCGCTCTGCACAGTTGATCAGCAGAAGCCTGATTCTTGTAGGCCCAAGAGGCCCCAATAGATCTGGTGGAATGGGCAGTCACCCAGAAGGGAACGTGCTTATTCCGCAACTTATAGGCTTCACGGATAGTAGCCTTAATCCAAGAGGCAATGGTAACTTGGGAGCCAGTCTCCCTGCCCTAGGCCCCTCAGGAATGACGAATAGAGCGTCAGACTTCCTGATAGACTCGGTGCGATGAACATAAAACTTGAGGCAACGCACCACATCCAACAAATGGAGATCTCGTTCCTTGTCAGATGAAGGATTAGGGCAGAAAGAGGGAACCACAATCTCCTGATTGATGTGAAACTCGGACACAACCTTGGGTAAGAATTCCTTGGTAGTGCGAAGCACAGCCTTATCCTTGTGGAACACCAGGTAAGGAGGTTTGCAAGACAGAGCTTGTAACTCTGCTACCCGGCGAACAGAAACAATAGCCAAAAGGAAGGCCATCTTCCAAGTCAAGAGACGTAATGGAATGGAAGCCAAGGATTCAAACGGTGGTCGCTGGAGAACTCCCAGCACCAAATTGAGATCCCACTGGGGAGCAGGACTCTTGAAGGCAGGTCGAACATAGTCACACCTTGGAAGAAAACTTTCACATCAGGAAGGATAGCAATCCTTTCCTGGAAAAACACAGACAAGGCAGAAGTCTGAACTTTGAGGGAACACAGACTGAGCCCCTTATCAACACCGTCCTGCAAGAAGGCCAGGACAGTGGGAAGATGAAAATCAAGGGATAATTTCTTATCAGAGCACCATGCCACAAAAGTTGACCATATGCGATGATAGATCCTGGAAGACACAGGCTTACGAGCACTGAGCATAGTCGACACCACAGAAGGAGAAAATCCTTTATTTGCTAGAATCGAGGATTCAACCGCCATGCCATCAAATGGAGAGAGTGAACATCCTCCTTCCACAGATATCCCTGAAGAAGTAGGTCCGGACAGGCAGGTGGGAACGGATCCGCCACTGACATGGCCATCAACTCCGGATACCAGGACTGGCGAGGCCAGTTTGGAGCGATCAGGATAACAGGACAACCCTCCCGCTTCAGTTTCTGGATGACTCTGATCAATAGAGGAAGAGGAGGAAAGATGTAAGCCAGAGAAAAATCCCAAGGGATCGACAAGGCATCCACTGCTAGAGCAAGGGAGTCCCTCCGCCGAGAGCAAAACACCGGAACCTTCCTGTTGTGTCTGGAGGCCATCAGGTCCACCTCCGGCATCCCCCACCTCTGGGTGAGCAATTGAAACACCTCTGGATGAAGAGCCCATTCTCCGCTGTCGACGGTATGATGACTGAGGAAGTCTGCCATGACGTTGTCCACGCCTGGAATATGAACTGCAGAGATGACAGGCACGTGATCTTCTGCCCAAGACAAAATATCCTTGACCTCCAACCAGGCGGTGCCGCTTCTTGTGCCGCCTTGCCTGTTGATGTAAGCCACCGCAGTGGCGTTGTCGGATTCCACTCTGATCGGAAGACCGGTCAGTTGAGATTCCCAGTGTCTCAGGGCAAGCCGGATGGCACGTAGTTCCGGAACATTGATGGAGAGAAGAGATTCTTCCAGACCCCATTTCCCCTGAGCACTGAAGCGACCCAACACAGCACCCCAGCCCCGAAGGCTGGCATCCGTTGTGATCGTGGTCCAACAAGGAACTTGAAAGGATCTCCCTTTCAGGAGATGGGAGAGATCCAACCACCAGTGCAGACTCGATTCCACATGAGGAGGAGAGAGACTGACAGATGCTGATGATCTGGATGATTCTTGCACGTCTGGATCACAAATCTCTGAAGTTCCCTGGAGTGGGCCATGGCAAAAGGAACTGCTTCGATCGTGGAAATGAACTTCCCCACCAGGGACGACAAATTCGTTACCGGCACTAAGTCCAGTTCCAGAATCCCCGCCACTCTGATAGCTATCTGATGAGCCACATCCTCCGGCAGGAACACCATGCATTGGCGAGTGTCGAACAGGAGACCCAGGAACAGAAGCCTCTGAGATGGGACCATGTCCGACTTGTCCAGATTCAGGATCCAGCCATGGCGGGTCAGAGTGTGGATACACTTCTGCAATTGCTGGTGAAGAAGCTCCGCCGAAGAAGCTTTGATGAGGAGATCGTCCATGTAGGGAGTCACCCTGACCCCGTCCTGATGAAGCACTGCTATCAGGGAGCCCAACACTCTCTGGAAGACCTGAGGAGCTGAAGTCAGCCCAAAGGGAAGAGCAGAAAACTGAAAGTGTCCCCTGTGGCAGGCAATCCTGAGGTACCGCCTGCTCTCTGGATGAATAGGGATGTGAAGATAAGCATCCTGAAGGTCCAGGGAGGCAAGGAACTCCCCTGGAGACATTGCTGCAATCACAGAGCGCAGGGACTCCTGGCGGAAGTGGGAAGTCACCACATAGGCATAGAGATCTTTGAGATCCAAAACAGGACGAGCCCCTCCGTCCTTTTTGGCCACCACAAACAGGTTGGAATAAAATCCTGAACCTGTGTCCTCCTGAGGAACCACTTCCAGAACCTCTTTGTCCAAGAGATCCTGAATAGCGTCGAACAGACGTCTTTTTGTGGGTTCCTGAGAAGGACGAGTAAAATGGAACCGAAAAGGAGGAAGGGAGGAGAAAGGGATCCTGTATCCCTCTGACACCACCTGAAGAACCCATGGGTCCGCCACTGACTCCTCCCAAGTCCGGCGAAAGATGCGGAGACGTCCGCCTACAGCCGGATGCGGACCCGGGTTCGGCGAGTCATGCCGAAGCAGTCTTGGAGGTCTTGGCCTTGGGGGCCACTTTGGGCTTCCAGGACTGTTTGGGCTTGGAGGAGAAGCGCGTAGCGGGAGGATCCATCTGGGCCGAGGAGCGTGTCTCAGTCTGAAAGGAACGAAAGGACCGATTGCGTTTGGCTGGAAACTTTTTCTTAAAGACTGAGGGTAAAAGAGTACTTTTACCACCAGTAGCCTCACTGATCATTTCTTTGAGCTCAGATACAAATAGCAAATTCCCCTGAAAGGGCAAGGAAAGCAAGGCTTTCTTAGAGGCTGTATCAGCAGACCAAATTTTCAGCCAAAGGGCACATCTAGCCACCACAGAAGCAGTGGAGACCCTCGCCATCATGCGCACAGCATCAAAAGCAGCGTCAGCAACATAGTTCTGAGCTTCAGTGATATTAGCAAGGAGCTGCAACTGTTCAGATACTGGCGCATCCTGGCGAACTGCTTCAGTCAGTCGTTCAGTCCAGGCCGCAATGGCTCTATTAACCCAAGCCACAGCAAAGGTTGGGCGCATGGCAGTGCCAATGGAGGCAAAAATAGATTTAAGAGAAAGCTCTAGCTTTTTATCCGTCCAATCCTGCAGGGCAGAGGCATCAGAGACAGCCAAAGCGGTAGACTTGGATAGTCTGGAAACAAGAGCATCCACCTTGGGGGGATGAACCCATTTTGCCAGCTCAGTCTCAGGAAAAGGGTACAGTTTAGCAAACTTTTTAGAGACAGAGGAGGATCTATCAGGATTCTTCCATGCCTCAGAGACTAGACGGGCAAGAGTAGGGTTAGTTGGAAAACAAACAACAGGCTTAGATGGTTTCTTTTGAAAAACATCAGTAGGATCATAAGTGGATTCCTGAGTCAGAGGAAGGTTGAGCGTATTCAGTACAGCTCTAATCAGACCCTCAGCCGAAACTTCAGGGTCACATTCATAAGGGTCCCCAATGGACCTGTTAGACTCAATAACAGTGCGTTCCTCAGCATCAGAATCCTGCAAGAGTTCTTCCTCAGAAGAATCAGACACATCAGGAGCACCCTGTGGCTTAGGCAGGGAGGTCCTGATTGTAGCGGGGGTCTGCCAGACCTGGAGAGCCCCCTGTACCTGAGAGGGAAAGAGTTGAAGAGTGGATCTGAGATCCCTAGTGGCAGCTTTAAACTCCCTCACCCAAGATGGCTCAATAGCATGGCTGGGAAGCCCAGGGTTGCTATCTTGACCAGTGCAGTTAGGGCATAGATCCCCCACATTCTCACTAGATAGCCCAGTGTGACAAGAGGAGCAAAACGCCATGGGGGGGGGCAGACCCCCCATCCTCCTTAGACTTGGGTCTAGCCCCTAGCTCCAGTGAAGTAGACATGCTCACAGCGTCAGTATACCCCACTTTAAACTCTATCACCCAGTAAAAGTGTGGAAGATTAAAGTTTCACCACAGAAATGCCTAATTTTGGACTTATCTGGCCAGCTTAGGGTTAATCTGTTGAGGGGAGAGAAGGCTCGGTCCCTGCGTAGTGTACTCGCTGAGGAAGAGCTCCACAAAATGGCGGCCGTCAGGATAGCCAATCAGAAACGAGCGCGAACCGGGCGCTCATGGGAAATGTAGTTTTCCCCATACAAGTACCCCAAACAGTGCCCGAAGCCCCCCTGAACACCCCACACTAATAAAACACACACCGGATGATAGAGCAGGAGCTTAGCATTAAAATGAGCCCTCTCTGGAGTTGCTGTGACAAGCGGTTCCAGAGATATGTCCCAGACTGTGAAATCTCAGAGAGAGTAAAGGAGCCATAGCGTCTAAGCGGGAAAAGCCGCGCTTAAAGGCGCGGAACACCATTTTTAATAAAGTTTAGTAAAACATTAAAAAGTGCCCAAACATACATAAAACACATAAAGAAATACTATTCAAGGCTCCAAACCCAGAGAATACCACAGAAACTGCATTAAATACATTAAATGCAAATAAAAACACCCTATGAGTGCTGGAGTGCAAAGCAAACTCCCAAATACAAGCCCAGTAAAGGGACACTGTGGGGACAAGTGGACCTTCAGCACTCAAAGGGTGGCTCACCTTTCCTGCAAGGACTTCTGTCTTCAGGTGACCATGATGAAGTGGGAATGAACCAGAGGTAAATTCCCCAGTAGGGAAGCTGCTTAACTCAAGCTGTTCCCTCTTCAGGGCATAAGGTCCACAGAAAATCCCTGGAAGCTGCACCAGCCACTTTAAAGAGGGCAATTCACAGCCATGGTCACCCTCCTAATGGTGGTATTCCATATTTGAATAAAAAATAACAAAATACTAAGTTGAATGCATAGATGTTCTCTACCTGGTGTGCACAGCACCCAGGAACAAATCAATCTAGTGGCTCTGGCCTGAAGGTGGCTTAAGTAGGAGGGGAGGCTCCGCCCCCTGCAATCATTTGCATAATTGTTCCTGCCTATTAAAGGGGCGAATCGCCTCCCAGAAGTACCAGTGACCTGTATTGGACGACAGTGAAAGACATGTTTCAGCTAAAATACAATGACAAAATTTGTGAGCAGCAACTAAACCCAGCCCTGTGTTTAAAACTTCTAAAGACATGTATGCAAAATCTAAAAGTCTGCTTCAGAATCAAGCTGCATGCACATATTTGCACGAGTAATCATAAGTGCTGATACATATGCATGCATACACATTTGAAAGCAGAGACATTTGCCCGCACGCATACATGCACATATACACATACAATGGCAGACATTCACCAGTATACACTTTCAGAGAGACATCCACACCCCTGTTTAGAACAGTATCCTTTTTAAAAATATTGCACACAAATTAGCTTGTGACATAAAGGCTCTTTAAACAGGTTGCCATGATGAAAAGGGTGACATGAGAATCTCGCCCTGCATCAAAGCACGAGATTCTCATGTCGCCTCTGTAAATGTTGCAGGAAACATTTTACTACCCACATACCTTAGTACGGCTGGATCTCGATGTTCAGAGAAGAATCACAGACCACTGTCATGTTGTCCTGTTCAGCTTGTGTTAAGTAATGCGAAGAGGGAAGTCTGGGGGCAGTGTCATTAATGAATTCTACTGGAGGATTCCTCATACCTTCTAGCAGAGGGCATACTTTAAGGCTGGCTGCGGGATCTTACATAGCCATTAGATTACAATGCTCTCAGACTGTACCTTTGATGCAGGGCGAGATTCTCATGTTGCCCTTTTCATCATGGCGACCTGTTTAAGGCACCTTAATGTCACACTCTAATTTGTGTGCGACATTTCAAAGTGAACCGTTCAGAACAGATTATAAATATATTCAGGGATATGTAACACAGAAGGAGGGTGACATCAAGGCACAGAGGACACACTGCTGTAACACAAGAAAAGCCATAAAGTGATTCAGTTTACATACATCTTCAGTTCAGTTTGCACTGTGAGTTTATCAGATAAAATAGGAAAAAAACAAAAAAAAAAATTTAATTTTCAAAACAAGATACGTTATAAATTCATTATGCACGTAGTAAAGAGGATATTTATTAGAGAATTACAAAAAGCAGTAATAGTTATAAAGTAGTAGATAAAACAGGATGGATTACCGAGTCAAGCCTTTGTTCATACTGGCGACAAATCCGGCAATGGATCTACGTCCAGACAAGGTATCATGGTAGCAATCAATGCCAATCACCATCATATCGCCCAACTAAAAGAAAACATTCCTAGTCAGAAAAACATGAGTATGCTAGGACTAACCCACAGAACCGCAAAATCATTCTGTAGCTGCTGTTAAAAGAACACCAGCAACTAAAATTAAAATTGGATTATAAGTTTGAAGTTGTCATGTTTGTACTGTAAAATTATTTTGTTAGATCCTAAACTCTAACATGGCAGAAGAGTGCATGAGTCTATTTAACCCCATCCCGACAATGGACTTACCAGGTACTTCCCGCAAAAACTGTCACTTAGTGACAGAGGACGTACCTGGTTAGTCTTGGAAGTACGGGTCTCCGTGCGGCTGCAAGCTGTTCAGGGACTCCTGAATCATTTAGTAAAAAAGACGGACGTTAAGGTGACAGCCGCATACTCACGCGGCTGTCACTAAGGGGTTAAGGACCAGCAAGAGTGTGCAACACATGTAGTAAGTAAGCAAAATCTGAGATCCTGCACTCCCGATAGTAACAGTCATGTCCTCTTCCATGGACTGAATTCAGGACTGACTGAAGACGTTCTCTCGAGCAAAAGCACAGGGTAAAAATTCATAGCAAAATCACAGGGGACTTTAGGCTTTTTGGCCATAACAAGGCATATGTTTGGGGGGGGGCATTAGTAGGCATTGTTAGTTTTCCTTTAAAGGGATAGTAATTCTTAAAATTTAAAAAAAAAAAAATATATGCTGTAGGGTTTATCCCCGAGTAAAAACAAGGGTACTCCCACTGCTGAGAGATATTTTATTAAAAAATTATAACAGCTGAAACTTTAATTTTTTAGGGGCAATATCACAGTGGCCTGAACATTTACAGCGGTGCTGTTGCTACACCATCTTATGGACTGCTCTGGTCTGTAGACCATAACTCTCCATGGAATGGTATAGCAACAGCGCCACTAAGTTTTCAGGCCACTGTGATATTGCACCTAAAAAAATTCAAGTTTGATCTGTTATAATTTTTTAATAAAATATCTCTCTGCAGTGGGAGCACCCTTGTTTTACTCAAGGGGATAGACCCTACAACATATATATTTTTTTTCCATTTTAAGTATTACTATCCCTTTAAATAAGATTTGCAAATTGAACGTGTAAAACACTTACAGGTATTTCCACACTCCAAAGCTCTCCTCCCATCTTACAGTTAATTTGCATTGCAATTTTTGTAGCGACCGAAAACACGGTTTGTGGTTTGCTTAAAGTGCGGGCGACGACACACTGGCTTGGAATAGGGACTTCCAGACACAGGTATTTCTTTATGGTATCATATTTGTCTTTGTTAATGCTGGACAAAACACACACCACCTGCATATGAACAGAGTGAGACAAGTTATTATATCCCCCCCGCAAAACCCCCAAGTAATCCCATGTATATATAACACAATTACAGACGTACAAACAACTCAAATAATGGCACATTGTATTTAACCCTTTGAGTCCCAGAGGGGTACGCAACGCACTGCTCTGCAATGCGCTGCGTACCCCTCTGGCACTCAAAGGGTTAAGGGCTACGATCGCCCATACATAAAAGCAAACTGGAGTTATTCTGGATTAAACCAATTGCACCAAATATTCCTAACTCCCCATGCACTTGAATAGACGTGTTTTAATGTATGTATGTATGTATGTATGTATGTATGTATGTATGTATGTATCTTTATTTATATGGCGCCACACAGTGTACGCAGCGCCTTACAATAGACATATGTTACAATAAATAAGAGGGGATGAAATAAGTGCGACATTCATAGAAACAATGGGAGAGAGGTCCCTGCCCCAAGGAGCTTACAGTCTAAATGGATAAAGGGAGACATACAATGGGGTAAGAGGGTGTTAAGTGCTGAGATTACAAGTGCTGAGTTTGGTCAAAGGCAGTGCATGGTCCTAGTGCTCCAGAAGATAAGACTTCAGGGTAGACTTAAAGACAGAGTGGGATTTTTCTAGGCGTAAGGAGAGGGGTATGGAGTTCCATAGGTATGGAGCAGAAAGCGAGAAAGGTTTGAGATGGGAGAGGGCAGAGGGTGTGGATGGTGCAACAAGAAGTGCATTGTGTGCTGAGCGAAGGAAGCGGCCAGGAACATAATAGGAGATGAGGGAAGAGATGTAAGGAGGGGTAGCAGTGCGGAGAGCGTTAAAGGTGAGAAGAAGGACTTTGTAATTGATGCGCTGCTGAATTGGGAGCCATGACAGATGTCTGAGAATTATGTGGGCAGGTTCAGTTTTTGGGGAGAGTGTGGTGATTCGTGCAGCTGAGTTTAAAACAGATTGCATAGGTGAAAGATGAGTAGCAGGGAGGCCAGTTAGTAGGATATTGCAATAGTCTAAGCGGGACAGAATGAGGGCACATATAAGAGTTTTAGTAGTTTGTTGGGAGAGGAACGGGCGGATTTTAGCAATGTTACGGAGAAAGAAGCGAGATGATCTAGCCACAGAGTTAATGTGAGGGGAGAAGGAAAGAGAGGAATCAAATATGGCCCCAAGGCAGCGTGCTGAGCTGACCGGATCAATATCAATTCCATCAACTGTAATGGTGAAGCTAGGGGTTCGGCAAGGTCTTGGTGGGAAGATTAGCAGTTCGGTTTTGGCCATGTTAATCTTCAGCTGACGCTGTGCCATCCAGGAGGAAATGGAAAGAGGCAGTCTGAAATTTGCAGCTGGATTTGTGGTGAAAGATCAGGAGTGGAGATGTAGATTTGGGTATCATCAGCATATAGATGGTATTTAAAGCCAAATGAACTAATAAGTTCACCCAATGAAAGAGTGTACAGTGAGAAAAGCAGAGGACCCAGAACGGAGCCTTGAGGCACCCCCACAGACAGAGGGACCGTGGAGGAGGTGTTATTGTTAGAGGACACAAAAAAGGAACATTGTGAGAGATAGGAGGAGAGCCATGAATCAGCTTCATTTCGGAAACCAAGACTGTGGAGAATTTGAGCAAGCAGAGAATGGTTAACTGTGTCAAAGGCAGAGGATAAATCGAGTAGTATAAGTATTGAAAACTGTCCTTTGGCTTTTGCAGTCTGGAGATCATTAGCCACACTGCAGAGAGCGGTCTCAGTTGAATGACCGCACCGGAAACCAGACTGCATCGGATCCAAAAGACAGTTAGAGTTGAGGAATTTGGTTATTTGGGAGAAGACCAGGCGTTCTAGGAGTTTTGAGGTAAGAGGCAGAAGGGAGACAGGTCGATAGTTAGAGAGACAGGAGGGGTCAAGGTTAGTCTTTTTGAGCAGGGGTTTAATTTGTGCCTGTTTGAAGGAAGAAGGGAAGGTGCCTGTGGGGAGAGAAGTGTTGAAGATGTGTGTTAATATAGGTGTAAGGACTGGTGCAAGTGGTTTGAGTAAGTGGGAGGGCAAAGGGTCCAAGGAGCAGGTAGTGAGGTGGGTAGATAGGAGAAGTTGAGAAACTTCTTCCTCTGTTATTGGGGTAAAACTATCAAAGTATGATGAGGGGGGTTTGGGGAGAGAGAGTTCGGAGGCAGATGGAATAGTAGGAATCTGTTTTTGAATAGATTCCACCTTGTGCTTGAAGTGATCTGCAAAAGCTTGAGGTGAATGTATGGGGTGAGAGGAAGCAGTGGAAGGATGGAGCAAGGAGTCAAAGACTGCAAAGAGACGGCGCGGGTTTGATTTATTGTTGTGGATTAGTATGGTGTAGTATTCTTGTTTAGCTTTTGATAAAGCAGAATGCAGGCAGGACAGCATAAATTTGAAGTGGATGAAATCTGCATGTGAGCGAGATTTCCACCAAAGGCGTTCAGCAGAACGAGTGCAGGAGCGTAGGAAGCGGGTGTGGGAGTTGAGCCAGGGTCGTGGATTGACTTGACGACTCCGTTGTGGTTTCAGTGGGGCAAAGGAATCAATAGCAGAGGATAGAATGGAGTTGTAGGAGTTAACTAGAATGTCTGTGTCAGAGATGGCTAGCAAAGAGGAAAGATTGGAGTTAAGTGAGGCGCTCATCCCAGCAAGATCAAGTGAGCGGGTATCCCTTATAAATCTGTTGGTGGGAGGGATGGGGGAAGGGGCAGTGTGAGAAAGAGAGAAGGATATAAGATGGTGGTCTGATAGAGGGAATGGGGAAACAGTGAGAGAGGAAAGGTCCAGACCCTTAGTAAAAACAAGATCAAGGCAGTGACCAGCTTTGTGAGTGGCACTGTCGGTCCACTGCTGGAGATCAAGGGAAGCGGTTAGGTCTAGAAGACGGGAAGCCCAGGGAACAGAGGGGTTATCAATATGACAGTTAAAGTCACCCAGAATAAGGACAGGATTGTCAGTGGAGAGAAAGAAGGAGAGCCAGGATTCAAAATCTGAGAGAAAGTTTGAAGGAGAAGAGGAGTTAGTAGGTGGCCTGTATATTACAGCCACGCGCATAGACAGGGGGTAATAGAGCTGGATTGCGTGTACTTCAAATGAAGAAAAGTACACACATGGTGGGATTGAGAGGGTCTGGAAGCGGCAGCGGGAGGAGAGAAGGAGACCTACCCCCCCCACCTCGACCAGTGGATCGAGGGGTATGTGAGAAGCAGAACCCTCCATGAGAGAGTGCAGCCTCCACAGCTGTGTCCTGTGCAGATAACCAAGTTTCTGTGAAGGCAAACAACTGCAGTGATTGCTCACAGAAACAATCATGAATAGGGGTTGTCTTATTAACTATGGAACGGGTGTTCAACAGAGCACAGGAGATGGGGAGAAAGGAAGGGGAACAAAGAGGAATGTTTATGAGATTTGAGGGGTTAGAACCCTCCAAGTTGCGGTGGGAGGAAATGGTGGGCCGTGGCTGATAGCAGGTGGGTATGGGGATTGGGCCGGGATTGGGAGCAATATCCCCTGCAGCAAGCAGAAGGATAAGACAAAGGGCAGAGATGTGGGAGTGGGATTTGTATTGGTGCTTTGGAATAGGGACTGTAGAGGGAGAAGGGGTTAAAATCTGGAGAAGTGTGTAAGAGCAGACAGGTGTGAAGGGGAGGAGAGAGGGGGCGATGTGGATGTAGTTTGTAAAGTCAGGGGGAGAGCTGAGACCGACAAGAATCCTGGGGAGCACTGAACATATAACAACAAAATAAAATATATAAATAGCAGATGTAAATAACAACAAAACAATTGTCAGATCTCCAATGTATTGCTTCACAAGGAGTTACAGGTCCAGTTTAATTTAAAGCAGCAGTTCTTAACCTTTCTAGTGCCGCGACCCTTTGATAAAATTTCCCAAGTTGTGGCGACCCCTAACAGTAAAATTATTTTCGTTGCTCCTTCATCGCTTCAATAACACTAACTATAAAACGCCCCGGTCTCCCGGAAGGGACTGACAGCGCAGGCTACACTAACCTGGCCATTGGTCTCGGAACAGAAAGGATTTCTTTATAACGGAAAAAATTTGTACAATTACAAGTTTTACAGATTAGAATAGACAAAAAACAATTTTCTGATGGTTTTAGGTGACCTCTGGCAAATAGTCATTCGACCCCCGACGGGGTCGTGACCTACAGATTCAGAACCGCCGATTTAAAGGGTTAGTAATGCCCAATAATAATGTTATGTTGTATCGTAAATTATGTGGAGCAAATCCCATCTCTCGAACCTTTAGAGTTTGAGAGATATTTGCGTTGAAGTTCCCCCTCCCCTTCTACTGACATCAGCGCTTTACTGACAGCAGGAAATCCTGGTCCTGGGACCAGCCGGCAGCTCTGCAGCAGAGCCGAAATAGCAATATTGGAAAATAATTACGTCATTGGAATGGTCTACAAAGTGTGCCTGGTTTGCAAGCACACTTTTGTAGACCGTTCCAATGAAGTAGCTCTTTTTAAATATTGTGATTTTGGCACTGCTGAAGAGCAGTCTTGTGTTTGCCGACACGGATCTCCTATCAGCTTTACAGCTGACATCAGGTGAAGGAGAGGGAAGGGGAACTTTCGAAGCGAATATCTCTCAAACCATAGAGGTCTGAGAGATGGGATTTGCTCCACATAATTTTTTTTTTTTTTTTTAAATCTACAAAACATAACATTATTAACCCCTTAGTGACAGCCGCGTGCAGACACGGCCGTCACTTAACGCCCGTCTAACATTTTTTTTTTTCCCCATTAGAATCCGGAGTCCCCGAACGGCGTGCAGCCGCGCGGGGATCCGGATTTCCTGGACATACATGTACGTCCTCTGTCACTAAGTGACAGCCACAGAGGACGTACATGTACGTCCATTGTCGCTAAGGGGTTAATGGACATTACTAACACTTTAACAGGAATGTTTATTTATCCCTGCGGCACAGTTCATTTACTTCAGAATAACTCCAGTTTTCTTTTATAAATATGGGTTATTGGGGGGGGGGGGGATTTATAAAAGTGGAGTAAATCAAAAAAGAATCGTTAAAATGGCTGTAAGATTGTCTCTGGTAGCTATGAAAGCATTAAAGGGGATGTATCCCCCCACACAATCTTTAGCGTCACTAAGTCCCCATGTGGCAACTAGCTGCTTAGTAGCGCTAGTCGCCAGAATAATTACCTTATTTAATAGATTTCTCCTCTCTTCCCCGGCTGACAGGCAGGACGGAGCGCGGACATCTTGCCATTGTGACGTCCGTGCGCCTGCGCTGTCAGTCCCAGCTGGAGCCAAATGGCTCCTAGCAACGCCTCCTAGAGCCGGCTGAGACTGACAGTGCAGGCGCGTGGTCGTCACACTGGCAAGATGTCCGTGCTCCGTCCTGCCTGTCACCCATGGAAGAGAGGAGAAATCTATTAAATAAGGTAGTTATTCTGGAGACTAGCGCTACTAAGCAGATAGTCGCAAGATGGGGACTTAGTGAAGGTAAAGATTGTGTTGAGTGGCAGTTCCCCATTAAGGACAGTTTAGGAAGACATAATGCTGTGTAGTACTTTTTTTTTTTTTTTTTTTTAAATGGAGTAGGTCTTCAAAAAATTGGTGCAGCGTATTTATATCATTTCACTATTTGCGACAATCTAGTGACAGAATTTTTGCCAAATATTTAAGGCGATGTCTGACCTGTTCTTATTCTTTACGGTCACCACATTTATAAATGTAACTAAAACACTTTATAAATACCAAACACTCATATAATAAGGAATAAGGACATTTTAAGGATCCGATCACAAAAACATGAACACTTTCATAAATCTCCCCCTAAGCTCTCAGAGATCATACAGTCTCGTAATATCATGCGCATTATCTGAACTATTTCTGTTCTAATGATCTTTTTCGTGACTATATGGCCTCAATTACATCTAAGGGTATAGTTCCCTTTAGTTTTAATAGAGTGGACAATTCCCTTATACGTACCAATTGTGTATTGGTTGTAACATGTTGCTGCATCGCTCTAATGTATCCAATGGATCTGTCGTCTACTTCAACCCTTAAAAGAAAGGAAATAAGTAAATTATCACTATACCTAGTGCAAGCATATGGGTTAAATATGTTACCTGCAATAAAGTTAGATCTTTCAGTGCCAGAGAGGAGCACAAAGAATACCAAAACAATGCACACCGCCCTGGTATTTAAGGTGTTAATTGTATGACTTTGCAATGATGAGCAATTGAGATTAAAGGGATAGCAATACCTAACCCCTTAACGACCCTTGATGGTCCTGGAACGTCATGGGTTGTTTTGCGTTAACGACCCATGACGTGCCAGGACAGTCATGGAATTCAGGGCTCCCCATGTGGCGGCACACCATTTGGGGAACCCAGAACCGGATACAAAAAAATATTATATTATATATATATTTACATATACATATATACACACACACACACACATATATATATGGTCTGTGGTCCTTAAGTGCCGGCCGCGTGCACCTTAAGGGGTTAACCCTTTGAGTGCCAGAGGGGTACGGAATGCATTGCTTTGCAATGTTGCAGGGTTTAGCCCCCTGAGTAAAACAAGGGAAATCGCACTGCTGAAAGGTGTTTTATTCAAAAGTTATTAAAGCTCAAACTTGACTCTTTTAGGTGCAATATCTCAATGGCATTACGTTTTACAGTGGCGCTGTTACACAATCCTATGGAGATTTAAGGCCAATTGACCAGCACTCTCTATAGCTTGGTGCAGCAACAGAGCCACTATCATTTCAGGCCACTGTAATACTGCACCTAAATAATTCCACTTTGAGCTGTATTAACTTTTGAATAAAACACCTTTCAGCAGTGGCAGTTACCCTTGTTTTACCTAGGGGGATATTCCCTACAATTTTTTTTGCATTTGAAGTACTACTATCCCTTTAATAGTGAGGACCTGCCGGAATGCATTATGCTGCAGGGAGGCACCAGACAGCCTGTAGTATAGTACAAGGAGGGCTAATGGTTGTTTTAACCCTTTAAGGGGCAGAGGGGTGTGCAATGCATTGCACCCCTCTCTGGCACTCACAGGGTTAAACAAGCTACAGAGGTGCAATTCTGGAGAAAACCAACCACTCCAAAAGGGGAAAATAGAAAAACGCTTCAAATTCTCATTGATTTAAATGGACATTTCACACCCTTGCATTGTAACGCACAGGAGACCCCTCTAGAATTCAGAGGTTAAAAGCTCCATTTACATAATTCGGAATACCAGAATGATGAAGTTGGTTTCCTCCTGAATTGCACCTCTCCAGATTCTTGAATACACCCTTAAATGCCAGGTTCTGCCTCCCTCTTATCACACATCTCCTGCAGAGAAGGAGAGATTTGTAAAGGGACTGTCCTTTAGCAGTTCTCTATGGGACTCAGAACACTGACCCTCATGGCTGTCCCAGGGAAGCCTGGACTCGCAAGTTCTCCCGCAGCTTCTTATTACTGGACCTTACAGAATTTAATTAGTCTCAACTGCTTATACTCATTTATCCCCTAACGAAGCCTGTGAAAGGCAATACGCAATGGGATGAGTACACGGGTGAAGTTCTGTTCCTAGGAGCGACACCATCTCTCTCACAAATCCCTGCACCAATCCCTCTGGCAATGGACATAGTTGCATGTCTAACTCCACCCACTGTATAAACAAACTACACACACAACATTTGCAGCAAATATAATGGATCTATTCAAACTATATTACAAAATAAATTCCAATTAATATGAATATAAAATATGAGTGCAAGCGGTTACATTTATTTCAATATAAAGAGGGGGTTATCAGGGTTTGGTAAAAACCAAAAGGGTGACATAATGTCAAGATGATTGGGAACCACCGACATAAAATACTTTTAAAGTGGAACTACCACCTAACACAATCTTTAGATTCACTAAGTCCCCATCTGGTGACTAGCTGCTTAGTAGCGCTAGTCACCATAATAATTACCTTATTTAATAGATTTCTCCTCTCTTCCATGGGTGACAGGCAGGACGGAGCGCGGACATATTGCCATTGTGATGTCCGTGCACCTGCACTGTCAGTCCAAGCCGGAGCGAAATGGCTCCTAGCAACGTCTCCTGGACCCAGCTGGGACTCACAGCGCAGGCACACGGACGTCACAATGGTAAGATGTCCTCGCTCCGTCCTGCTGTCAGTCGGGGAAGAGAGCAGAAATCTATTAAATAAGGTAATTATTCTGGTGACTAGCGCTATTAAGCAGCTAGTCGCCAGATGGGGAGTTGGTGAAGGTAAAGATTGTGTTGGGTGGTAGTTCCGCTTTAAAATTAAATGTTAAAAAAAAGCAGTGGAAGCAGGGTTCACAGACAGGGAGCCAAAACCATGGACAGTCCCTGAAAATCCAGTACAGTTGGTAGATCTATTTGTAGCCCAGAAAAACCAGTGTAAACATTACTTACATAGTCGCCTTATTCATTCGGATTCCCATTTGCTGTGTTACTTTAAACAGGTTCTGTAAAAGCGTATTGGCAGCATCATAATTTCTCTTGGTGTACAACATTACCCAGCTGTCCAGATGTCTCACGCTGATTAGAGTTGGTCCTCTCATTTCTCTTGACCAATCAGCGAACTGAGGATTGTATTCACTCTGTACAAGTCAACAGGGAAATAAGAGATTAGAGGCAATGCAATACTTCATTAGCAATATGAAACAGTACATTTCAGTTTGCATAATATACACCAGTATTTCATGTGTGTCATTATGTTAATTAAAAACTGGACTTTTTGTTCTCAGTTCAATGCTTTTCTTTTCTTCCACTGGGAAGAAGGTAACGCATTAGGATACGTACCAACAACTAAAGGGCACAGTATTAAAAGAAGAAAGCCGTGACTCCTCCCACATAAGGCTTAACTCTCTCTCAGGCCGGAAACCTGCCATTTAATGCATAACAAAGCAAGGGAAAAAGAACTCGCCAACAGTAAACAATAAGTCACTATCTCATAAGGGGCATAATATCTTGCAAGCAAAGTGTTCCAGGCAGGGTGGGGTGTTAACCCGGACACCCTACTCTGTCCCTGTATTCACTAATGTGACATAAGAGAAAAGTGAGATTGAACTCGCAGTTAAATCCTTTTCTGTCATATTGGGGTACACAGACAGAGGAGGATGTCACAAAGTAGTTTTAAGGAAGGGAGGAAAGAATCCCTACAGTGCTCAGGTCCAGAAGCAAAAACATTAAACCTGTAAAATTTGATGCAAAAGTATGAATTGACGTACATGTAGAGGCCTTTCAAAAGTTGTTCATCTGAAGCTTGATGACTCCTTGACTAAGATGTATGGAGGGCTCGTGTTGAATGAAGAGTTGCAGAAAGGAACAGATTTCCTATTAAAATGTAAGCCTGCTCAATGCAGGATTTAACACAAAGAGCAATTGTCTGTTTTGAGTCCGCTAAGTTTCAAAAGGTAACAGGATTTCTGGGACTAATATGTGTAGCTCCTTTATAATCAGGGTCAGAAGCCAGTGGTCTCTGGAAACACACCAACAATGTTTACGTAGATGTTGAGTGATCTTTTAAGTCCTTTGCCCAAATCCACCTGAACTTCTGGATTCCAAAAAGTCATTATGAGATCTCTCTGGGTACACCAAACCCTACATATTCAATAGCACATTTTTAAGGAAGCTGAATTCCTGGCTCAGAGGATGGTCTAGATCAGGGCTGTCCAAGTTCAGTCCTCAAGGGACCAATAGACCACAATTTAAGGCCTTCCCTGATTAAGCACAGGTGATTCAGTCAAAATGAATGAGCCACTAATTAGCTCTCCTGTGCTTAAAACCGAGAAATCCTAAAATCCTGGCCTGTTGGTGGCCCTTGAGGACTGAGCCTGGACAGCCCTGGTCTAGATAACTGAAGGTGATCTGTCCTCTCACAAGATTTCAGTCTCAGCTTCCACTAAGTCAACATTAAGCTTTTGGTCGAACAACAGACCTTGTGATAGGAGATCTGGACTTAGGGGCAGCTTCCAATGCGGAACCGCTAAATTCTGATAGAATCCATGTACCACATTCTTTGTGACCATGCTGGAGCAAAACATATATGATTGAAATCCCTTCCAGGTTGACCTTCTTGATCAGCTGGGGCAGCAGAGCAATCCATGGAAAGGAAATGGCCAAGACAACACAATTGTGTCTAATTTCAGCTGGTGGACCAGGCACATTATAAAGAAAGCATCTCTTCCTCTTAAAATGTAATTCTGGAGGCCATCAGATCAATGTTTGAGCTCCCCAGAAGCGCATGGTGCTAAATAGTTTGGGACAGAATGCACACTCTACTGGGTCAATTTTCTGCCTGCTCAGAAAATCTGCTTCCAAGTTGTCTGTACTTGGGATGCATATTACTGGTATTGCAGGTACAGTCCTTTCTGCCCTTTGCAGACGACCTGTGCCACAGCTTGACTGCTCTTTATGCCTCTGTGGTGGCTAATGTATGTTACTGTTGTAGAGGATGTCTGACTGCACTCTAAATAATTTTCTAGGAGATGCAACCAGTGAATGAGGACAATGAAGAGGTTTTGAAGCTCCAGTATGTTGATGGGAAGAGTCTACCTGAAGGCACCAGAGGCCTCGATGTTGGTGGTTTAGGAAGAATGCCCCAAGTCTATTAGGGATGCACTTGTTGAAACAAAGCTTCTCTGTAAAATAATGAAGGGACCACCTTTCAGAAGCTTTGCTGGTGAGACCCAGCACAGAAGAGAAGGTCTCGTGCTTTGACAGAGAGCTAAATCAACTGATCAGATGGTTTGGGTTCTTGTTCCATTTCTTCAATCTCATTGAGAAAGTCTCCAAGATGGAATTTGGCAAAGCTAACAGTTTCTAGCGTAGATGCCACAGAAGCCAGAATCATTTACTCCCTCACTGAAATAAGAGGTGTAAACCTGAGATAGGAGGTCATAACGATTATGGAGTGTACCTGCTCCTCACATAAAGTGTACCTACTGATGGAGGTGTTTATCAGGAGACCCAGAAATCTTTGCTGACTGGACTGTAGAGTTGAGATTGATTATCAACCAAGGGCATGTAGTGCATACAAGCACTGACTGACTTGAGATATTGCTTGATAAAATGTTGGCACCTTGATGAGAAGGTCATCTAAGCAGGGTGTGGCAGACTCCTTGTGGCCTCAGAAAGGCTACTGATGCCACAGTCACCAATGTGAATAATCGTGGAGCTGTTGCAGAGAGGCAAAATGGAAATGAAAGTTGGGCTTCACAAAGCTTAGCAGGCTCTGCTAGTTCAAAAGAATAGAAATGTGCAGACAAGCATTCTTGATATCCAGAATGCAATAAATAGTCCCTGTTGCACTGCATTGACTACAGATATCATAGATCTCCCGTTGAACATGGAAGATCTGAGAAATCTGTTAACGCTTTGAGATCTAGAAGACTACAAAAGCAGAGGCAGACTGTAGAGATGTACTATTCAAAGATGTTTTTTAAAACTCAGTACTAATACCTGGAACAGCAGATCATCATGACCAGACTGCATCCAAATGGCCAGATGTCAGCTTGACCTTGCAAACATTACATGGAAAGAAGATGGCTACTGAAGAAGCTTCTGAGGCATGCCCGATACTACGTTTGTGGCAGTTGATACCTACTCTTGGACACAGTGACTAGATGTGTTAATTAAGGCTGTTCAACTAAGAAAAAGGCTAGGCTGTCTAAAACATACATGGGAAAAGCTATCAGTGGAAAATTGAAGAAAGGCCAAGTGGATAAGAAAATGACATCATACCTTCTTGCTTCTGGGTGAGGAGCCTGAATGGATGCTTGGGCAGTCTCCCTCATTAGTTATGATACCAGAAGAAAGAGAAAGTCCAGTATACCCAGGCACTGAAAGCACACTCCTGAAGTGAAGGGAGACAGTGCCACATCGTAAAGCACACACACATCATGTCTCTCTGAATTACTGAAAAAAAAACAATAGTATTTCCCCTCTCTCGGGAATGCTGGTGGCATAGCCCTCAACACTATGCTCCACAAGAAAGGGGTATGTCCCCATACTGTGATAAGAGGATTATGGCTCTACAAATACATAAACAATCAGGTCAGCTAACAATGATGACCAACTAGTACAAGACATACATTTGATTCAGCTAGCTGCTAGCAAATATGTAGTCATGCCCCAGCTACACCCTCCATTACCAATGATCATTATACTAATACTAATTAGTTGGCAATAGTGAATGATGGACCCATGTGGCCAGCTACATTGTAACTCATGCAGCCCGGTTTTCCTTCACCCCTAGATTCTTTCAGACCCCCAGGTTCCTTGAAGTTTCAGAGGATAAGAATTTGGTAAAGAACCCACTCAATAACCCTTCAGACCACAGATCAAATGAGAAGAAAAATATCCGCTTAGACCCGAGTGGGATCAATATACTTTCCTTAAGTAATTTCCCTGCATTGAAAGTCACTGATAATAGTATGAAAGATCTCTGCATTCCCTATTCTGAAATAGGCAACTGAGAGAGAGGGAGAGAGAGAGACAGACAGTGGTGAATCAACTGGTCAGATTGTTTGTAGAAGTGCAATAAGAAACCAAATCTCATTGTGAAAGTCCCCAGGATGCAAATTGGCAAAAGGTAACAATTTCTAGTGTAATCATGTACTCCCTTACCGAAACAAGAGGTGTAAACTGGAGACAGGAAGAGGTCATAATTATGTAGTGTACCTTATCCTTATATAAAGTGTACCTACCGATTGGGTAGGGCGAGAAGACAGACAGAGAGAATAGGATAAATAAAACAAAGTAAAATAGGTAAGGAGATTCTATCGCCCTTGGGTTATAGTACATAAAATATTTTTGCTACAGATTTCCTGCCTACAAAGATAAGTCCGATGTGGTCAGAATCACGTTTTTTTTTCTATTTGTACCAAGCCTCCTATTAATCTGTAAATTAACCGCATCTGTCCCTGTATCCCTCAATGTGATGTAAGAGAAACGACGACACTCACTGACTGTAGATTGTAATTTCAGTTCAAAATGTAATTATTAAACTGCAAAGCCTGCTCCTGGACAGGAGGTGGAGCTGTCCTACCATTTACTATGGAAAGCCACAGCCAATGATTCAAGCTCATGCATGGAGTGAATTATAAAACAAATGTGAGTGTAATAACTTGTGAATGACCGCTCTGGCATCAGCGGAAGTTAACCCTTCTTTCAGTCAGCAGGAAAAACATTTTTCATTAAAGAGAAACATTTTACTGATCCTCTAAGTCTCTGCATGCCAGTGAGGTGACCAGCACATTAGGTTGCAATGTGTAAGGAAAGCCATTCAGCACATATAGGGTTAAAGGCCCTTATCTTACCGTTCTTCCAGCCTGCAATATTTTCTCTGGGGGAGCGACTCTGGCTGTAAAAGGCAGGAGTTTGGTGTCGAAGTTTAGGCCCCAGTCTCGCAGCTCCTTCTGAACATTGTCATCTCTGAAACAGAGGGGTTAACATACGTGGGGCCATATGGACAAATCAGCTGCACCATAGCAGTGAAAAGAAATGGAGAGCTAGCATGCATGGGTTAAAAGCCCCAATTAAATCAACCAGGTCTCTCAAACCCCTCCCCGGTACAGATGGTTTGCCCCAGAATCTCCCTTTATTTGCCTTGTGCATAAGATGTATAATGCGCTATTCAAGCTACTGATCTAAAAAGGTAAATTTCCCATTAAGTAGTTTTTTTTTAACCCCTTGTATGATAGAAAGGTTTCAAACGCACTTTGAAGTGGTAACATCCAAATGAAAGTGTACACAGTGCAGTCACTTTATAGATTCCAAACCCATGTATCATATATATGGGACCCTTAGCTTATTGCTTGCTGTTAAACCCTTTAACCCTTTGAGTTCCAGAGGGGTACACAAAGGGTTACACAGATGGGTGTGCAACACATTGCTTTGCAATATGTGGGGCACCCTTCTGGTTCTTCAGTTGTTAAACACAGTTTATACAGCATTGAGTAGTTTGCCTAGCAAATACATTTCCAACCAGTGTTTTGTAAGAAATCTCCTGTACACGGGCATGTGGTCTACAGAGTGCACTGCGTTTCATTTGCGTTTTACTGCATTGAATTCTGGGAATGAAACAGAAACATTGCATTCTTTGCTAAAGAAAAGTTTTCTGATCTGGTTCAGATATGTAAATTCAGGTGCAGTCTATTTGCTCCAGAATTTGTCTCTCTTCCTTTGTGCACAAGACCCAATATATTTGACACATTTGACCCAATAGTATGATCCACTGTATGAAAGTCCTATGAGATGTTGAGATATCTGCAATTACAATTCAGACAGCAATTATTTCTCTTGTAGTAAATATGCACACAAAACTTTGTTAAAGCCAAAAACACTGTCTTAATGGCATCACAAGTGACCTCAATCAAATGCAAACAAGTTATTGGTAAAACTTGTAGGTGTTGAGACCTCTAGCATTTAATGCAGTGATTTTCAGCTCCAGTCCTCCCTAAGCAAAGGCAGCTCAGTTACAGTGACTACCACTGATTACTCTTCTGTCTATGCAGGGGTAACTTGACAAGCTGACCTACTTCCCTGTCCAGAGGCAAATGGTTAAAACATGAATGCAAGAAGGGAAGCCCCTTCTGGCAATTAAACTGTTAAAGTAAGGTGCTGGTTACTATTAGCCCAAACAATAGGATTTTAATGTTCTTACCCATTAACGCTTCCTCTTTTTAGTCCATATGAAACACAGCTACCATGAGGGGTTAAGTCCCTCCTCCTGGAGGGCAGGGCACATCACAAAAGAAAGGGTCTTTGGGGTGAAGATTCCCTCTTCCTCCAGTTCAACTCCCTGCCTACTTCCCAGAATTCAAGTGACAAAGAGCCACAGCAAAAGAACATTAAAATCCTATTTCCTCTCACATCCAAAATGAAACACAGGTACCATGGTGATATACCAAAGCATCCAAAGAATCCAGGGACAGAAAGGAGAAAACACAGTCCACATTTCCATGATAGAGTTCCCCTAACCTGAATCTGAATAACATAGGAGTGGGAGCCTTATAAGCAGGGAAAGCATGGGCAACCCCCTGAAAAAAAGACCTTGACATCCGGTAAGGTGGCAATACACCTCTGAAAAAATAGAAGAAAGCAGAGGTCTGGACCTTCAAGGAACTAAGGCTAAGACCCTTGTTCACTCCATCCTGCAAAAATAAAAGTCAGGATAGCCAGATGTAACGATTTTACTGACACTCAGACACGGAAGGTTTGGGTAAAACGCAATTTTATTAAAGAAAACCGTAATAGACCAGACAGGGGACAATCTTCTTCCTATGAGAACAATGAAAGCCCTGCCCCCCTTGACAAGTTTTTCAGGTTTTTCCCTTAACTTAATTGAAGATTGTCCCTCTCTGCAGTCTACCTGGGCACCTCCCTTCTAATCTGGCTGAGAAGTGTTACATCAGTAAAAGGGGCGGGAGGGGGATACTTTATCATTGAATTACTCTTGTACTACACCTCTGACAGAATTGAAATAACACTCTCCAAAGTACAAATACTATGATGATTAATTAGAGCTGCTTTTATTATGAAACATTACTATCCCTTTAAAGTGACTGCAACACTGTATGATCCATCTCTACTTAAAACAGGGACACCCTGAAAATCTGCACTTGAAGATCAAGGCTGGAGAATGCTACTCTAGAGAAGCAGCGTTGGGTAGCACTCTGCAGTAATGTTAATGCTGTGCAGGACAACCAGACAGACAATTAGAAATCTACTCACTTGTGAATGTAATTTAAGAATCTTCCCACTTGTCTCTCTCTCTGATCTGGAGCCAGCCTAGTGTGAACTGCTAGATCTTTCATAACATTAAAATCACTTCTCATCCTGTCAGTTAGACCTGTAGAGAGAGGAAATGTTCAATGCTGCAGGCGATTGAGGCTCTACAAGATAAACAGAGACAAGCAGTTCTCCTCTACAAAACTCTATAAACAATAAAACACTCACCATGTAAAGTGGCAAAAGAAAAGGAGGAATTTTGGGGCAAAGAACTGCAGTGTAGGGAATACATTTCTGCAATATCCAACTCCAACAAAAATACAGATTCTATTATTCCTTTACCAATGTTTTTACAAATGTGCGTGTAAAGGATATTTAGTTATGTGTACCCTTTTCATTCTATGTTACTTACAAATTAAACGGAGAACACATAACCCCACACTTACCATACTATGATCAGAAAATCAAAGGCCCCTATGAATTTTTACCTGTGCCTTTGTCCACAAGAAAAGATCTTCAGTCAGTCACTCCTGGATATCATGCCCATGGAGGTGGACATGATAGTTACTAGGAGGACAAGACCTCAAATTCTGTTCCCTGAATATGGTTATCATAATCCTTGAAGCATCAGAGAAAGAAAAAAAAAAAACCCACAGGAAGGGTTATGCTCTCCTCCATGGACATGGATGTCAACCCTTGAGAAAAGACACAAAGCAAAATCCAGCCATTAGGAGAAAAAGCGGGGAAAAAAAAAAAGTTAATCAAGTTCAATCTTTTGCCTCATAAGCTTGAAAAAGAGGATTTTAGTCTTACCTGTTAAGTCCTTTTCTCTTAGTCTACACAGGTTACTGGTAACTCTGGGAGGCGATCCACCCCTTTAAGTAGGCAGGAACAATTCTAGAATTGTATGCAGGGGGTGGAGCCTACCTTCCCTCCTTGGCCATCCAGTAAGATTTGAGACACTAACGATGACTAGATAGTAGAAGGGAAGAAGACTCCCTGTGGGACAGGGTGGGAGACCAGTAACCTGTATGGACTAAGAAAAAAAAGGATTTAACAGGTAAGACTAAAATACTATTTTCTCTGTCATCCAATACAGGTTACTGGTAACTCTGGGATGTCCAGCCATTGAGTTTCCCAGAGGCAGGAAGTAAGGCAAGGACCAGACGCAAGGCCCCCAAAGTTACCCGAGCAGATAAGCGATAGCCCAACAACAAGGGAGTGTCAACGGACACTGAACAGGGGTAACACCCCAGGAACTGTTACACAGCACACGGAACTAGAGCCAACAGGGCTCAAAAGTGAAGAACCCCCAAGAACCGAAGAAAATCCTAGACAGGCAAGACTGCCTCCAGGATCTTCCTCCCAAAGCTGGCGTCAGCTGATGCCAGCACATCAACACGGTAGCGCTTCGAAAAGGTGTGAACAGATGACCAAGTGGTAGCCTTGCACAACTGATCAGCAGAGGCCTGATTCTTGTAAGCACAAGAAGCCCCAATAGATCTAGTAGAATGAGCCGTGACCCGAAAGAGCTTCCTGAGCTCGTAATCCTTACAAATAGTGGATTTGATCCAGGAAGCAATAGTCATCTTGGATGCAGGTCTTCCTGCCCTGGGACACTCAGGAATGACGAACAGCACGTCAGATTGCCTGACAGACTGAGTGTGATGTACACAAAACTTGAGACAATGCACCACATCTAACAAGTGGAGATCCCTCTCCTTGTCAGAGGTGGGGTCAGGGCAGAAAGGCAGCACCACAATCTCCTGATTGATGCGGAACTCAGAGACCACGTTCTGGAGAAACTCCTGAGAAGTGCGAAGCACCGCCTTGGTGCTTTAAAGGATGGTTTACAGGACAGAGCATGTAACTCTGCGACACAGCGAACGGAGACAATTGCCAGGAGAAAGGCCATTTTCCACATTAACACACGTAGAGGAATGAGAGCCAAAGACTCAAAGGGAGGGGCTGAAGAACGCCTAAAACCAAGTTAAGATCCCATGGAGGAGCGGGATTCTTAAAGACAGGAAGAGTATGAGCAACTCACTGATGTCTTCAGAATGTCCGGCTGACCCCTGCACACCTGGATCACAAGCCTCTGGAGTTCCCTAGTGTGAGCCATGGCAAATGGGACCGCCTCTACGGTGGAGATGAATTTCCCCACTAGATAGGACAGCTTCTTGGCTGGAACTGGATCTTGAGCCTGAACAGCAGAACCCCTGTGTGGGATCTGGTGAGAAACCTCGTCCGTGAGAAACACCATGCTCTGCTGAGTGTCGAAGAGAAGGCCCAGGAAGACCAGATGCTGGGATGGGACAAGATCCAACGTGTCCATGTTGAAGATCCACCCGTGATGGGTGAGTGCATGAATGCAGTCCTGAACCTGCTGATGAAGAAGTTCTGAAGAAGGTGCCTTCAGAAGCAGGTCGTCCATGTATGGAGTGACTCTGATGCAGTTCCAATGGAGGACGGATACTATGGCTCCCAGGACACGATTGAGAACTTGAGGAGCTGTAGTCAGACCAAAAGGGAAGAGCTGAAAACTGAAAGTGCCCTAGGTCACAGGCAAATCTGAGATGCCGGCTCTCCAGATGAATGGCGATGTGTAGATACGCGTCCTGAAGATCCAGAGAAGCAAGGAATTCCCCCAGGGAATAGCAGCCATCACCGTCCTTAGGGACTCCTGGTGATAATGAGTTTTCATCACAAAGGAATTGAGACAACTACTGTCCTCCTTGGAGACCACAAAAAGGTTTGAGTAAAAACTCATACCTCTGTCCTGAACTGGAACCGGCTCTAGAAGGGCCTGGATAGCGCCAGTGAACAGATGGAGTTTCTCTGCGCCTTGTGGCGTATGAGAAGGAAAAAAGCGATAAGGAGGAAGAGACACGAAAGGGATCCTGTATCCTTCCGCCACCACCTGTAAAACTCATGGGTTCCGCCACTGAATCCTCCCAGACGCTTTGGTAGTGACGGAGACGGCCACCCACAGCTGAGTGGGGACCTGGGTTCGGTGAGTCATGCCGAAGGAGGCTTGGAGGGGACCTTGGGCTTCCATTGCTGTTTGGGCTTGGAGGAGGCACGCGGAGCTCAGGGAACCGCCTGGTTCGCCGGATGTGTCTCAGTCCTAAAGGAACGAAAAAAACAATTACGCTTGAGAGGCGTTTTCTTCCTGGGGACCAAAGGCAGAAGTGTACTTTTACCCCCTGTGGCCTCACTAATCAGATCCTTAAGATCTGGCCCAAACACAGACGTGCCTTGAGAAGGCAAGGAGAGCAAGGCTTTCTTGGAAGCAGTGCCTGGAGACCAGATCTTGAGCCAAAGAGTTCGCCTGGCAACCACAGACATGGTGGAGACCCTAGCCACCAAATGGATGGCATCAAATAAGGCAGCAGAAACATAATGCTGGGCCTCAGAAATGTTGGCAAGAAGGCGCAACATATTCAAAGTACGAACACCCTGACGGACAGCCAGGCCAGTCCGCAATGGCCCTGTTAACCCATGCCGCAGCGAGCGCTGGATGCATGGCGGTACCAGCAGTGGCAAAAATGGATGTGAGGGAAACCTCAAGTTTCTTGTCAGTCCAGTCTTTCAGAGCGGAGGAATCAGAAACTGGCAAGGCAGTAGACTTAGATAGCCTGGAGACAGGAGCATCCACTTTGGGGGGTTGAACCCACTGAGCAAGTGCCGCCTCAGAAAAGGGGTAAAGCTTAGCAAATTTCTTGGAAACAGAAGGTTTCCTGTTCGGGAATTTCCATTTATCAGACACAAGGCAGTCAAGAGTGGGGTTAGGTGGAAAACAAGTAAGGGGCTTTTTAGGCTCCTGAAACACATCAGAGGGATCTGAAGAAACCTCCTGAACTAAGGGAATGTTTACAGTAGTCAAGACAGCCCTGATCAGGCCCTCAGCCAAGGGCTCAGGATCAGCCTCAAAGGGGTCCCCAAAAAACTGAGAGAAGCCCACAGCAGAACATTCCTTAACATCTGAATCCACTAACAGTTCCTCCATAGAGGAAACTGATACGTCAGGTACTCCCTGCGGTTTAGGTAGGGAAGCTTTGACTGAAGAGGGGGTTTGCCATGAATGTAAGACCCCCTGTAACTGGGATGGAAAGAGTTGGAATGTAGACTGAAGGTCCTTAGTAGCAGCCTTGAACTCTTGCACCCAAACTGGCTCTAATGCATGTCTGGAGGTCCCTGGAAGAGACTCCGGGACATCAGAACATGCTGGGCATAAATGATCTGAGAATTCTCTAGGCAACCCTGAATGACATGAGAAGCAATGCGCAATGGGGGATACAGAGACCCCAGCATGCTTAGTCTTAGGCCTGGCCCCAAGCTCCAACAGATTAGACATTCTCACAGTGTCAAAAACATTATAGTATAAAGAATCACCCAATTACAGTGTGTAAGATTGAAGTTTCACCCCAGAAATCGCTAAAACACACTTATCTGGCAGGTGATGGGGTAATCTGAAGAGGGGAGGAGAGTCCAAGCCCTGCGTACGATACTCGTTCTAGAAAAAGCACAAAATGGCTGCTGCGGCGGAAGCCAATAAGAAATGAGCGTGCGAAGCAAGCACTCATGGGAAATGTAGTTTCCCTAGAAAAAGTACCCCAACAGTGCCCAAAGCCCACTGAGCCTCCCAACACACCTGAAACATGAACCGGATGATAGAGCAAGGGCAGACAATTAAAACGAGCCATCTCTGAAGTCGCTACGTTGAGCAGTTGCAGAGATATGTCCCACACTGTGCAGTGCCATAGAAATGAATGGAGCAATGGCGTCTATGAGGTCAGGGCCGGATTTATGAATAGGCACATGAGGCACTTGCCTAGGGCACCCAATATTCTGGGGTGCCCGGCAGTGTCCCAGTCACTCCCCTTTTTTATATTATTATATTTATTTTATGTAACTTGCGCTGATTGATGCCATTGGCCTGTTGTGGACCGCGGTCAGAGTGAGTGGTGGTGCCTCTTGCACCGCCCAGTCCACCCCCTGTCATGCCACAGCCAGTCGGCGTTTCTACTCCCCGGTCCCCAGCCGCATCTGAGGCATTGTGGCTGGGTGGAAGCAATGTCAGGTGACGTCGACGTTATGAATGAAGGTGCGGGCACTAAGGGGGTTGGCCAGCGGCAATACCAGCTATGCACAGTCTGCACTGTTTGCAGACTTGCAGTGTGTGTAGCTGAGTCTGGCTGAACTCGGACAGTGGAGCGAGGGCAGCAACTTACTTGGGCAGCCAATGAAGAATAGCCAGGACCAGTGGCGTCGCTGGGGGGGGGGGGGCAGAGGGGGAAATGAAGGGAGCATTGTGGAGATGAAGGGGGCACTGTGGAGGGAGCATTGTGGAGATGAAGGGGGCACTGTGGAGGGAGCATTGTGGAGATGAAGGGGGCACTGTGGAGGGAGCATTGTGGAGATGAAGGGGGCACTGTGGAGGGAGCATTGTGGAGATGAAGGGGGCACTGTGGAGGGAGCATTGTGGAGATGAAGGGGACATTGTGGAGAAGAAGGGGGCATTGTGGAGATGAAGGGGCATTGTGGAAGGGAGCATTGTCTGAGAGAGAGAGTGTGTGTGTGCTTAGTCTTAGAGAGTGTGTGTGTGCTTAGTCTTAGAGAGTGTGTGTGTGTGTGTGTGTGTGTGTGTGTGTGTGTGTGTGTGTCTGTGCTTAGTCTGAGAGAGAGAGAGAGAGAGAGAGAGAAAGTGTGTGCTTGGTCTGAGAAAGTAGTAGCAATAGAAATCCTTACAACTTCAAACGCCTCATCAAATAAAATGCCCAGTGGGATGGGGATCATTTTCTACCAGCTATTTTCTTGAACATATTTAAACCAGTAAGCAGAACTGGTCAAAAGGTGCTCTCTCTGTTGCACCCTTCCCCTTTCCTTTCTTCTCTCCTTTGCCCTTTATTTCCCTTCTTTGCCCTTTCTCTCTCCACCTTTGCTTTCTCTATTCACCCAGCTGAAATATAGCTCTCTATTGCTCTGGTGGTGGCATAAAAATCTGTATTGCTCTGGTGGTGGCATCTAACTGTAGTGCTCTGGGGGTGGTGTATTGCCCCCTCAAAATGTGTTCCACTGATCAAATATTATCACTTGTCCTTTTAACAGTACAGGTGAATTGGGGCCCCCTCGTGACTGACCAGCCTTATCCACAGCACAAACAAATAGTATTTTAGTCAAGTCAGAATCATCTAACTGTAAGGAGGCAAATATAGTTTTTGATACCTTTTATTGGCTAACTAAGCAGATTTAAATGCAAGCTTTCAAGACCTTAGGTCTCTTCCTCAACATGCCTGAGGAAGAGACCTAAGGTCTTGAAAGCTTGCATTTAAATCTGCTTAGTTAGCCAATAAAAGGTATCAAAAACTATATTTGCCTCCTGTATTTATACGGCTAACACGGTACCAACTCTCATCTGTTATCTAACTGTAAGGACTGACAAAAAATACAGACTGTCCGACTAAGTCTTAAAGTCTATATTTATTGTCAGTCCTTAGAGTAAGGCAATTCTGACTTCACCAAGATACTATTTGTTTGTGCTGTCGGCCGTCGATAAGGTTGGTCAGTCACTAGGCGGCCCCAGTTCACCAGTATTGATAAGACACCAAGTGATAATCTTTGATCAGTGGAACACATTTTGAGGCGGTGTATTTCTTTTATACTATTTATTGCTTATTGTTCCAGTTTTATTTAATTTGATGATTAAAAGTGATGTTTTATAAGCTTTTCTTCTTCACCCAACAATCCGACTATCTAAGGGAGGTAAAATTGAAGAATAGCTGAGTGCTTGGTAGAACAGCAGGGAGAGATCTTTTTCGCTTTATTCACAACTGTGAGTCTGTCTGCATAGCTTGTGGGTGTTACAAGAGGGTGTGGTTAACTGACGATTTTGGCTATGGGAGGGGCATGGCTAGGGGTGGGGCAAAGGCGGGACTAGGGGCGCCAGAGGGTGTTGTGTCTAGGGGCGCCTGAGATGTAAATCCGGCCCTGTATGTGGTAAAGCTCACCTTTAAATTTTGCAATACGTTGCATACCCTTCTAGCACTCAAAGGTTTAAAGAGGGGTTTTAACCAGTTGAATGCTAAATAGGTGTCAGGAATACAGAAGACTGGTTCCCAATGGAAGGACAAAGGGTCAATAAGAAGCTTCAGACAAATCCAGCAAACAGGAAACAGAGTCTTCACTGCCGGGGCTGAAACAGAGCAATGGAAGCTCAGGAACACTGATCTAAATAGTCTCTAAAGAGGGTACTGCTGGAGGCCATTACCCAATAGGCACGAGGAAGAGTAAAAGGACAAAGTTTCTACAGAACCGTCTGCAGATTTATGGCCCTCTGGTGGCAGTAATGGAAGTAAAAGTACACATAACCTGAGAATTTTCATTGCCCCAGAGGTGCACCCATTTAGCTTCCAGAATACAGGCCAAAGTTATTATATATATATATATATATATATATATATATATATATATATATATATATATATATATATTATATATTTATTTATTTATTATATATTATATATACACGCACATACATACAATAGATACTAATAATAACAAAAAAACCAAAATGTAGAGTAATTTACTTACCTGTCAGATTACATAATTCAGGGACCAAAATAATCGGTCCTTTTGATTCACCGGGTTTAACTCTTTTGGGGATGTTGGCAATAAGTGCCTGCCTCAGGTCCCGGATTTCTTTATTATATTGCTAAAATAAAAAACAAACAAAAAGAAAAAAAAAACAAAAAAACTATAAAGTTGCATTTCTGCACTTCAATAGCAAGTGTTACTACCAGAAAAGATTTTGGGCCTTATGTATAAAAGCAAAGTGGATCACATCTGGGGAAAACCAAATGCACAATACGGGACAAGTATAAAAAAAATCCCAAAATTCATATTGATTTAAATGGGGGTTTTAACCTTCCTTGAATGTCAGATAAAGAGATCTTAAAGGGATAGTAATACTTGAAAATAATTGTATTTTATATTGTAGCCCTTAAAAAAAAAACAACAAACATTAAAATGATATAAGTCTTATCTCCTAAACCTTATGGTTTGGGAGATATTCACAAGTAAAATAAAGTTCGCTTTTCCTGGCTGTTTCAGCCAAGTCTGCCATCTAGTGGACAGATTTGGAATTCGGTCCACAGATCAGCCGGCAGCTCTTTAGCAGTGCAGAGTTCACGATCTTTAAAAAGAACTACTTCATTGGAACTGTGTACAAAGTGTGCCTGGCTTGCAAGCACACTTTGTAGACCAGAAAGAAATTCTTTTTAAAGATCGTGATCTCTGCACTTCTGGAGAACTACAGCTGGTCTGGGACCGGATTCCAAATCTGTGAGCTAGAACAGTGACGTCACTCAGGGGGAAACTTTGCTTGTGAATATTGGGAGATAAGGCTTATATAATTTTTCATGGTTTTTTTTTAGGGCTACAATATAAAATAAAATTATTTTCAAGTATTACTATCCCTTTAAACACATTGCAAAGCAATGCACTGGAGTCCGATCAGTTTAGAGGATAGAAGGCATAAGAATGCCAAATATATAAAAATACACACTGCGGGATTTGTCCTGCTGAGTAAAACAAGGGGCACTCACACTGCTAAGAGTCGCTTTATTAAAAAATGAGAGCTGCTCAAACTTGAATTTTGTCAGTGCAGTATCGCCATAACCTTAAATTTTAAGGTGACATTGTTCCTTCAGCAGTCTATCGCCAGTTTTGGTCAGTGTGCCATAGTCATCCACAGGATGCTGTAGCAACAGTGCCACCGTAACATTTCAGGCCGTGAAGTTACACTGCACCCACAAAATGTGGGAGTTCCTTTGTTTAACTGAACAGGATAATCCCTGTAACATTTTTCCCAGTGTTACGAGTTACTAGCTCAGTTTAATGTATATTTATTCCTAGGTTAGCTGGTTTGCTCCTGAATGCAACACACTTGCTTTATAAATAAGGCGCATTGGAGTGAGATTTGACACTGAGAATGAGTAGGCTTTGATCTCATTTTGACTTCAAGGGCCAGGTACCTCTAAGGACAGAAACTGAATGAGTATAGTAGTATGTTAAAGTGGACCTGCCACCTAAAGATACATTTACTTAAGATAATTGAAAACCATTAACCTTTACTCATTAGCGGCACATTCAGGCAGTTTGGTCCAGCACAAACTAGCTGGCATAATGTTATCACACACACTGTGCTATGAATTAGTCGAGGCAGAACCCACACAATGGGGGCATCTCCAACACCAGTGTGAGTTGTGAGTTTTTAATCCTTTGAGAGCCAGTGATGTATCCAACGCATTGTGTTGCAATGAACTGGATACCTCTTTAGTGCTCAAATGGTTAATCGGATATGCCACTCAAGACTATACAGTATAAAAATTACACATCCTTTTATAGTCAATTTTAAGCGTTACAAACCAATTATTAAAGGGATAGTAATACTCAGGTACATGGCTGAGGACAAAAACCAAGAGACACTGGAAAATGTTATGTTATGGTGAATAAAGCAGCTGGACCTGTTGGTATACACCCAAGCAGTCTTAAGGGACTTAATTCAGTAATAGCAAGATCATTATACTTCATATTTATTGATTCACTTTCATCAGGCATAGTGTCCTGTGATTGGAGGAAAGCTGATTATTCAAAAGGGGGGCAAGATCCAAGTCAGGAAATTACAGACCTGTGAGCTTGACTTCCATAGTGGGTAAGATATTACAAGGGTATTTGAGTATTCAGAACTATGAGAAGACAAACATTATTAGTAGGTGTCAGCATTGTTTTATGAAAATAGATCATGTCAGACTAATTTACCTGCATTTTATGAAAGAGTGAGTAGTAATTTGGACAGGGGAATTGCTGTTGATGTAGTATACTTGGATTTTGGAAAAGCCTTTGACACAGTGCCTCACAACAGGTTATTGCATACATTAAAATGGATTGAGAACTGGTTAAATGATAGATGTCAGAGAGTTGTTGTAAATGGAACCTTTTCAAGTTGGTCTAAAGTTGTAATTTGTGTACCACAGGGTTCAGTCCTGGGCCCAATGCTTTTTAATTTGTTTATTAATGATCTAGAAGTGGGAATTGAAAGTAGCATCTCAATCTTTGTTGATGACACTAAGCTATGTAAGGAAATACATACAGAGCTGGATGTTTTTTTCTCTGCAGAAAGATTTAGATAAATTGAGTGAAAAGGTAGAAAAGTGGCAGATGACATTTAATGTAGATAAATATAAGGTTATGCATTTGGGCTGTAGAAACAAACATGCTACATATACTGTAGAAACAAGACACACACAATGGGGGGGGCTAGTGCAAAAAAACTTGATGCCACAACCACCAGTGAATCACCTCCAGGTGGATACTTCCAAAAGAAGATG
Organism: Rhinophrynus dorsalis; assembly: GCA_037306005.1. Lineage (NCBI taxonomy): Eukaryota > Metazoa > Chordata > Amphibia > Anura > Rhinophrynidae > Rhinophrynus > Rhinophrynus dorsalis. Next base: position 623,797,048 of record CM074719.1, on the reverse strand, counting down.
CCAATAAGTTGCATATGCAAAACTTGGCTTAAACAGCTTAAATTAATTGGGATGTATTTCTCTCAGGCAGCTCCTCCTCCACCACTCACTCTCCCCAAACAGCAATATATAGAAAAACACAAAACAGAGAGTGCACCCAAATAGCGTAATATTGCAACAACAATCATAAACTGTATCAAACATTGTACTCACATTTAGCGTTGGTCAGACAAATGTGACGTGACATCATGTGGAGATTCTTAACCCCTGCCTCCGCTCAGGGGGTCACCGAACATATACAGAGGCCATAGTTTCCAAAATGTAACAAATATTTAATCTTAAATGAAGACATATTTAGCTACACTTTTCGAGGCTCTACACGTCACTTTATCCGAGCTAAAGTAACAATGAAAAAAAAACAGCCTCACTAATCACCCATTACATATACTCTAAAAGGGAAACAACTTTGGGAATCCTCATTAGAGAAAGATTTAGGAGTGCTGATAGACAATAGACTTCACAGCAGTGTGCAGAGTCACTCAGCTGCTGCAATAGCAAATAGAGTACTAGCCTGCATAAAAAGAGGTGTAGATGTAAGGGATGGGAATATTATCCTACCTCTGTATAAATCCTTGGTTAGGCCTCATCCAGAATATGGGCACCAGTTCTTAAAAACTACATTATTGATCTGGAAAAAGTGCAGAAACGTGCACCAAACTGATAAAGGGATTGGAAGATCTGAGTTATAAAGAGAGACTAGCCAAACTGGGTTTGTTTACATTAGAGAAGAGACGTCTAAGGGGCTGATATGATTACTATTTACACTTATATTCGAGGTCAATACAAAGAACTATCCAGTGAATTATTTACACAAAGAGCTGAACTAAGAACCAGAGATCATCTTCTAAAACTAGAGGAAAGGCGCTTTCGACTAAAACAGAGGCAGGGATTTTTTTTTACAGTAAGGGCTGTAAAGCGAAGGAATTCTTTGCCTCTGGATGTTGTGCTTGAAGATACTGTAACTGCTTTAAAAAAAAACAATGGATACCTACCTAGCATAGAAAATTGAAAATTATGACAGATTGAGTCAATGCAAATAGGTTGTTGATTCAGGGAAATATTTAATCTAGAATACGGGCAACAGTACTTAAAAAAAACATTACTGAACTGTAAAGGGTGCAGAGACAAAATATGGACAGAATATGGGCACCAGTTCTTAAAAACTACATTATTGATCTGGAAAAAATGCAGAAACGTGTAACAAAACTGATAAAGGGATTGGAGGATCTGAGTTATAAAGAGAGACTAGCCAAACTGGGTCTGTTTATATTAGAGAAGAGATGTCTAAAGGCTGATATGATTACCATTTACATATATATATATATATATATATATATATATACAAAAAAATGATTCATACCTATCTAGCACTTAAAGGGTCAGTAATGTCCTTAATGTACTTAGAGTTTTGTAGAGCTTCAAAAAATAAACTCTACGGCACAAATCTTATCTCCCAACCCACTATGATTTGTGAGATATACGCATTTAAAGTTCCCCCTCCCTCCCCTCCTCCTGATGTCAGATATAAAGCTGACAGCATGAGATTCAAGCCGTGCGACTCGAGGAGGCTCTTCAGCAGAGCCGAAGTCACTTTATTTAAAAAGAATTACTTCATTGGAACGGTCTACAAAGTGTGCTTGCAAAGCAGTGTAAAAGCCAAGGTCCAGGTGATGTTAACCCTTTGAGTGCCAGAGGGGCACTCAAAGGGTTAAGAGACTGGTCCTGCTGCTGACGCAATCATGCACTGTAGAGACTGCCTGAAAGCACAGAATGCTCCCAGCACAGAACTCCCAGCATTCCGCACAGAATGCTCCCAGCACAGAACTCCCAGCATTCCGCACAGAATGCTCCCAGCACAGAACTCCCAGCATTCCACACAGAATGCTTCCAGCACAGAACTCCCAGCATTCCACAGAGAATGCTCCCAGCACAGAACTCCCAGCATTCCGCACAGAATGCTCCCAGCACAGAACTCCCAGCATTCCACACAGAATGCTTCCAGCACAGAACTCCCAGCATTCCACAGAGAATGCTCCCAGCACAGAACTCCCAGCATTCCGCACAGAATGCTTCCAGCACAGAACTCCCAGCATTCCGCACAGAATGCTTCCAGCACAGAACTCCCAGCATTCCACAGAGAATGCTCCCAGCACAGAACTCCCAGCATTCCACAGAGAATGCTCCCAGCACAGAACTCCCAGCATTCCGCACAGAATGCTCCCAGCACAGAACTCCCAGCATTCCGCACAGAATGCTCCCAGCACAGAACTCCCAGCATTCCGCACAGAATGCTTCCAGCACAGAACTCCCAGCATTCCACACAGAATGCTCCCAGCACAGAACTCCCAGCATTCCGCACAGAATGCTTCCAGCACAGAACTCCCAGCATTCCTACACCTCCCACCATTCCTACACCTCACAGCATTCTGTGCATTCGGGAAGTCTCTATTGTGCATGATGGGTTCTGACAAACATCCTAGTGAATTATTATATAGGATAATGCTATTTCGGCTCTGCTGAAGAGCCGCTGGCTGGTCCCTGGACTGGGGGTCTCCTGCGGTCAGCAGAGCGCTGACATCAGGAGAGGGTGAGGGAGGGGGGAGCTTTCAATGCAAATCTCTCTCAAGCCATAGCGGTTTTCAAGATAGGATTTTTGCCATAGAGTTTATTTTTTGTAGCTCTAAAAAACGCTAAGATTTTTTGGGGGACATTACTGACCCTTTAACTATACTGAGAATGACGCCTTCAAAGTATACAGGATGTTGATCCAGGGAAATATATGACTGCAATTTGGAGTCAGGAAGGATTTTTTTTTTTTACCCACTTGGGGCCAAATTGGAAATAGCTTCAGTGGGTTTTTTTTTTGCCTTCCTCTGGATCAACAGGGGTGTTTAGGCACGGACTGGACTTGATGCACTCATGTCTCTTCAGCCTCACTAACTATGTAATGAGATTAAAGTTTTAGGATTTATCCCCAAGTAAAATAAGCATACTGCCACTGCTGAAAGGTGTTTTGTTCAAAAGTTAATACAGCTCAAACCTGAAATTTGTAGGTGCAATATAACAGGCCACTGTGATAGTGCACCTAAAAAAAATGTAAGTTTGAGTTGTAATAACTTCCAAATAAAACACCTTTCAGCAGTGGGAATACGCTTGTTTTGCACAAATATATTAAAATATTTATATATATATATATATATATATATTTATTTATTGTTACATATTAAGTATTACTATTCCTTTACACATAAAATGGCAAACACAAATAAATGCTTAACTTTGAACTTTCATAAATAAATATTATGATAAAAGAAAGGGGGGGGCAGTTTTACAATGCTGGAGCTCAGCCCAGCCCACGTTCAAACGTCCACTTGTTACCTGATCCCACCACCAGGGGCATCCAAGGTTTCCTAACACATAAAGCTTCCTTAGTGTATATAGGAGTGGTACCACTCAAGTACCTCTTGCACAACATGCAACTTTCATATAGCTTCTGGGGCACAACAACTGCCCTGTTACAATGGTTTTAAATACAGATTTTAACTCCTTGAATGCTAGAGGTCTCAAACACACTGCAAAACATTCAAGGGGTTATACAGTTCAGGTGAAATGACAATTTGGAAGTCTTATTTGTTCCCCTATGGTGCAGTTGGTTTGACCCTTTTATAAATATGGGACTTCAGCTCATGCAAACACAGTAACGTCAGTACCTGGAAATTCCTCCTGTGGAGGCCCCCAAGCTCATGAGCTGAGACTAGGCTTATGTTAATGTTGTGATTTGTGTCAAAGTGGGTGGGGCTTAATCAGGTGGGTGGAACAGAAGTGGGCAGAGTTACTTAGGAAACTCCCCAGCACTGGAGAATCAGCCTCTGTACCAGGAGACCTGGTAATTAAAGCGGAACATTCATATGATTAACATAGCACCGCAAATTATAGTTACACTAGCGATATCCACAGACTTAAACTTGAAAATAAAAATAATTGCTGCATTAACAAAAAAAAAAAAATCACCTTTTAACCATGCAGGCACCAGGGAACAGAGCAGACGTCATTTCCGAGTCTGTGCTGTCTGTCCCCTTCAATTCCACGACTGGCGAGTTGACTGCCACTGTGCCATAGGGCACCAGAACGGAATGACAGTGCAGGAGAAGAGCGCCTCTTGCAAGATCCCAGCCGGTGCCTGGTTAAAAGGTTCTTTTTTCATTAATGCAGCATTTACTTTTATTTTCAAGTATAAGTCTGTGGTTAGCGCTAGTGTAACTATCATTTGAGGCGCAATGTTAATCATGCGAAATTTCCGCTTTAAAACTAAAGCAGAGTCTCCAGGGCTAAATATATCAGCAGCTTTCAAATATTAATTTACGTAAAAATATGTAAATATGGTCAACCTCCTAATTAAATGAAAGTATAATAAAGGTCATACCGTTCTGTAGTACTCTACGAAGCTTATGTCCGTGCCATCTGACTTCTTAAAAGTGGACTGCGGAGTCATATTCCAGCAGATTTCATCGATCCGGTATGTTCTATTGTTGTACCTGTAAATGTCCACATCACAAGTCACAGTGCGACAGACACATATACACAGTACATATAGGAAATACTAAGGCTTTATGCACAAAACAACAAGAGCAATCCTGAGACCAATTGCTCCATAACGGGAGATACGGCTATATATCCTTATTATGGAGAGAAAATCCTACTGGCCACTATGAATTTTTCCTTGTGAGTTGGTCACTGAAATAGGCAGCATGTTTATTTAACTCTTTATGTACTAAAGGGGTGCACAACAAATTACAAAGCAATGCACATCACTATGGTTAAGAGTTAAGATTATTAATATAAGAATTTGCACCCTACTGTGCTGCCAGCAACGGTCATGTCCATGGACTGGACATCAAGGACTAAATAAAGATGATTTCTCTTGAATAAAGGCACAAGGTCAAAAAGTACAGAGAGCACTGAAGGGGCATTATTAGGTGTTATGGCCCCTTTAAATGCTACAAAGTCCCATATCTAGCATTCAAGGGCTTAAATTAGCTATTTAAATCAATGGGAATGTAAGATTACATTACATGATAGATTACACACACATTATATTATATATATGATTTTCTATGCAAGGAGTTGGCCCTCCCCCACTATCTCCTCTTCCACACACATGCCTTTTCTACCCGCTGCCACTCCTATGATAATCTCTGTAAGGAACTGCAGGAGTCTTCAATACACACACACACCACACACACGCCCCAAACCCACACAGGCACCACACACACTCACCACAAATACAAAAAAAACCACAAATACCACAACACGAACAACACACATGCCCACAATGCACACACGCAATACATTCACACAATACACATGCACAACAGACAACACACAAACAATACACATATGCAATACACATGCACAGTACATACAACACAAACACACACAATACACATGCAAAACATATGCTTTCTCCAGGTCTTGCAAATTCAGCTGGATGTCTTTTCCTCAAACCTATTTCATCGTTTAAACCTCCCAATAATGATCAAAAACAACCCAATGATGGAAATGCCTAATGCATAGGCCTGCTGCAGATAAAATGTAATGTTTTGTTGTAATTGTACCTATACAACATTAAGCGATCTTCTCTGCCAATGACTTATTCATTCACACATGAGGATAACATAGCCCTCCTAAAATTGTAGACCTTTGTTTCATTTTATAGATACTTCCTGTATACTGCATCTTGTGAACTGGTGATAACTGGACCCCAGGATATACCACAGATATGTACCATTGTATATAGACATAGCCTCAACTCTAAAAGGAAAGGAATCCAGGATATTCAAACTCCCTATAGATAAAGCAACTCGAAGCTTCTAGTCCACAAATGACATATTAATGTCTCTTGCTGTGATTGCTTAAGTGGAACTAAACCTTTATAATTAATTTTTGAAAAGGATTTAATCCATTGGGTTCTATGGAGAGGTAGCGTGTATTGAAATGGGGAGGGAAAAAAAAAAAGGGGGGGGGTGGGGAGGATATTATTTAGGTATACTACAGCATGCAAATTAGATGAAAATCACAATGTTGAGTAAAATGAGGCAATACCAGATTAGTGACATTATTTAGATCAGGTTTACAGTAGTGGTCCTCCATAGAGTGGAAAATATTACTGTTAGATGGCCGTTTATGAACATTTACTTTTTTTTTTTTTTTTTTTTTTTTTTTTTTTTTACCAAATTAAAAATAGGCATGTTGATTGGTCCAAGAGGGACACATGCAAGGCCAGTAAGAGAGCTTAGGTATGTGATCAAAACGATACCATTGCTGTAATAAGATGCATTACTTTATTCATGGGGGCAGGGTCAAAATTAAAATTACTGAACACAGGCATATTCCCTTATTCATTCTCAACATGTTTTGATAAAATAACTTTACAGATAAATTAGTGAGTTGGCATGCACCTAAGCTAGGTGTGCCACTGCTCACCAGGCCCGATCTGCAGCTAGGCCCCTGAGCAGCCATTTTATTAACTTATCACTGTTGACAAAAATGGTTCTGAGCAACGGAGAATTGCCAATATTGGCACGGTCGTCAACAGTTTAATTTAATTTCAACCCATAATTATATGGTTCTATTTTCCACCTGGATAATTAATACAGCAGGAAGATCCACAATTTTCTAGGGGTTCTGAGTGCTTAAAGTTGTGAAATTCACTTTACTGTAGAACTACACAGAGACTCACTTTGTAAGAACTATTTTTCCGAGCAGTTCTTTGGTGCAGACATCTTGGAAAGCTGCATCTCCGTGCATTGAATACAGGTTGACCATTACATCCAGTACAGTCTCACTTCTTAAAACTTTATGGCTTACATCCAGACACAACATAATGCTGGTTTCATATTGCAAAATAGAAGTGGTGAAGCCTGGCCAGATAGTTAGGCTGAACAAGGAGGAAAGAAAACAAAGAAAATATTATATATCTCACACACACACATATGTTCTATACATACCCACATTGGGAATAACACACCTTTGTTAAAGCCACAGCTAAGTTTTCACTCAAATGTACAAAAAGTTGGGAAATAAAGGTTACACTACCAGCTTAACACCACACACCATGTGCGTTGCTGATGAAAGATTACGTCAAAGAAGCTCATCATTGGCACGAATAGTGACACAGTTATCACAAATGATCTCAATAACACTGGCATGATTTGTGAGGTCATGTCTGAGGTCATCAGCAAAGCACATGGCGGCATGGAGTTAAGTTTAACAATGTAACCTGTATTTCCAGCTTTGTGCATGAGTGAGAACTTTACTGTTGGTTTAACATTTTTTTTGCTACCGGATTTCCTGTTTTTTTTTTCTTTCAAATATTCAAATTAGCGCACACTTTTCTCAAAGTGGTGCAATTCTGGAGCAAGACAATTGCATCAAATAAAATATCCTGTTGTTTTTAATGGGGCTTTCAATATATAAAACATTTTGGTTCCTTTCAGTGGCCTTCATCATATACATCAGTTTCCTAGTTGAACACAGGAGCATCAGACCCTTAAAAGCTAGGTGTAGGTTTCACTTTACCATTCAGTGCTAGACAACATTGAATGTGCTTAAAGTAGGCGCCAGTTTCGTTCAGTGCTCTATTGTCACTACTTTCAGTAGTCAGAAATGAACAAGGGTGATTAAAAACATTTTTGTGCGGGAAATCTTCTGCTTTCTCAGGTAGGTTAAAGTGATAGTAATGTTTCACAATAAAAGCAGCTCCAATTAATCTTCATAGTATTTGGGCCATGGAGAGAGTTATTTCAAAACTTCCAGAGTAATTGAATGATCCCCCTCCTGCCCCTTTTACTGATGTAACACTGCTCACCTCAGAGTAACAAGACTGTCCAGATCGATCACAGAGAGGGACAATCTTCAGTGAGCATAAGGGAAAAACCTGTCAAGTGGTGCACGATTTTCCTTAAGATCACAATAAGAAGACTGTCCCTTGCTGTGATCTGTCCGGTCAAGAGACCAGATTCCACATCTGAGGTGAGCAGTGTTACAGTAGGTAAAAGGGGCGGGAGGGGGGATACTTTATCATTGAATTACTCTTGTACTACAACTCTGACAGTATTGAAATAACACTCTCCATGGACCAAATACTATGAAGATTAATTGGAGCTGCTTTTATTGTGAAACATTACTATCCCTTTAAAGGCCAATTAAAATGAGAGCTAAATTTCCTTCCCTCTAACACCCTTCACAGTGCTCTACGTGAATAAAATCTGTTCCTCAGCGCCACTGGTTTGTTCATGTTGGCCAAACTTGGCTAGAGTTTAATTTCTGTAGCAGAGGGGTACACAATGAATTGCTTTGCAATGTGTCACAAACCCTTCTGGCACTCAAAGGGTTAGATAAATGTGAATATGGAGAATTTTGATCTGTCCTCTATGATGCGGTTGGTTTGAGCCAAAATTATTATTATTATTATTTACATTCCTGAAGAAAACCCGAGATTCATGCATTTAGGTGGAAATAGAATATGTCCAGTTAAATTATTATTTGTAGTTTATTAACATACTTGTGGTTTCTGATTTCTATTGGATCGCTGGGGTTGTAGTAATTACGGCCAATCTGCTTCATGTTCATCATCTTCAAAAGTCTAAAAGAAGAAAAAAAAAAAAAAAAGGCAGATAATTAAGCTGGCCTAACTAGACACTTCAAAACAGGCTGTGTGTAGATTAATACTGAAGAACGTCCATATGGATATACAGTAGCTTTGTACTTCATCCATGGAGATCTAGTTCAGTGGATCTCACATGTTTTGCTGTGGTGGACTAAAAATCGACAGGCAACATTCACCAGGAAACTCAGTGAACATTGTTTCTTAGACAGCTGTATGTTACATTATCAATTACATGTGAAATTGTACAGAACCACACATACACCGACATGGTAGCTTTACTCAACTGGTAGACACAGAATCACAAATACACAGGCACCCCCCAGTATTGCGCTAGCTGTAGTCACAGAACCACGTGCACCCTGACACCAGCAGGAATAACAGAACCACACAAACGCTGTGTAATACATCCCCCTTGTTCCACTGGCAGTTGCAGAGTGCAACTAACTCACACCCCAGCTTTGTTGCAATAATCCCCTGGTTGTCGTGCAACCACACATTCACTGCCACCCAAGCCTTGTTCCACTGGTAGAAGCAGACCCACAGATATACTGCCCATCATTACTTAAAACAGACCCATAGAACCCGTTGTACTTCATCGGGGAACCCAGTTGATAATTGGCAACTGCACAAACACCACAGGAACGAGGCGGCAAACATTCTTGGCAAGAAGTAGGAAACCATTAACTCTTCAGCTGTTGTGAACTACAACTCCCATCATCCTCAACCAACTGGTTGAGGATGATGCAAGTTGTAGTCTTTAACAGTTGAAAAGCCAAAAGGTTGACTACCCTTGTTCTAGGCAAAAAAGTTGGAATACAAGAAAGAAGAATGACTTGATGAAAGCTTTTCAGATGAAAAATATATCAACCTTCTGAAAATGATGTTGTAGAACTGAAAGCAAGTCGGTGAAGTGGGCGGTAACTCGTTTGTTAAAGTAATTGTAATCTTCACATTCTCTCCATTCCGAGTTTGGCTAAACACTTCCGTAACCTAAATTAAAAGCATAAAATTAAAAACTTAAGTTATGATGGAACAAACTGGTGTTGTACATGAAAACCTGAGTTCCTTCTCTCATTATAGAAAAACAGATTTTTATGGCAGATAAAGACTGAATGGGCTAGTTGGTTAATTAAAATACACAGTCTTACATAGTTCTCAGAATAGATTTAGATCTATCCCAAACATTTTTGAACTCCCTTACAGTATTGGTCTCTACCACCTCCTCCTGGGAGACTGTTCCATGAGTCCATAGCCCTTTCCATAAAGTTGTATTTATACACATTACTTCTGAATTTTCCATCTCAAACATTACATCATGGCAGCTTTTACTAGTAGGCTTCCGAAGAACACCTACCTTGTGAAATATAGTCACTAAGCCGTAAGTTACTTGAGTCTATCCTAGCACCCTGTATCTAGAGCAGTGTTTCTCAACTCCTTTCCTCAGGACCCACTAACAGGCCAGGACATGGGGATTTCTCTGCTAGAGCACAGGTGTGGTGATCAGAGGTTCATTCACACTGATTAACTCACCTGTGTTCTAGCAAGGAAATCATCAGATCCTGGCCTGTTAGTGGGTCCTGAGGACAGGGGTTGAGAAACACAGATCTAGAAAAATCTGCACCATTTTAATGGCTCTACTTGGAATTGTCTCACAGTTATAAGGTTCTTCTGTAGTCTCCAGAACTATACACCAGACTACATGAGGCATTACCAGTGATCTATAGAGTGGCTTTAATACCTTTCACTTCCCGCTGCTAATGCCTCTTCTAATGCTAGAAAGATCCCATTTAGCTTTCCCGTTGCTTGACTGCATTGCTTTCCTATTTTCTAGTAAGTGGAAATAACATAAAAAATCCAAAGAAATAGTCTTGTGTCACTAAAATTAAGCCTGTATTCTACCTCTGGGTTTGCGTTCTAAAATAATTATCTTGCATTTTATCATTATTAAACATTAGATCCCATATTGTTGTCCATTCTTTTAATTTTCCTAAACCCTCAACCCTCATGTATCCCTCGAAGGCATATTTCACCTTGACGACCACTCATGAAGATATTGGTGAACAGGTCCTGACACAAACATGTGGCACTCAACTGGTAACCAGTCCTTGCTTAGAATGAATACCACTATGACACATTGCTGCCTGTCCTTTAGACAATTTCTTATCCAAACAACTACTTTTGAACACAGTCCTAAATGATGCATCTTATGAATCAGCTTCCTATGTGGTACTGTGTCAAAAGTGTTGCTAAAATCCAAATAAGCTGCATATTCTACTCCACCCTTGTCTATCACTTGATTAACATACTTGAAAATAGCTGACCTTATTAAGTCTTTTAGGTGAAAATAATATGGTTCCATCAAATGCCCGAGCTTTTCCAATAACCTCCTCGTGCTGGTAAAGCAGAGCAGTTCTCAAACGCCTCGATTCCATCTGCGGATTGTAGTCAATGTGGTATTGGTATAAGACCCATTGGGGTCGGGACACCAGCTTAATATGGTTGGTAGTCAGTTGAATTGTGTTACCAGAAAAACCTAAGAAAAAAAAACAAAACACTTTTAATCAATATATATTTCTGACTTGTCTATGAAAGTTTCTGTAGCATTGAGGCTGTTGTACCAATGAATTAGTACACTTCTACAGCAAACCATCTGCATAATAGAGAATACAGACAGCCCCATTGAGTTAAATGGGACTTAACCCCTTGAATGCTAGAGAGGTCTCCAAGCATTGTGAAGCATTTAAAAGGATAGTAGTACTTTGTTTTATCTTTATTTTATTTTGTAGGCATTAAAAAAAACATGAAGAACGATATAAGTCATCTCTCAAACCTTTATGGTTTATGAGATATTCACAAGCAAAGTTTCCCCTCCCCGCCCCTTTTACCTAGTGTAAGCCATCTCTACTCAGATGTGGAATGCAGTCCATAGACCAGACAGATAACAGCAGGGGACAATCTTCTTCCTATGAGAACAATGAAAGCCCTGCCCCCCTTGACAAGTTTTTCAGGTTTTTCCCTTATCTTAATTGAAGATTGTCCCTCTCTGCAGTCTACCTGGGCACCTCCCTTCTGATCTGGCTGAGCAGTGTTACATCAGTAAAAGGGGCGGGAGGGGGATACTTTTATCATTGAATTACTCTTGAACTACAACTCTGACAGTATTGAAATAACACTCTCCATGGCCCAAATACTATGATAATTAATTAGAGCAGCTTTAATTATGAAACATTACTATCCCTTTAAGGCAGTGTTTCTCAAACAGGTTGCAGTGGCACTTTGGTGTGCCACGGTTATCCACTTAGGGTGCCCCATTGTATCTTTAATACTTTGGCAAAAATGTGAATGTAGACTTCCAACTGAATATTTAAGGATATTACTATGCACACTGTTTATTTTAGTTGTGAGGTCTAATATTAACTCTATATTTATGTATTTGTGACCTTCATTGACAAGTGACATAAAATGATAGGGATGTCCCGAAAATGCCAGACTATGTGTTAGGTGTGCCTTGTGCAAAAAAGCTCAAGAACCGCTGATTTAAGGGACTGGGAAATTTTATTTCTTCTGTGTCCTATTCCACAGCAATAGAGTGGGATGTCTCCACCCTAGTAGAACCAATCAAAATGTCATAAACAGCAATTTTCCCATTGTGCCTTCAGTTAATCTTGGCCCTACCAGCTGAGAGGACGGAGGTAGGTCTTCATCCTTCTGTTACTCCACTTACTTGGTACACCCTTGGCTGCATTTCTGTTTGTCCTGGGTTCTGATGGGCAGCTTGCCAACCTCTTCGGAGGCAAATCAAGTTAATGAGAGTGACATTTCTCCTTTTGGAATCGTCTTCTGTGTTCCAGCCTGAAACATTTTCATGGCGGCTTCTCCTGGTTGCTTCTGTGCAACCCGCTCCTTCAGGTCCTGACGTCGCCACCCCCAGTAAGGGTATAGGGCCAGCATGCATTCCACTGTTGGACCTCCAGCACTCAAAGGGTTGCTCACCTTTCCTGCAGATCTTCTGTCTTCAGACTACCATGTTTTAAGAAGAAGCCTCGGTGGGCAACTCCTGAGGAAAGAACTTGTAGCCAAGATTTTCCCCCACAGGGCTTAAGGGCCACAAAAAGCACCTGGATACTGAGCTAGCCACATCTAAGGACACTGTCAGTTATGGTAATCCACCTAATGGCGGTATTCCATATCTAACAGAAAAATAAAAAACTTCTACAGCTATAGCAGAATGGTTCTCTTGCCTGTGTTATCTTCACCAAGGAACAACTCTTTCTGGAGCTGGTTGGCTAGCTGCAGCAAAGGAGGGAAGGTAGGCTCCACCCCCTGCATACAATTTTAGAATTGTTCCTGGAATAAAATCCACTGACCTTTTGTTCTTTTGACATCCTCCATTGTTGAATGTAGTGTCTGAGCCTTCCTCCTAACTGAGGATCTCTGGAAGACTCAGAATTCCAAACCTCATGCTAAGGTGGGTTTGGAATCGGCTGTCTTGGGCACATTTTTCTTGTGATTCCAAGCTGGTTTTGTTCCGTAACTAAAGGAATCTCCTGATGTGTTAGGTGATGTTTGTCTGGAAGAACTTTTTATTGCGATATGCAAAGGATTTCTACTTGAAGTCAAACCTTTTAGTTTTTTTTTTTTGAAGTATAAGGTATTTTTACCTCCAGTGGCTTAACTGACAATTTTGTCCAATTCTGAACCAAATAACAATAATCCCGTAAATGGTAAGGTGAACAGTTTTTTGTGAAGCAGAATCTACTTTCCATATCTCTAGCCAAAGTGTATATCCTGCTGTAACAGCAGTAGCCGAACATTTGGATGCTATTTTGGCCATCTCCAAGGCCACTTCACCTATACAGGTGGTAGTTTCTTGTAGGTAACCCATCTGAGAAAGAATATCCTCATGTGGTGTATTATTTTGTATGACTTGTATAATTAGTGTGTGCCAAGCCTCTGCAGCCCTGTATGCCCATGCTGATGCAAATGAAGCTCTAAAGATTGCTCCCTGTCCTGAAAACAATCTAATGTATAAGTCTTTTTGTCAGCTGAGTCTTTAAGAGCTGCTGGATTGGTATAGTAGCAGGTTTAGACAGTCTGGATACTGTGGGTTCCACTTCTGGCAGGTTAGACCAAAGGTCACCTTGTCTTTTAGAAATGGATATGTATGATAAAATCTCTTGGGTATAATCAAGGATTTACCTGGATTGCTCCACTCATCTGTGACTATCTGGTCAAGTTCCTCATAAGCCGGAAAGGTGATAGAGGATTTCTTTTTTACTCTAAAGAAGGGTTTAGATGAGGCATTTGTGACTTGTTTGTCAGATACTTGAAGAACTTCCAAGATAGCTTTAAAAAAATAAATAAAAAAATAAATAAATTCTGCATAATTGTCCTCATGTGTGGACCACTCTGCCATAGACATAAGTGATTCACTATTATCACTGGATAATTCCCCCTCTTCATCTAACGAGAATTGTAAAGACATTGGAGTATTTTTGAGGAATTCTTTGTAAGAGCCTTTCAACAGGTACACAAGGTGTTTCTGTTAGCCATTTATCTAATAATTTCTCTAAAGTACTGGCTATCGAAACATGCAAAGCCTTGGCCCACTCTGGTTCCAGATTTGGGGGCAATTATTTTGATGAGGTAGCCCTATTAGACTCAGTTTCCAAACATTTAGTACATTGTTTGAAACTTTAGCAAAACAAGATGAGCTGAAGTGCCTTTATTGCTTTAGTTTTCTTTTCCTCCATTAGTTCGGTCATACTGCAAGAAAAAGAAAGAATTGTGATATTTAAAAAGGACTAGTGGACATATAAAATAATGGTAGTGATTCCCCTACAGAGCTAGGCTAGAGATGGGAACTGAATTTGCTGCTCCAATGGAGCTAGTATTTAAAGGGACAGTAATGTCCCATAAAAACTTGTTAAAGTTTTGTAGAGCAGGAAAAAAATAACCTGACTGGCACAAACCCTATCTCTCAGACCACTATGGTTTGAGAGATATAAGCATTGAAAGATTCCCCCTCCCCTTCTCCTGATGTCAGCTGTAAAGCGGACAGCAGGAGATCCGTGTCAGCCGACACGAGAAGGCTCTGCAGCAGAGCCAAAATTGTGTTACTGCAAAATAATTACTTCATTGGAAAGGTCTACAAAGTGTGCTTGCAAACCAGGCACACTTTGTAGAACTTTTTAATGAAGTAATTATTTTGCAATAACGTGATTTCGGCTCTCCCGCAGAGCCTCCGGTTGGTCCCTGGACAGGATTCCCCTGCAGTCAGCACAGCGCTGATGTCAGGGAAATGGGAGGGAGGGGGGAACTTTCAATGCCTATAGCTCTCAACCATTGTGGTTTGAGAGATAACGTTTGTGCCATTCAGCTTATTATTTCCTGCTCTACGAAAACTGTAACACGTTTTTATGGGACATTACTGCCCCTTTAAGCATGGTGGAATTCATCCGTTCCGTTTATGTCCTGAGTGTCTTTGAAAATGCAAGATCACGTAACGCATGCATGTCTGCATATGCGCAGACCGTTCCCTTCATGCTCCACCGGAGCTAAAAAGCTTTACAATGGAGGAAAAGGAAACCTTTGCAGAGTTAACTACCATGTAGTGCTCTCCTCCACTCTTGTGTTATTTGTGCACTAACACGGCACAAATCACCTGGCATGTTCATGCTGTTCTGTACACTGTGCGCACAATTAGGCAAGTTGTATTTTTGAGGATTGATTATATTATTGGACAACTACAGTGCTCTCTGTCAATCCAAAAATGTTAAGAAACCTTAAACCTGAATATTTTTTTTTTCCCTATGATTAAGTAACCATTACGGGTTACGAAACGCGTTACGTGATGAGTCTTACAATCCAGTGTTTTGTTGCTGTATACTTTTTCATTCTATAAGTGGATGTTTTTACTTATACAATAAAAGAATGGTTTTTAACACTACAATTGGGCTGGTGATCCTTTGGTGAACCTGAGTGCGCTTCCCTCCGGTTATCCTTAAACCTGAATATTTAAGAAAGTAAAAGTGAGATTTTGGCTCTTAGGAGAATATCTACGTGTGCAGAATTATTAGGCAACTATTAGTGTGCAGAATTATTTTGCAACTAAATGAAAAACGATAATTTTCCCATCTGTTTATTTTCATCTATTAAACTGAGAATACTAAACAATCAACTCAAAATTTACAAATAAACATGTGACATTTCCAAGAAAAAAAAAAAAAAAAAAAAGAAGAAAATCAGTGACCATACACCCTTCTTTTCAATAACAGCCATAAGCCTTCCATTCATGGAGTCTGTCGGTTTCTTGATCTGTTGACGATCAACTTTTTGTGCAGCAGCAACCACAGCCTCCCAGACACTGTTCAGAGAGGTGTACTGTTTTCCTTCAGAGTATGCCATTTAAGAAGGGCCCACAAGTTCTCAATAGGGTTTAAGTCAGGTGAGGAAGGGGGGCATATCATTATTTTATCATCTTTAAGGTCTTTACTGGCTAGCCACACAGTGAAGTACTTAGATGTATGCGATGGAGCATTATCCTGCATAAAAATCATGGTCTTCTTGAAAGATGCAGACTTTTTCCTGTACCACTGCTTGAAGAAGGCGTCTTCTAAAACCTGGCAGTAGGTTTGGGAGTTGAGTTGGAGTCCATCTTCAACCCGAAAACATTCAACTAGCTCATTGTTGATAACATCAGCCCATACCCCCCCCCTCCACCATGCTGGCATCTGAGTCAAAGTGGAGCTCTCTGCCTGTTACTGATCCAGCCACGGGACCATCCATCTGGACCGTCAAGAGTCTCTCTCATCAGTCCACAAAACCTTTGAAATATCTGTCTTCAGATATTTCTTGGCCCAGTCTTGACGTTTCATCTTATGTGTCTTGTTCAGTGGTGGTCTGGTTTCAGCCTTCCTTACCATGGCCATGTCTCTGAGCACTGAACACCTAGTACTTCTGGACACTCCAGGTGGGTTACAGTTCTGGAATATAACAGTACTGGAGGATAATGGGTTCCCCATAGCTTCATGTTTGATTCTTCTCAAATCTCTGGCAGTTAATTTGCGTCTTTTTTTCCCTCAACATGTTTCTTCCGACCCTGTTGACTATTTGCAACAAAACGTTTGATGGTTCTGTGATCACGCCCCAATATCTTTGCAATTACAAGAGTGCTGCATCCCTCTGAAGGACTTTTTACAATTTTTGACTTTTCAGAGTCAGTTATATCTCTTTTTCTGCCCATTTTGCCCGAGGAAATGTAGCTGCCTAATAATTATTCACACCTTGACATAGGGTGCTCATCTCCTTAGGCCACACCCTCTCTCATTACACACATACACATCACCTGATATGCTTAAATCCAATAAGCATTAAAGTTTATACAGCTTGGAATTGGAAAATATGCATAAAAATGAAGATATGGTCAAAATACTCACTTGTCTAATAATTGTGCACACAGTGCATGTATGGCATGTTTCCCAACTTTGTATTAAATGAGCTTCTTTCCTCTCAGTCAGTGGCTGAGCTTAGGCCTTCACCAATAATAAAATGTACTGTCCCAATGGAACTAGTGCACCAGAAATGGTGAAGTGGTCTACAGGGATCCTCCCCACAACATGAGGTCATCCAGATAATTGTAAACTAGCAAAGTAAAATTATAAAAAGATGAAACCTTCACAGGTGAAGGAAACCCTGTACCTCCCAGCTGGACACATTTAAAGGGATAGTAATACCTAAAATGTAAAAAAAAATATGTTGTAGGGTTTATCCCCCTGAGTAAAACAAGAGTACTCCCACTGCTGAAAGGTGTTTCATTCAAAAGTTATTAATTTTCAAAGTTGAATTTTTTAGGTGCAATATCACAGTGGCCTGAAATTGTACAGTGGCGCTGTTGCGACACGATCCTATGGACAGCTCTGGTCCCGGGACCATAAATCTCCATAGGATGGTGTAGCAACAGCGCCACTGTACAATTTCAGGCCACTGTGATATTGCACCTAAAAAATTCAACTTTGAAAATTAATAACTTTTGAATGAAACATCTTTCAGCAGTGGGAGTACTCTTGTTTTACTCAGGGGGATAAACCCTACAACATATTTTTTTTTTACATTTTAGGTATTACTATCCCTTTAAAACTAAACGGTAGAGCTGTTAGGGGAGGGGTTAGCCACTAGGGAGTGGAATACGTTTACTCAGAGTAGGAGCATGCTACATAACCCCATGCTCCCTGCATCCCCCAATGACAACAGGGAAAACTAAATTACTAACTAACTAAATGGCTTTTATAAACATAAGCAGATTTTTATTATTTAAAAAAAAAAAAAAAAAAAAAAAAAATTAGGGCAATAGTTCTCAACCACTGTACCATTGCATTTGGTGGGCTGTGGATGTTCGCTTTGGAGGAATATGAGTGTTGCATTTCAGATAAATATGTATGGAAGTGCATATGCACAACATATTTGTGATTGGTCATTCTGATTGTGAGACCTAAGAAGAAAAATAGGTTCATGGATTTTGGCTCTAAGAGGACTTGAAATGTCCGTCTCAGCTCAAGGCTTCTGTCTCCTAGTCTTCAAGATACAGAGCTGGGTCAGCTATGTGACAAGGTATTATGAACATCTGAGCTACTGCAACAATCTAGTGGTGCACAGGGCGGATGGCAACTATTTGCAGTACTTCATTTAATTCATTCATATAAGCCAGTTTATAACCTCCTGTCTCCATGCAAACTTAGTATTACTTAACCCTCTGCGTGTCAGAGTGGTACACAATGCATTGCAAACCAATGCGCCATGTACCACTCTGGCACTCAAAGGGTTAAGACACGTGAGGGCCCTCATGTCACCACAATTTTTGTAATCCATTTTGTATCAACTCATTGGATGCACTGGCATCTTTAACCAATGGCCTATCAATTCTGGAGCAGGCCAACTGCAGTTTAACCCTTTGAGAGCCAGGGGGCGTCCAGCCCATTGCACTGCAGAGGGTTGGACACCTCACTAACACACAAAGGGTTAAGGAGAGAAATAAAAATTTCCATTGATTTAAATGGTAATTTTAATCCTAAAATGCTAGAGAGGTCTCCAACTTATTGCTTCTCAATGCGTGGGAGACGTATATAACATTAAGGGGCCAAGAGCCCCATTTAACCCCTTAACGACCCTTGACGGTCATAGTACATCAAGGGTCGATCTGACTGAACGATCCATGACATACTATGACCGGCATGGAGTTCCGGGCTCCCCCACCGGCTGCACGCCGTTCAGGGAGTCTGGAACCGTAAAAAAAAAAAAAAAAAAAAAAAAAAAAAAAAAAAACTCCACGGTCCTTCACTCAAGTCGCCGCGCCGATCGTCCGGTTGTTAAGGGGTTAAAAATCAATAGGAACTTTTTTCACCCCTTCCAATACAGTTGAACTGCTACAAATTTGTCTCATTACACAATGATAATTGTTCCTATGCTGTGCTGCTTTACTTTGTTTTAATACATATCTTAACTTTGGTACTTGGGATTTTGAACTCATTATTACTTTCTAATTTAGGATATTGGTTATTCCCCTTATGTTGTTTTTCAGTTAACTCATTTAAGTACTTGCCTGTTTTTGATTCCTTCACATGCTCTATTGTCTGACGTGTATTGACACCAAGATCATGAAAATCTCTTCTACGGCCTCCACGCTCACCAAGGGATAGTTCTTGAAATCCAGCGGAAATCTGCAGTACTGCATTGGAATAAAGCCACATTATTTTCTGTTTTCCAGTCTCAATAACCAGCATGTACCAATAGCAATGCAAATTAATCGGGGGGGGGGGGGGGGGGAGTGCATCAGTCTTTATGTCCAACAAAATTTGCTTTACTAAACCATGCTCTGCTACAGAAAGAGAATTTTAGTCTTACCTTTCAAATCCTTTTCTCTTAGTCAATACAGGTTACTGGTAACTCTGGGTAAGCTATCCACCCCTTTAAGTAGGCAGGAACAATTCTAGAATTGTATGCAGGGGGTGGTGCCTACCTTCCCTCCTTGGCTGCAGCTAGCCAACCAGCTCCAGAAAGATTTGACGCGCTATTGACTAGATAGTGGAAGGGAAAGAAGACTTCTGTGAGCATGACCCCGAAGGACCCCCACGGTCTGCCACAGGACAGCCAAGCCTGGTCCCTTGACAGGGTGGGAGACCAGTAACCTGTATGGACTAAGAGAAAAGGATTTAACAGGTAAGACTAAAATCCTATTTTCTCTGTCATCTAATACAGGTTACTGGTAAGTTTGGGATGTCCAACCATTGAGTTTCTCAGAGGCAGGAAGTTAGGCAAGGACCAGACGCAAGGCCCCCAAAGTCACCAGAGCAGATGATATTTACAATCAGATCAGAGATAGCCCAACAAAACAAATGAAGTGTCAGTGGACACTGAACAGGGGTAGCACCCCAATTGTTACACAGCACACTGAACTAGAGCCAACGGGGCTCAAAAGTGAGGGAAGCACCAAGAACCTAAGAAAATCCTACACAGGCAAGACTGCCTCCAGGATTTTCCTCCCAAAGCTGGCGTCAGCCGATGGCAGTACATCAACAAGGTAATGCTTTGAAAAGGTGTGCACAGATGACCAGGTGGCAGCCTTGCACAACTGATCAGCAGAGGCCTGATTCTTGTAAGCCCAAAAGGCCCCAATAGATCGTGTAGAATGAGCTGACCCTGAAAGGGACAGGCTTCTTCCTCAGCTCATAAGCCTTACGAATAGTGGACTTGATCCAAGTCACCTTGGAAGCAGTGCAGTCCTGCACTGGGACCCTCAGGAATGATGAACAACGCGTATGATTTCCTGAAAGACTCAGTGCGATGTACATAAAACTTGAGACAACGCACCACGTCTAACAAGTGGAGATCCCTCTCCTTGTCAGAGGTGCGGTCAGGGCAGAAAGAGGGCACCACAATCTCCTGATTGATGTGGAACTCCGAAATCACCTTCGGGAGAAACTCCTGAGAAGTGCAAAGCACTGCCTTGTCCTTGTGAAACACCAAATAAGGTGGTTTACAGGACAGAGCATATAAACTCCACGACACGGAGGACAGACAATTGCCAGGAGAAAGGCCATTTTCCACGTCAACAGGCGCGGAGGAATAGTAGCCAAAGACTCAGGAGGGAGCTGAAGAACGCCCAAAACCAAGTTAAGATCACACGGAGTAGCAGGAATCTTGAAGGCAGGACGAGTATGAGCAACGCCCTGGAAGAAAACCTTGACATCAGGAAGGATGGCAATGCGTCTCATGCATCTCTGAAAGAAAACAAAGAGCAGGTGTCTGAACCTTAAGGCAACTCAAACTGAGGCCCTTTTCCACACCATCCTGCAAAAAAGCCAGGACCGTAGGCAGATCAAATTCCTGAGACAGGTCCTTGTCAGCACACCAAGACAGAAAGGTCGACCTGACACAATGGTAGATCTTGGAAGAAACCGGTTCTTCCACAATATTGAGGATTCAATTTCCAAGCCGTCAAAGCTAGACTATGAACATCCTCCTTCTACAGGTAACCCTGTAGAAGAAGATCCGGACGGCAAGGGAGTCGGAATGGCTCCGCCACTGACAGATCCAGAAGCTCCAGAAAACCAAGCTTGGCAAGGCCAGTACGGAGCAATCGGAATGACTGGACAACGCTCCAGTCATAATTTCTGTAACACCCTGTGCAATACTGGGAAGGGAGGAAAGATGTAGGCCAGAGGGAATAACCAAGGAAAGGACATTGCATCCACCGCCAGAGCTAGAGGGTCCCTCCATCGAGAGCAGAACCTCGGAACCTTCCTGTTGTGTCTTGTCACCATCAGGTCGATGTAAGGATGACCCCATTTCTGAACAATGAGGGTGAACACCTCTGGGTGCAGCTCCCACTCTCCGCTGTCAACTGTGTGTCGACTGAGGAAGTCCGCCATGACGTTGTCTACTCTGGGAGTGTGCACTGCGGATATGGCAGGAATGTGTTCTTCTGCCCAGGACAAAATAGCCTTGGCCTCTAACCAAGCTGCGAGACTTCTTGTTCTGCTCTGCTTGTTGATGTAAGCCACAGCCGCGGCGTTGTCGGACTCTACCCGGACTGGACAGTCTTTCAACTGAGATGTCCAATGACGAAGGGCATGAAATATGGCCCGAAGCTCCAATATATTGATGGGAAAGAGAGATTCCTCCGGAGACCACCAACCTTGAGCACTCAGGCGACCCAGGACGGCTCCCCAGCCGGAGAGGCTGGCATCCATCACCACCGTGGTCCAGAAGGATACCAGGAAGGACCTCCCCTTCAGCAGATTGGAGAGGTCGAGCCACCTCGACAAACCCAGGTTCACATAAAGAGGGAGGGACACTGACATCTTCAGAAGGTCCGGCTGACCCCTGCACACCTGGATCACAAACTGCTGGAGTTCCCTGGTGTGCGCCATGGCAAATGGTACCGCTTCTATGGTGGAAATGAATTTCCTCACTAGAGGACAGCTTCTTGGCTGGAACTGGATCTTGAGTCAGGATCACAGAAACACAGTCCGTGAGAAACACCATGTTCTTCTGGGTATCGAAGAGGCAGCCCAGGAAGACCAGACGCTGGGATGGGACAAGATCTGATTTGTCCAAGCTGATGATCCACCCATTATGGGTGAGAGCTTGAATGCACTGCTGAACCTGCTGATGAAGAAGTTCCGCAGAAGGGGCTTTCAGAAGCAGGTCATTCATGTACGGGAGTAACTCTGATGCCATCTCAGTGGAGGACAGACACTAAGGCTCCCAGGACACAGTTAAAGACTCGAGGAGCTATCGTCAGACCAAATGTAAGACCTGAAAGCTGAAAATGTCCTCGGATCGCAGGCAAACCAGAGGTACTGCCGGCTCTCTGGATGAATGGCAATGCGCAAGTACGCTTCCTGAAGATCCAGAGATGCAAGGAATTCCCCTGGGGACATGGCAACAATCACCGTTAGCAGAGACTCCTGGTGATAATGAGCCCGGATCACAAAAGAATTGAGATCCTTTAAATACAAAATGGGATGACAACCGCCATTCTTCTTGGAAACCATAAAGAGGTTTGAGTAAAAACCCAAACCTCTGTCCTGAACTGAAACCGGCTCTAGAACGTCCTTGTCCAGAAGAGCCTGAACAGATGGCGTTTCTCTGCACCCTGAGGTGTATGAGAAGGAAAGAAGTGAAAGGGAGGAAGAGAGGCAAAAGTTCCCTTTCGTTTCTTTCCTTCCGTCACCACCTGTAAAACCCATGGTGGTGTCACTGAATCCTCCCAAATGCTGTGATAGTGATGCAGATGATAACCCACAGCACAGTGTGGACCCGGGTTCGGTGAGTCATGCAGAAGGCAGCTTGGAAGAGACCTTGGGCTTCCATTGCTGTTTGGGCTTGGAGGAGGCACGCGGAGCTGAGGGAACCATCTGTTTCGCCAGACGTGTCTCATTCTGAAAGGAACAAAAATACCGGTTACGCTTAAGCGGTGTTTTCTTCCTAGGAACTAAGGGTAGAAGTGTATTCTTACCCCTTGTAGCCTCACTGATCAGATCCTTAAGATCTGGCCCAAACAAAGAAGTGCCTTCAAAAGGCAAGGAGAGCAATGCTTTCTTAGAAGAAGTGTTAGCAGACCAAATCTTGAGCCAAAGAGCCCGTCTGGCAACCACAGACATGTTGGAAACCCTAGCCACCAAACAGATGGCATCAAATAAGGCAGCAGAAACATAGTGCTGTGTCTCAGAAATGTTGGCAAGGAGACGCAACATATCCAAAGTAGGAGCACCCTGACAAACAGCCAGAGTGAGCTGTTCAGTCCAGACCACAATGGCCTGGTTCACCCATGCTGCTGTGAATGCTGGAAGCATGGCAGAACCAGCAGTGGCAAAGATGGACTTGAGGGAGACCTCAAGATTCTTGTCAATCAAGTCCTTCAGAGCAGACGCATCACACACTGGCAATGCAGTAGACTTGGATAGCCTGGAGATAGGAGCATCCACTTTGGGAGGATGAACCCACTGAGCAAGCGCAGCCTCAGAAAAGGGATAAAGCTTGGCAAATTTCTTAGAGACAGAAGGTTTCCTGTAAGGAGATTTCCACTCTTCAGACACACGGCGGTCAAGAGTGGGGTTAGATGGAAAGCAAATAAAGGGCTTTTTAGGCTCCTGAAAAACAACAGAAGGGTCAGAAGGAACTTCCTGCACTAAGGGAATGTTTAGGGTATTTAAAACAACCCTGATCAGGCCCTCAGATGAGGGCTCAGGATCAGCCTCAAAAGAGTCCCCAAAAAAGTGAGAGGAGCCCACCACAGAACATTCAACATCTGAATCCACCAGCAGTTCCTCCTCAGAGGAATCTAACACGTCATGTACACCCTGAGGCTTTGGCAGGGAAGACTTGACGAAGGAGGGGGTCTGCGAAGAAGGAAAGATGCCCTGTAACTGGGATGGAAAGAGTTGCAAAGTGGACCTAAGGTCCCTAGTAGTAGCCTTGAACTATTGCACCCAAACTGGCCCTAATGCATGGCTGGAGGTCCCTGGGAGACTCTCAGGGACATCAGAACATGCTGGGCATAAAGGACCTGAGAATTCTCTAGGTAATCCTGAATGACAAAGAGCAATGCGCAATAGGGGGATACAGAGACCCCAGTCTCCTTAGTCTGGTCTGGCCCCAAGCTCCAATGGTATAGACATTCTCACAGTGTCAATAACCTTATTGTATAAGAAATCACCCAATTACAGTGTGCAGGATTAAAGTTTCACCCCAGAAATCACTAAAATAGACTTATCTGGCAGGCGAAGGGTTAATCAGCAGAGACGAAAAGGAGAATCCAAGCCCTGCGTAGGATATTTGTTCTGGAAATAGCACAAAATGGCTGCCGTGGTGGGAGCCAAACAGAAACGAGTAGGCAAAGCAAGAGCTCATGGGAAATAGTTTTCCCAGAAAAATATCCCAAACAGTGCCCGAAGCCCCCTGAGCCCCCCAACACACTAGAAACATGAACCGGTTGATAGAGCAAGGGCAGACAAGTAAAATGAGCCATCTCTGAAGTCGCTAGGTTAAACCTTTCCTGCAGATCTTCTGTCTTCAGATTATAATGTTTAAAGAAGAAGCCTCGGTGGGCAACTCCTGAGGAAAGAACTTGTAGCCAAGATTTTCCCCCCAGGGCTTAAGGTCCACAAAAAGCACCTGGTCACTGAGTTAGCCACATCTAAGGGCATTGTCAGTTATGGTAATCCGCCTAATGGTGGTATTCCATTTCTAACAGAAAAATAAAAAACTTCTAAAGCTATAGCAGAACTGTTCTCTTGCCTGTGTTATCTTCACCAAGGAACAAATCTTTCTGGAGCTGGTTGGCTAGCTGCAGCCAAGGAGGGAAGGTAGGCTCCACCCCCTGCATACAATTCTAAAATTGTTCCTGCCTACAATTAAAGGGGCGGATTGCTTACCCAGAGTTACCAGTAACCTGTATTGGACGACAGGGAAAGAGGATTTTTGTGCTACTTACCAATAAATTATTTTATGTTAGACCACGATGGACATAGGGCCATGGCGTCAAAGCCCTTCCTTCAAGAAGAAAGACAAATGGAATCACTACTCGCGTTTAGTCCCCAGAGCTGGATCACAGACAAGGAGCACGAGGCGCCTGCCTAGGGCCCAGCCAAATGAGGGGGGCCCAGAAAACTAATCCTGTACTCTCAGTCACTTGTCACTGAGCCAGCAGCACTCGGAGCTTTATTTCCACCGTTACAGTATCGTACTTCCATCCCCACTGAAACACGCTAACTACGTTATTTCCAATGGGACTCATTTACAGCTCCGCTCACAGCACAGAAAAACAGGCAGATTTTTATTATACTGTCTGTAGGCACCATCTTGTGGCCGAAATCTGCAGTCGCAGCTTCCATGTTATCATTGTATGCCTTTTCCTATACACCGCTGCCACCCTGTGGACTTTAACCGCTATAACAGGTAAGTTTCTCTATGGACGCAGCGTGGCCTCGGCTTCGCGCTATGTAAACACGGAAGTCAGAAGAGCGATGGGCCAAAACAAGCTCCGAACAGGATGAAAACAGTCTTCTGGACCACCAAAACCAGGCGAATTCCAGCAACAAGTATGTCTCTACTTTACTATTATTAACATAAGAGATAGTAATGAGGAACTTTATGAAATAGCTGCTAAGATACTAACTACTCCCCAATCACACAGTATTCAGCCCATCCCACACCACCACTCCTACATCCTATTTCCCATCTAGACTAGACCCAAAAACCACGATTCCAACCCCATATACCTACTCCCACCAACATCAGTCCACCACCAATAAATCCACCCCACACCAACTATCCCAACCAACTACAGCCACCCCCATCCCAACCCTACCTCACCTAGCCCCAATCCACTACTCTAGCCCTACCCAACCCCCCAAACCCTACCTATCCTTCTCAAACAACCCCTACTACCCCATACCCCAAAAACCACCCAAACCCTAGGGATACTACCTACATGTGTAAAGTGCGGCAGGGGTAAAGAGTTCATGGTATGGGGGGGCTACTATCTTGGTACCTTGCCTAGGGCCCTGTGGAGTGTTAATCCGGCTCTGTTAGTCTCATGTAGCTCCAACCATTTGAGCTTTCATTCACCAAAGCCAAAGAAGGGAAAAAAGGCAGTTCTGTAAGAGAAAAGAAGCAGCCACTATACCAGAAAAGCTAAACTTCAGGGCACCTCTGCCAGAGAAGAGAGGAATGTTCACCGAGCGGGATGCCCTGTGACCCCCATGGACTAAGAAAAGGATTTATTGATAAATAGTACAAAAATCCTCTTGTATTTCATCCCATAGGGGACACAACCACCCAGGGTATATACAAACTTTGTCCCAGGGATGGAAAGAGAACTCCCATAGTGAGTGCAAAGTCACGCCACTACAATGGCAACCATAGCAGAATCAAAGAAAATACAGACATGAAGTCAGATTTGAAATTAGAGAGAACAGCAACTGAGCTGGATACGACAGCCGTCAGTATTTTCCTTCCAAACGTGCCTCCTCAGATTCAAAAATAATAGGATTTTAGTTTTACCTGTTAAATCCTTTTCACTTAGTCCATACAGGTCACTGGTACAATGGGAGACAATCCGCCCCTTTAAGTAGGCAGGAACATTCATCTAAATGTATGCAGGGGGTGGAGCCTCCCCTCCCTCTTAAGCTGCCTTCAGTCAGAACAAGCCAGACTGATTTGAGACACTAAACTGACCAGAGGTAAGAAGGAAAAGGAAGACTCCTGTGAGAATGCCCCGAAGGTCTCCCGCTGAATGCCACAGGAGAGCCAAGCATGGTCCCTTGACAGGGTGGGAGACCAGTGACCTGTATGGACTAAGTGAAAAGGATTTAACAGGTAAGACTAAAATCCTATTTTCACTGTCGTCCAATACAGGTCACTGGTACAATGGGATGTACAAACATTGAGCTGACCCAGAGGCGGGAAGTAAGGCAAGGACCAAGCACACGGCCCAAAAGTCACCAGAACTGCTATGAACCAATTAATCATAGAGCCCAATAACAGAAGTGTCAACGGACACCAGCCAGGGGTAAAAACAAACCCCAGAACTATCACAGCACACTGAACTAGAGCCAACAGGGCTCAACAGCAAAGAAGCACTAAGAACCACAGAAGCAGAAGATCCTAAACAGGCAAGACTGCCTCCAGGACCTTCCTCCCAAAGCAGGCATCAGCCGAGGCCAGTACATCTACACGATAGTGGTTCTAGAATGTGTGCACCGAGGATCAAGTGGCCGCTCTGCACAGTTCATCAGCAGATGCCTGATTTTTGTAGGCCCAAGAGGCCCCAATAGATATGGTGGAATGAGCAGTAACCCTGAAGGGAACATGCTTATTCCGCAGCTTGTAAGCTTCACGAATGGTAGATTTTATCCAAGATGCGATAGTCACCTTGGATGCCGGTCTCCCTGCCCTAGGCCCCTCAGGAATGACGTACAGGGTGTCAGACTTCCTGATAGACTGATCGTGCGATGAACATAAAATTTAAGACAACGCACTACATCCAACAAATGGAGATCCCTCTCCTTGTCAGAGGAAGGGTTAGGACAGAAAGAGGGAACCACAATCTCCTGATTGATGTGAAACTCGGAGACAACCTTGGGTAAAAACTCCTTGGAAGTGCGGAGCACGGCCTTATCCTTGTGGAACACCAAGTAAGGAGGTTTACAAGACAGAGCTTGTAACTCTGCTACCCGGCGAACTGAGACAATGGCCAAGAGAAGGCCATTTTCCAGGTCAAGAGACGTAAAGGAATAGAAGCCAAGGATTCAAACGGGGGTCTCTGGAGAACCCCCAGCACCAAATTGAGGTCCCACTGGGGAGCTGGACTCTTGAAGGCAGGCCGAACATGAGCCACACCTTGGAAGAAAACTTTAACATCAGGAAGAATAGCAATACGTTCCTGGAAAAATACAGACAGAGCCGAAGTCTGAACCTTGAGAGAACTCAGGCTGAGTCCCTTCTCAACCCCATCCTGCAAAAAAGCCAGGACCGTGGGAAGATGGAATCAAGTGATAGATCCTTATCAGCACACCAAGTCACAAAAGTTGACCATATGCGATGATAGATCTTGGAAGACACAGGCTTGCGAGCTCTAAGCATCGTGGACACCACTGAAGAGGAAAATCCTTTCTTCTTTAAAATCGAGGATTCAACCTCCAAGCCGTCAAATGGAGATGCTGAACATACTCCTTCCACAGATATCCTTGAAGAAGTAGATCTGGACGGGCAGGAAGCGGAAAGGGATCCGACACTGACATGGCTAGCAGTTCCGGATACCAGGACTGATCGGGGTGATTAGGATGACAGGACAACGCTCCATCTTCAGCTTCTGGATGACTCTGATCAACAGAGGGAGAGGAGGGAAGATGTACGCCAGAGGGAACTCCCAAGGGATTGACAAAGCGTCCACTGCTAGAGCAAGAGGGTCCCTCCACCGAGAGCAAAACACTGGCACCTTCCTGTTGTGTCTGGTAGCCATCAGATCCACTACAGGTACCCCCCACATCTGGGTTAGAAG
Organism: Rhinophrynus dorsalis; assembly: GCA_037306005.1. NCBI lineage: Eukaryota > Metazoa > Chordata > Amphibia > Anura > Rhinophrynidae > Rhinophrynus > Rhinophrynus dorsalis. The sequence goes on along the minus strand of CM074719.1, from coordinate 623,768,276 downwards.
GTGAAACACCTCTGGATGAAGTGCCCACTCTCCGATGTCGACTGTGTGACGACTGAGAAAGTCTGCCATGACGTTGTCTACGCCTGGAATGTGTACTGCTGAGATGACGGGCACATGAGCTTCTGCCCAAGATAAGATGGGCTTGACCTCTAACCAAGGGGTGAGACTTTTTGTGCCGCCTTGTCTGTTGATGTAGGCCACTGCGGTGACGTTGTCGGACTCCACTCTGACTGGACAACCCTCCAGCTGAGATTCCCAGTGCCACAGGGCAAGAAAGATGGCACGAAGTTCCAGAACATTGATGGAGAGAAGAGATTCTGCCAGACCCCATTTCCCCTGAGCACTGAAACGACCCAACACTGCCCCCCATCCCCGGAGGCTGGCATCCGTCGTGACTATGGTCCAATAGGGAACCCAAAAAGACCTCCCTGTCAGAAGATGAGACAGGTCCAACCACCATTCCTAGCTCAACTCAACATGAGGAGGCAGAGAGACTGACAGATGCTGATGATCTGGATGATTCTTGCACGTCTGAATCGCGAACCTCTGAAGTTCCCTGGTGTGTGCCATAGCAAATGGCACTGCCTCTATTGTGGAAATGAATTTCCCCACCAGAGAAGTCAACTTCGGTACTGGAACCCTTTCAAGCTCCAGGATCTTGGATACACGGAGAGCAATCTGATGAGCCACTTCCTCCGGTAAAAACACCATGCACTGCTGAGTGTCGAACAGGAGACCCAAGAAAAGGATCCGTTGAGATGGGACCAAGTCTGACTTGTCCAGATTCACAATCCAGCCATGGCGATTGAGTGTCTGGATGAACAACTGAATCTGCTGGTGGAGGATCTCCGCAGATGAAGCTTTCAGGAGCAGATCGTCCATGTAGGGAGTCACCCTGACACCATCTCGATGAAGCACAGCTATCAAAGCTCCCAATACCCTCTGAAAGACCTGAGGAGCTGAAGTCAGTCCAAACGGAAGAGCTGAAACTGAAAGTGGCCTTTGTGACAGGCAAACCTGAGATACCGCCTGCTCTCTGGATGAATAGGGATGTGAAGGTATGCATCCTGAAGGTCCAGGGAGGCAAGGAACTCCCCTGGAGACATTGCGGCTATCACAGAACGCAGGGATTCTTGACGATAATGGGAACTCACAACAAAGGAATTGAGATCCTTGAGGTCCAAAATAGGACGAGCACCTCCGTCCTTTTTGGCCACAATGAACAGGTTGGAATAGAATCCTGAACCTGTGTCCTCTGATGGAACCAATTGCAGGACCTCTTTGTCCAAAAGATCCTGAATAGCGTCGTCGAACAGACGTCTTTTTATAGGCTCCTGAGAAGGACGAGTAAAATGGAACCGAAAAGGAGGAAGGGAAGAGAAAGGGATCCTGTATCCCTCTGAAACCACCTGAATAACCCAAGGGTCCGCCACTGACTCCTCCCAAATCCGGCGAAAGATGTGGAGACGTCCACCTACAGCCGGATGCGGACCCGGGTCCGGTGAGTCATGCCGAAGCAGTCTTGGAGGTCTTGGCCTTGGGGGCAACTTTGGGCTTCCAGGACTGTTTGGGCTTGGAGGAGGAGCGCGCAGAGGACGGACCCGCCTGGGACGTAGAGCGTGTCTCAGTTTGAAAGGAACGAAAGGACCGGTTGCGTTTGGGTGGAAACTTCTTCTTGAAGACTGATGGTAGAAGAGTACTTTTACCGCCAGTAGCCTCACTAATCATCTCCTTAAGTTCAGATCCAAACAGTGAAGTCCCTTGAAAGGGTAAAGAAAGCAAGGCTTTCTTAGAAGCAGTGTCAGCAGACCAAATTTTCAGCCAAAGAGCACGTCTAGCCACCACAGAGGAAGTGGAGGCCCTCGCCATCATGCGCACAGCATCAAAAGCAGCGTCAGAAACATAATTTTGAGCTTCTGATATATTAGCAAGAAGCTGTAGCTGCTCAGACACTGGCGCATCCTGGCGAACCGCCTCAGTAAGCTGTTCAGTCCAGGCCGCAATAGCCCTGTTAACCCACGCCACTGCAAAGGTTGGCCGCATGGCAGTGCCAATAGAGGCAAAAATAGATTTAAGGCAAGTTTCCAACTTTTTGTCCGTCCAATCTTGCAGGGCAGAAGCATCAGATACAGCTAAGGCAGTAGATTTAGATAACCTAGAGACAGGAGCATCCACTTTAGGAGGATGAACCCATTTTGCCAGTTCCGCCTCAGGAAAAGGGTAAAGTTTAGCAAACTTTTTGGACACAGAAGAGGATTTTTCAGGATTCCTCCACGCATCAGAGACTAAATGAGCAAGAGTATGGTTAGTAGGAAAACATACAACAGCTTTAGACGGTTTCTGAAAAACATCAGTTGGATCATGAGTAGATTCCTGAGTCAGAGGAAGGTTGAGGGTGGTTAGCACAGCTCTGATCAAACCCTCAGCAGAGACTTCAGGGTCACATTCATAAGGGTCACCAATAGACCTGGTAGATTCAATAACAGTGCCTTCCTCAGCATCAGAATCCTGTAATAGTTCTTCCTCAGAAGAATCAGACATGTCCGGAGCCCCCTGTGGCTTGGGCAGGGAGGTCCTGACTGTGGAGGGGGTCTGCCAAACCTGAAGAGCCCCCTGCACCTGAGAGGGAAAGAGTTGAAGAGTGGATCTGAGATCCCTAGTGGCAGCCTTGAACTCTTTCACCCAAGTTGGCTCAATGGCGTGACTGGAAAGCCCAGGGTTGCTGTCATGACTTTCTGCACATCTTGGGCATAAATGACCTGAAAATTCGCTAGGCAGCCCAGAGTGACAAGAGGAGCAAAACGCAATGGGGGAAACTGACACCCCAGCCTCCTTAGTCTTGGGTCTAGCCCCTGACTCCAGTGGAGTAGACATGCTCACAGCGTCAGATATACTCCACTGACAAGGATCACCCAATTAAAGTGTGAAAGATTAAAAATTCACCCCAGAAATGTCTAAAATTAAACTTATCTGGCGAGCGAAGGGTTAATCTGCGGAGGAGAGAGAGAAGGCTCGGTCCCTGCGTAGTATACTCGCTGAGAATAACTCACAAAATGGCTGCCGCGACGGCAGCCAATCAGAAAACGGGCGCGAAACCAGCGCTCATGGGAAATGTAGTTTTTCTCAGAAGTACCCCAAAACAGTGCCCGAAGCCCCCCCAAACCCCCAATACACCGAATCATGCAACCGGATGATAGAGCAAGGGAAGACCAACAAAATGAGCCCACTCTGAAGTCGCTGTGACAAGCGGTTCCAGAGATACGTCCCACACTGTGTAAACCCATAGAGAGTAAAGGAGCAATGGCATCTATGCGGGAAAAGCGCGCTTAAAGGCGCGGAACATTAACTTTTAATAGATTTACCCTGACAGAAAAAAGTTACCTAACATACACCAAACACATGTAAAACATGAGAAAACAATATCCCAATGTGAGAAAAAGCAGGGAAAAGGATAAAATCCCCATAAACTGCTCCAAAACCCAGGGAATACACACAGACATTGCATAAATATACAGGCAATAGTAAGAAAAACACCCTATGAGTGCTGGAGTGCATAATGAGAACTCCCAAATACATGCCCAAAGAAGGGACACTGTGGGACAAGTGGACCTTCAGCACTCAAAGGGTGGCTCACCTTTCTGCAGGACTTCTGTCTTCAGGTAACCATGTTAAAAGGGAATTAACCAGAGGAAAATTCCCCAGCAGGGAAGCTACTTGACTCAAGTTGTTCCCTCTTCAGGGCATAAGGTCCACCAGAAAATCCCTGGAAGCTGCACTAGCCACTTTGGGGAGGGCAATTTTCAGCCATGGTCACCCGCCTAATGGTGGTATTCCATATTTGAAGAAAACAATAAAAAAAACTAAAGTTGAATGAGAGATGTTCTCCACCTGGTGTGCACAGCACGCAGGAACAAATCAATCTGGCTTGTTCTGACTGAAGGCAGCTTAAGAGGGAGGGGAGGCTCCACCCCCTGCATACATTTAGATGAATGTTCCTGCCTACTTAAAGGGGCGGGTCGCCTCCCATTGTACCAGTGACCTGTATTGGACGACAGTGAAATGAACATTATAGAGCCAAGAAAGAGTGGGAGGGTATCCACATAGAAGCCTTGCACTGCTGAATCTTAGTCCTAATACACCCATGACGGTTCTGCTACAGGAAGCAGTCACCACAACAATGGTTGGCTCCAGAACAGAGGCTGGTCTGACTTCGGAGCACCCGCTCTGTATCAGCCTCGTCACGGGCAGTCTCTACGGCGCATGACTGCGTTGTTACAAACGTTTTAGCGAATTATTATATAGGATGTTCCTATTGAAGTCTGTAGGGATATCTGGAGATAAAAGTGGAGATAAAATTAGCACCTGCATTTGAATCCAGCCCTAAGTGTCCTGCCACCTGAAGGAAAGACCTTAACCTCCCCACCCCCCGAGCTCTGAAAAGAGAAATTCTATTTGACAAGTCTAGAGATTCTATTGGTGAGTAAACTAGAACCATCTGAGTATCAGAGGGGCGTCTAACTGGAGCCTTGTACTTACTATCACTTGGCTGCTTGGGCACTGCTGCTGGTGGTGCTACTGCTGCTGCTGCTCTCTGCCGCCCACGCCCCGGGAGCTCTGGTTCTGCCGGTCTCGCCTGTGGTGGACGAGCTGGATACTGCTGTTCTGGTGGTCTCTGTGTTCCATATGGAGGAGGCTGCCCCTTTGACAATACCATGAAAATAAACAATAAGGCAGATGCACTAACAGCAATTTTAGGGCAAATCAACTGCACCATAGAGGACAAAACCAATATGGATTTTAAATTAGGCCTTTAGCACTTGAATACTCCAGAATATTACATTACTAACAATGCATTAAAGACTTCTAGCAATACCAGGGTAAAACCTTAAAATTTACTTCATAGGGAATTTAGGGAGAAAGCTCAGTTGAAGCGAAATGTATGTCAGACACAGGGGTCTGCAGTTCTTTAAAGGGACCCCATCACCTACACAATTGGATGTTTTTAAAGCGCTTTCAAAATCCCCTTTATGTTGTATTAACCGCTTAACGACCCTTGACGGTCATAGTATGTCATGGGTAGATCTGAGTTAACGATCCATGATGTACTATGACCGTCATGGAATCCCAGGCTTCCCCCGCGGACGCGCGCAGTTCGGGGAGTCCGGAATACAAATTAGAAAAAAAAAAAAAAAAAAAGCTCCATGGTCCTTTAGTGACCACCGCATGCCTGCGTGGTCGGTTGTTAAGGGGTTAAGTTTTTTGAGCTTTTGAATTATTTAAAGGGATAGTATTACTTCAAAATGACTATCCCTCATATTGTAGCCCTTAATAAACTGAATTAAATGACACCAGTGGCATCTCTCAGACCTTTATGGTTTAAGAGATAGCCGCTTTCAAAGTTTCCTCTCCCCTGTTGTCAGCGTTCTGCTGCCAGCAGGGGAATCCGGTCCCGGGACAGGCGGAGGCTCTTCAGCAGAGCCGATATCTCATTATGGAAGGAAAAAGGACTCATTGAAACAGTCTTCTACGTGTGCTTGGTAACCAAGTACACGTAGAAGACTGTTTCAATTAATAATTTTTCCTTCCATAACAAGATATCGGCTCTGCTGAAGAGCCTCCTCTTGAATCAGAGACCGGATTCCCCTGCTGGCAGCAGAACGCTGACAACAGGGGAGAGGAAACTTTGAAAGCGGCTATCTCTTAAACCATAAAGGTCTGAGAGGTGCCGCTGGTGTCATTTAATTCAGTTTATTAAGGGCTACAATATGAGGGAGAGTAATTTTGAAGTAATACTATCCCTTTAAAGTACTGCATCAGCTAAAAACAAGTTTGGTGATATCAGATCACTTATATGCTGTATTTGCCATTTTTGTATTAAGAAAACTAGTTTGAGTTATGTAGTTATATAGATTATGCTAATTAATATGCACTGCATACCGCTCTGATATTCAAACGGTTAAGACATGTCATGCAGGTACTTTGTCTTATCCTCTACATTACCACCAACTCTCTCAGACACTGATCAACTCTTTCAGTGCTACAGGGGGTGGGTAATGCATTGCTAAGTGTCAGTGAGTGTGGGGGGGGTAATATACCACTAAGACAAGTTGTTCCTGCAGGGTACACCTTAAAGCAGAACTTTCAGATAATACTAAGTCCCCATGCGTTCATTAAGCACATGGCGACTAGCTTGGAAATCCATGTCCAAAAAAAAAAAAAAAAAAAAAATAATAATAGCAAATTGTAAAGAAATCCTTGCTGTTTGGAGACCAGAACCCAGGCTACAGCGCAGACGTCTTGTCTGTGTGCCTGCACTGTAAGTAAGATCTGAAAGCTCCACTTTACTTATCATCATCTATACAGCTAACTAACTCAAGCAGTTTCTGAATAAAAATGGGTAATATATCATAGGTGATTTAAAAGCACTAAACAAATAACATGGGGGAGGGAGAGATGCACTAAAACAGGATTTTAATCTTACCAGTTAAATCCTTTTCTCTTAGTCCATATAGCTTACAGGTACCACGGGGAGACGACAGCTCCTCCCAGTAGGTTGGAACGATTCTTCAAAGGAATTGCATGGGCGGAGCCTCCCTCTCCTCCACAGCAAGCTATCCAGGCTAAAATAGCCTTGACCTCGATCCAAGCAGCGGGACTTCTGGTGCCTCCTTGCTTGTTGATGTAAGCCACAGCTGTGGCATTGTTGAACTGGACCCTGGGAATTCACTCTGAGCTCCAGGATGTTGATGGGCAGAAGGGTCTCCTCCAGTGACCAACGACCCCGAACACTCAGGTGACCCAAGACTGCACTCCAACAGTTCAGGCTGGCGTCCGTTGTCACAATGGTCCAGTACGGGATCAGAGATGGCCTCCCTTTCTCCAGGTTTGACAGGTTCAACCACCAGTGAAGGCTCTGTTCTACTTCCATCGGAAGAGAGGCATGTTGATCTGGGTCCCCCCTGCAAACCTGGATCACAAACCTCTGAAGTTCCTTGGCATAAGCCATGACGAAGGGAACCGCTTCCATGGTGGATATCATCTTCCCCACGAGAGAGAGTAAAGCTTCCTTGCTGGAGCCGGCATCCACGACAGGGCAGAAGACACCTTGGAGGTGAGCCTCTGAATCAAATCCTCCGTCAGATAGACCATACTATGAAGAGTATCGAAGTGGAGACCAAGGAATGCCAAGTTCTGCGAGGGCATCGGAGCAGATTGTTGGAGAAGGATCTGAGCACATTCCTGGACTTGGTGGTCCAGAAGGTCCTTGGAAGTTACTTTGAGGAGAAGATTGTCCATGTAAGTTGTCACTTGAATCCCCTTGGTGTGCAGGAAGGCAAAGCTCCCAGAACCCATATGAACACCCGAGGAGAGGGCAATGAACTGGAAATGGCCTATTTTGCAGGCAAACCGGAGGTACTGTTCACTGGCCGGATTCACCGGGATGTGAAGATAAGCATTCCGAAGATCCAAGAATGCCAGAAATTCTCCTGGACACATTACAGTAATGACCGAGCGCAATGACTCCATTTTGAACAGTGTTTTGTCCACCAACTTGTTGAGAGCCTTGAAGTCCAGGATAGGGCAGAAGCCAAGATCCTTCTTGGGAACGACAAAGAAACTCTCTCCTCTATGGGAACCGGCACCAGAACTCCCTTGTCCAAGAGAGAGACTGGACGCCTTATCCAGACAATTTGGTACAGATCCGGAGTCCGAGTCGGCGCCTGTGCCTATTATACCTCCGGATCACATCCTTGCCACTCTACGCACCAGCATCACATCCCCATTGGGTCAAGAGATTTTGGCAGCCCAGGCCAACGCCCCTCCAGAGAAACCCATGGGGAAGTGCTTTGTGGATGAACCATTTTGGGCTAAGTTAATGGAGACAGAATCACGGCACCGTGATAGTAACTCCTTGGTGTACCCGTATCTAGCGACTAGTAGCTCGTTTCCTGTTTCCGTGTATGACCTGGCTCGCCTGACTACACTGACTATATACACACACACACACACACACACACACACACACACACACACACACCTCTTGATTCTCCCCTTTTGACTCTCTCCCCCACTTGATTCCCACCTTTTGCTTCATTCTCCCCCTCTTGAGCCCCCTCCTTTTGCCTTGGCTTTTTCTCTCTGTTTTGATCCCCCTTTCTCCCCCTCCTTGACTCTTGATCCACCCTTTTGCCTCTCTCTCCTGATCCCCCCTCCTTTTGCCTCTTCTTGGCCCCCCTCCTTTTGTCTCCTGATCCTTCCTCCCTTTGCCTCTTTCTCCCTCTTGACCCCACTCTCTGCCCCATCTTGCCTCCCTTACCCTCCTCTGCCGGGTGCTCGCTGTTCTCTCGCGAGCCCCGGCAGAGGTCAGCGTCGGAGTGTTGCCATGGTAACCCGCGGTAATGCTCCGACGCTGCAGGAGTGAGAGAGGTGACCGGGGAGCATTGTGAGCAGCTCCCCGGGCTCCCTCTCTGCAGCAACGACCCTGACACAGGGTATCGGAGCTGGCATCGGCCGCATTTGCGCGAGTACAAGTACTCGCGAAAATGCTGGTATCGGTGCAACCCTACCTAGTCCACTAGGGGATTGCCCTTCAGTCACCCATCGCTTGTGTCACCTATTGCAGTGTGGGGCTGTCGAGGATATTCTTGTTCCCGAATCTATCTACGAATCCTGCCTACAAGTCCAAGATCATCACACTTATTTTGCTTACTACTACTGTGTGTGTATTTTCACCCTGACCTGCATCAGATCTGGAAAGTACTTGGTACGGACCTTATCTGGATCTGAGGCTATTGTGCATTATTTTCAATAAAGCTTTTAACCTTACCTGTCTGAGAGTTCTTTAACAAACCGTGACAAGACAGAGTTTAGAGAACCTTTTAGACAGAGAAAGGTGCTTATCAGGAGTCTTCCACTCATCCAGGATAATTTGATCCTGGGTGGGATTAGGAGGAACGACAGTGCATGCCTTCTTAGGCTTTTGAAAGACATCAGAAGTCTGTGACTCTACAGGGGTAAAGGGAATATTTAAAGTAGTCAGTACCACCTTAATGAGACCCTCAGCAGAGGGCTCAGGGTCAGCTTCGAAGGGGTCACCATGAAATTGAGAGGAAGCCCTCTGAGAGCACACACACCATCCTCAGATACAGCATCTGAATCCTCAAAGGAAGAGTCAGATAAATCAGGAATGCCAGGGGCCACAAACCTGAAGGAAGTGGGGGCCTCCACAATTGAAGACCCCCTGACTAGAGAGAGGAAACTGTACCACAGAGGACTAAGTCCTTGACCCAGTGTTGCCCTTGGCCATGGCTGGAAGGCACAGGCAGAGATGCAGGGACCACAGCGCATGTGGGGCATAAATGCCCAGAATATCCCATAGGAAGCACAGAATTACGTGAGGAACAATACGTGAGGGGGGTCTGAGATGCCCCCGAGTCCTTAGCCTTAGGCCTAGCCCCATGTCCAAGGGCATCCGTCATCCTAACAGGAGAAAAGTGTCAATACAGTAAAGGAAGATCCAAATACTGTTACCCAGAGTAAAGATTTCACCCCAGAAAGCCTAAAATGCACTTATCTGGTGAGCAAAGGGTTAACCTGAGGAGGAGAGCCGAGTATGGTACTCGTGTATGTAGAAAACAAAATGGCAACCGCACAGGGAACCAATCAGAAAATGGCCTGTGAAATGGGCGTTCATGGGAAATGTAGTTTTCCCAATACAGAGTACCAAAGACAGAACCGAATCCCCCCAGGGCCCACACGACTGTGAAGGTCCACCGGATAGTCAGGGAAGGGAAGACAATAAGAATGAGCCATCTTCCAACTCGGTACACAGAGCAGTTGCGGAGATATGTCCCAGAAACGGCTGTCCCATAGAGATCAATGGCACATCGCAGCTATGTAGTAAAACCGTGTCCGTAAAGGTGTAAGATTCGAATTAAACACCTAAAACTAAGAAGTGTCTAAAAAGTGTAAAACACATAAAGAGCACCAACCACCATGAAGGGAAATAAGTAAAATGTGAATATTAAGTGCCCCAACCCCTTCCCTGCCAGTCTTGGTTGGTTAAGTACCACAGAATAGTCAAATGCACCAGATTAGCAGCCATAATAATGAAAATAAAACCCAACATGAGTGCAGGAGTTACAGAAAACTCCAAGATATCCTTGTGAAGAAGGGACAGTGGACCATAGCACTCAAAGGGTTGCTCACCTATTTTGCAGGTGTTCTCTCTTCAGATTACCATTATAAGGAAGAAGACTCAGAGAGACATGGGCTACATGGTTCTCTCCCAGGGCTGAAAGGGTCAACAAGCAGCTCCTGTAAACTGGGCAATCTACCACGGGATGCTAGTAATGGTAATCCGCCTAATGGGGGAATTTGGACACCCCATATATAAGCAAAAATAATAAAGTTACTAAAACTAAGCAGAACTGTTCACAACCTTCCTATCTGAACGAGGAACAAATCTTAAATGGAGGGGAGTGGCTGGGTAGCTTGCTATGGAGGAAAGGGAGGCTCCACCCCTGCAATTCTTTGAAGAATTGTCACCTCCCTGTGGTACCTGTAAGGTATATTGGACAACACAGAAAGTGTGAGAGGCGATTAAGTGGAGATGACTTTTCCACAATGATTAAACTCTCCACGTCCTATGTTATTCTATGGAGACAATGCACTAAGATTTCTCCAACTGAGATCGTAGTGCATAGACTCCACAGACAAACATAGGAACTGGAGAAGTCATCTCCACTCTATCACTCCTTAGTGTACAGGTGATAATGTCCCATTAATGATCTGATAAACCAAACTTCAGCTTAGATTTTAAGCATGTGTGGGATAGGCATAAGGCTGTCCTTAATTTAAAAGGACCAAAAAAGGTTTGAGGTTTTTACAGTAGGAAAATGGGCAGTCTAGATGGGCCGAATGGTTTTTATCTGTGGTCAGATTCTATGTTTCTAGATTTAACGTGATAATTGCAGTTAATAAAAATATTAGAAAGGGTTAGCGCACAACCTGTCCTGGTGGCCCTCGCTCCTGACCACGTGCTCGCCCACGGGCCCTCGCTCTGGCTCTTCCAGTCATCCTTTAGTCCTACAACATACAAATCAAATTAGCTTTGATGGTAAAGAGACATTTGAGATTTCTTGTGTATCAATGTCAGAGCAATTTATTTAGGACCATAAGTATAAAGACAAGAGGAGCAATTCCGGTACAATCCAAGGCAAACATTCCCACTGATTTAAACAACATTTTTAACACTTTGAGGGAGATTCATTAAGCAGTAATAAAGAGGTGATGAAGTGGAGAGGATTTCTTCAGTGATCTCACTTCTCCAATTCCTATGTCAGGGCTCAAAATTTCCACTCGCCACTAGCCAATGGTGAGTGATAATTTAGCCCTGGTGAGTAGAAATTCAGCCCTGGTGGGTATGTTATGGCTTGCAGTGGTGAGTAACTTTTCAGGTCTGGCTAGTAGCAAAGGACTTCAAATTATAAGCCCTGCCTATGTTATTCTATGGAACCAATGCACTAAGATTTCTTCCACTTTGGAGACCTTAGTGAATAGGTCTCTATAGAATAACATAGGAACTGGAGACGTCATCTCCACTTTATCACCTCTTAGTGAATCTCCCCCCTTGAATGCTAGGGAGGTCACAATCGTGCAGTTGGTTTGAATCAGAATTGCTTTGTGCATATGCATATTAAAGTGTATCTGTCACTTTGTAATACTAGTGATTTTGGAAGCTTTCAATAGCACCTACATTTTCAATATCAATAGTTTGAGATAGTTTGATTTATTTAATCGGTTTTGCAAATGAGCTAGTTGTTCCTGGCAGGAAGCGGCATTTGGGAAGTGCCTTTAGGATATGCATTGACAAACACAAAAAGCTAAAATATACCAAACTAATATTTTAATAATAAATGACCAATATAGCTATAGGTGCTTTTGAAACCTTTCAAAATCCCCTATTTGTTGCACAGTGACAGCAGTTCAGTAACTGGTAGGAAAATAAACATTCTGGGCCTTATTTGTCACGCTAACCATCTGCACCAATGAAAATTCCCCAACTTCCCTTTGAAAATCCCCAACTTTCCCTTTACTAGTTAACCCCTTCAACACTAAAGAGGTCTCCAATGCATTGTAAAGCAACGGGTAGGAGACTTCTCCAGGATTAACCCTTTGAGTGCCAGAGGGATGTTCAATACTTTGCTCAGCAATGTGTTGGGCACCCCCTGTGGCACTCAAAGGGTTAAATTCAATCAATGGGAATTCCCCCCCCCCCCCCCATGGAGCAAATACTTTGCCCCAGAATTGTTTTTTTGTTTTTTTTTTGTTTTATAGAATCCAGTTTGTAAATATCTATGTAATATTTTTAGATAAACTACAAGATTATTATATGTTCCTACTGATTGCTTACAAGTACTAAAATGTGAAGTTAAAGGAACAGTAAACTTTTTTCTATGAAAATGCATATTTTATAGAGCTTTTCCAACAAAATAAAACAAGGTCCCTCCCACTGCTGGCAGATGTTGTTTTCAAAAGTCGTAGCAGTTCAAATAATCAGGAAGTGTGTTTACTTCCTGATAGTTAACGTCTAACTGACAGGAAGTGACTCAGAAGTTTCTATCACATTCTATGGCCAACTGTAGGTCTCTGACTTTCCTCTCCATTAGAGCCTAACATAAAAGTTAGAATTTGACCACTAGAGGGCACTGCTAATGTTTAAAAAACAAAACAAAAACAAAAACAAACAAACACACATGGGTTTAAACTTAAATAACTGGAAATATAAATCTCTCGGCAGTGGAAGTACCCTACTCAGTAGGAAAAAATCCCTACAATATATATATTTTCATAAAAAAAAGTTTACTGCTCCTTTAAATGTATGTGTAGCCTTTAATCAGAGAAAGCACTGCTGCTGCTGTTTTTCTTTGTTTTCTTGCCCCAGAATTGCCCCTATTTAAATTGATGCATATGGCCTGTAGCCCATAACCAGCCTGTGCTCCTCTCTGCGAGCCATATCGAGGGACACCATAGTGGAGAAATATGCAAGAAACACAAAAAGCTTTTCAACTGTGTTGCAGACCTCGCTAGTCTGCAAGGGGTTACTTGTATCAATGTGGGCAGTTCTCCTCAGAATTGCTACTCTTTACTCGTGTGCCCCTCGAGCCTACTTTTATTAGGATCACTCATTTATAAAGTGCAGACATACTCCAAAAGTGCTGTACAATTAGGAAGAAATTATTACAAAAGGGGACACATCCAAACCGATACAAAGGGAGGACAGGGCCCTACTCATGAGGACTTACACAGGGTGGAGAGAAATAGGAACCGCTTTGGAGAGAATTTCTAGGAGATGGCCAGGAGATTTAGGACCCAGTGAAGCAGTTTATATACTTAACCCTTTGAGTGCCAGAGGGGTACGCAAAGCATTGTGTTGCATACCCCTCAGGCACTCAAAAGGATATACATATATGACATTGCCCCAAAATTCTGGGGTTAGCAAAAACATTTTTGGAGTCCTTCCAGAATTGTTCCATCCTGAACGTACAATCTAGAGCAGGAGTCGTCAACTGCTGTTACTTTAAGCTGTTGGAGATTCCAGTTCCCATCAACCCCAGCCAGGGAGAAGGGGAACAGGAGAAACAAAGTACATTCAGAAAGGGAGCCTATTTGAATGAAGGGTGAGATTGAACCAACTACATTATTTTGGCCATTGCAAAGTTGCCACATTGGCAGTTTTAGGGCATTTAGAGGTGCTGGGTATAGGGTTATTTGAGTAGATGGGTTTTGAAGGACAAAGCTAGGGGAGTGTCTGATATATGGGTGGTAGGAAATTCCAAAGAGTGAGTACTGCTCTGGTGTAATCTTTAACCCCTTAAGGACCCATGACAGTTCAGGACCGTCATGGCTTAAATGAGCTATCATTAATTCCAGGCTGAGACTGAGCACTCCGAGACCGGGGCGTTCAGTCTCAGTCCTTCTTGCTTGAGCCGGTTCATGTGATCACCGTAGCAGCGATCACATGTACCGGCATTCTGAGAAACAGAGTCAACATGCAAAGCATGCCGACTGAGTGTCTCCTCTACCTCTGTCTCCCTTGCTATCAAAGTAAGGGAGAGAGAAGTAGAGAGGAGACACCTAGTGGTAAAAAAGAATACAGCAGCTGGGGGTATTAACCCCTTCACTGCTGGTGCAGGAGGCTGGCTAAATGCAGGTCAATTTGTTTGTTTGTTTTTTTAAACACACTTTAATGAGAGTTTTTTTTTTTTTTTTTAAATAATATTGGAAGTGTGATTGTTGTTGTAACGGATGCTAAGAAGGGACCGCGTTGCCTTCCGCCGTCGTTCCCGGGTCTCTCCTTGAAGCAAGATGAGTGCCGTCAGATGCACCGGTTGAAGTATGGACGGTCACAGGATCGCTGGAAGCAGGGAAGTAAAGAATGAAGCCTCTACTCCCAGGCTACGAAGAACAGGGAAAGTGTCGCAGGAACAAAGGGTAGCGGTTGCCCAGCCATTCTAGCACTCCGGTGCTCGAATTGAAGGTTCTACTGGAACTGGAAGAAGCAAGGCAGAGTCCACGTTGCCGCCTGACAGTCCATGAAGTTAGGTCGTAGGAAACTGGCAGCAGGCGGTCGACGATTCAGGATACTTGGCGCAGATGGTTATCAGAGTGGACACTTTAGACCACAAGCAATACAAGACTCCAGGACTCCTTGTTTACTCCAAACATAACTCACTTTATTGACACAAACTACAAATATTTATATACAAATCTTTACATTGAACTGATGGGTGAAACCAGATACAAAAGGGCATGATCCAATCATAATACATCAGACAAAGGCCAGCAACAGATGGTCTTAACAGATACAATGACTCAGACATGATTACATTTCAGATACAAAAGGGTTTGATTGAACAAAGACTTGAGGGGCGTGAATGGATTAACACACAGCAGGGGGTCTCAGGACAGTTCTCAATACATCTTACAATGCACAATACAATGGCTTGAGGGACTGCAATACAAATTCAAAGAATTAACCCCTCACTGCCCCTTCCCTTGGAAGCAAGCCAGAAGTCTAACGCAGGGCAGTTTTGTACATAAGCCCCATTCACATAAAGTCTATCAAAAGTCTTTTTTTAGTGCACAACCAGGGCAAAATGTCCACAGTCTTTGGATAAATAGTTCTAGGGCCAGACAAGGGTTCAAGTAATGGGTCGGATCCGTTACATTTCTCCCCCTTTTTTGTACCAAGCCAGCGGTTGCAGTAGTGAATGCTGGCTTGAGACTCTAGAAGAGCATTACTGCTGTGAGCCGCTTGTCTGGACAGTTCGTCAGTCCGTTCGCCTTGGTCCTAGGCCAGAAACACTTGTGGAGCCCCTTGTCCTGGGCCAGGGAAACAATAAGCAAGCCCCTTGTCCTGGGCCAGGAGAAAATATGAGCCCCTTGTCTGGGCCTAGAAATAGTAATCAAGCCCCTTGTCCTGGGCCAAGGGTACAACTTTGGTCCTTGGTCCTGGGCCAGGGAAATTTTTGCCTTCTGGTCC
This sequence comes from Rhinophrynus dorsalis, assembly GCA_037306005.1. Classification (NCBI taxonomy): domain Eukaryota; kingdom Metazoa; phylum Chordata; class Amphibia; order Anura; family Rhinophrynidae; genus Rhinophrynus; species Rhinophrynus dorsalis. The sequence goes on along the minus strand of CM074719.1, from coordinate 623,752,729 downwards.
TGGCGAGCACCAAATTGGGCGGCTTCTCCTTCTCATGCTCCAGGCAGTGCTGGGGTCAGACCCTCCTGGGTCTGGGGACAGTGGCTCAGGGTCCAGAGCCAGTCCATACGGTGGATCTCCCTGGGGCAATTGTGTCTCTGGATCCTCAGTGACCTGGGAATCAAAGTGTGGGGAGAGGGGCACATCTCCCCCTTTTTGTTGGGCCAGAATCCCAGAAGGATAGGAGAGGAGGTTATTCCCACTCTCCTGGGCTGGGGTAATACTCAAATGGCCTCTGGAAAAACGGGTTGTTCTCTTACCCAGCGTAGGGGCATCCAGAGTACTGGGGCAACTAGAACAACTCCCAAGGAGGACAGTGGTCCCACTCCTTGGGGTCAGATCAGTAGTTGGCCTGGTGGGGAACAACTTCCCACCCACCAGGCTGGGGTCAGCAGGAGGCATAACATCCCCGGTGAGGACCGTGGTCCCACTCACCAGTTCAGGGGTCACAGGGAAAGGGGAAACCACAGAGGACTGTTGTCCCACTCACCCCAGCCAGGGGCTGACAGGGCCTGATGGGTTCACTCCCATCCACCAGGCCAGGGGTCTCAGGGAAAGGGAACACAATCGTTGGGCTGGGGATGAGGACTGTTGATTCACTAATCCCAGCCAAGGTTTCACATGGCCTGGTGCACTCGCTCCCATGCACCAAGCCAGGGGTTACAGGGGGACTGGAGAGCTTGCTCCTACTCTCCAGCATGGGGAACTTGGGGCAACATCCAGGGTTTCCAGGGGCAGTAGCAGCACTGCAGAGTGGCAGCCTGCTGTACCCCTCTTCTTCCTGGCCCCTCACATCAGGGCCATCTCTTGCCTTGTGGAGGAGGGCAGTCTCAATCCTCCTCGCAATCTTAGTCACATACCTGGAGAAGACACTCATCCCCTTCTCCAGGGCAGTAGCAACAGGGGACGGACTGGGGCTGCTGGTGGGGACCTGCATCTCCTTCACCACAGCAGGGGTATCCCAGGCCCTGGTGAGCTCGCTCCTACTCACCAGGCCAGGGATCACAGGGGGGCTAGTGGGGCACTCCATTCCACCCACCAGTTCACACAACATATCCTCGGGAGGGCCAGCAGCACTGCTCTCTTCCAGCCCGCTGGGGTCCTCCGCTTGTAGGGCATCACTCACAGGCCCTTCTCCGGCCTTGAGGGAGACCGCAGTCCCATCCCTCAAGGCGGCATCATCCGTGACCCTGGGGAGCACACACTGCTCCGCTCCCAGGGCATTCTCCAACAAACCAGGGGGCAACATCTTGGGGCTGCTGGTGAGCTCTTCTACACTCACCACAGCAGGGGGGTCCTGGAGACTGATGGGCTCTCTCCCACCCATCAGTTGGGGCATACAATTGCTGCTGGTGGAGACCTGCGTCTCATCCATCGCAGCTGGGAAGGCAGGGTAAGGGGCAACATGCCTATCAGGGGAGACGTCTGTCCCATCCCCTGATGCAGAGGCATCTTCTTCACTGAGAAGGAACGCATTCCTACTCCTCAGCTCAGGGAAAATAGTTTTGGGGCAAAGGGGTATCAGGCAGGACCGTTGTCCCACTTCCTGATGCAGGGGCAACAGGGGCATTGGTGAGGAACAAATTCCCACTCACCAGTGTGGAGTGAACAGGGGCAGCTCCCTCCAAGTCCTCAGCTTCACTGAGGTCTCCCTCAGATGAGTAACCCCTCCTCTCCTTCGCTTCTTAGATCCAGCTGAAGTATTGGCGCTCCAAGTTCCATGCATCCTTGGCTAAACTGCTCAGGGTTTCCTCAAGATACAGAGGGAAATACTTTCCAAACATCGCTTCTCTCTTAGCACGGATCTCCCAATATCTCCTGGCATCCATGCAGCCGAAACAGGCATCCTCGTGAAAAGCTGCCCACACAAGTCCCTGGAGCCCCAGCCGCAAGTTGAATGGGAAGAAGTCGACCATAACCTCAGCATGCTCTCAGTGTAGGTATTTGGTCAACTCCCAGTACACATTTTGGATCCGAATTTCCTCTTGCGCACACCAGGCCAGCTCTCTGTTGAATTCCTGCACAATGTCTCCCAGTTGCGTCTGCCACTGGTACCCGATATAATCATACCGCATCTCGAGTATGCCTATGGCCCCCGGTAGTCGTGCTTTGCCCGCCATCTCTTAGCTGGTACACCCGATAAACGAAGGAGAAATCCCACCGCTATGCCACCAGTGTAACGGAAGCTGCGAAGGGACCGCGTCGCCTTCCGCCTTCATTCCCGGGTCTCTCCTTCTCGACGCCAGATAATCGCCGTTGGAAGCACCAGTTGAAGTATGGACAGTCACTGGAAACAGCCGCAGGATCGCTGGAAGAGTCCACGTCACCACCTGACAGTCCACGAAGTTAGGTCGCAGGAAGCTGGCAGCAGGCGGTCGACGATTCAGGATACTTGGCGCAGATGGGTATCAGAGTGGACACTTTAGACCATAAGCAATACAAGACTCCAGGACTCCTTGTTTACTCCAAACATAACTCACTTTATTGACACAAACTACAGATATATATATACAAATCTTTACATTGAACTGATGGGTGAAACCAGATACAAAAGGGCGCGATCCAATCATAATACATCAGACAAAGGCCAGCAACAGATGGTCTTAACAGATACAATGACTCAGACATGATTACATTTCAGCTACAAAAGGGTTTGATTGAACAAAGACTTGAGGGGCTTGAATGGATTAACACACAGCAGGGGGTCTCAGGACAGTTCTCAATACATCTTACAATACACGATACAATGGCTTGAGGGACTGCAATACACATTCAAAGAATTAACACCTCACTGCCCCTTCCCTTGGAAGCAAGCCAGAAGCCTAACGCAGGGCAGTTTTGTACATTAGCCCCATTCACATAAAGTCTATCAAAAGTCTTTTTTTAGTGCACAACCAGGGCAAAATATCCACAGTCTTTGGATAAATAGTTCTAGGGCCAGACAAGGGTTCAACTAACGGGTAGGATCCGTTACAGTTGTGAAGCCATATAATACATTTATACACACCGCCAACTATCAGGGATAACAAAAAAGTGTCAAAATAGGGTGGGAAAAAGGGACATGGGGATTTTCACCCAGGGGGGACAGTGGCCACTTTAAACTGCACATCTTGTAGGTATGACTGACCGGTCATACTTTTCATGCAGTGGCCATAAAAATTTAACCCTTTGTTCCTAAATTCATCCCAAAAGAAATAACAAAAAATGGTGTTTTTTTTACCTTTTTTTTTTTTATTATTTTTCATAAAGTAAATGGTGGGTTATCCATATATGTGTGGTATCAAAAGAAAGCACTATTTGTGCTTAAAAAGACAGTATATAATTTATGGGGGTGGAATAAAGTACTTAGAGGGAAAACACTGCTGAACAAAGACAGTCAAAAAGGTCAGAATTGCTCTGGTCCTTAAGGGGTTAAAGTGGAACATGTTATGACGACTTGGGTGATCTTGAAAGATCTTTCAAAATCACACGTTTATGTCATTCCTTATTCAAAACTATAGTTTAGTTAGAGGATATTTAACTTTGTCAGTTTACGCACATTAAGCAGTACTGGTCGGCACAGCCTGGTGAGTCACGTACCGACACTAAACTCTCCCTTATACCATGTCCTACCAAGAACTTCTGGCTAATTTGCATAAACTGCCAGATACATAAAGCTAAATAACTCAGACTACAGTTTAAAAAAAAGAACGGACAAGATTTTAGACCTAGATTTTAAAATCCCTTTCAAAGTCACACAAATTATGAAGTGTTAGTTCCTATCACATACCTGAGATCCAACCACAACTGTTGCAGCTGGAGGGCGATTCTGGGGAGCGACGCTAGACCTGTTGCAGCTGGAGGGCGATTCTGGGGAGCGACGCTAGCCCTGTTGCAGCTGGAGGGCGATTCTGGCGAGCCGTGCTAGCCCTGATGCAGCTGGAGAGCGATTCTGGCGAGCCGTGCTAGCCCTGATGCAGCTGGAGAGCGATTCTGGCGAGCCGTGCTAGCCCTGATGCAGCTGGAGGGCGATTCTGGCGAGCCGTGCTAGCCCTGATGCAGCTGGAGGGCGATTCTGGCGAGCCGTGCTAGCCCTGATGCAGCTGGAGGGCGATTCTGGCGAGCCGTGCTAGCCCTGTTGCAGCTGGAGGGCGATTCTGGCGAGCCGTGCTAGCCCTAATGCAGCTGGAGGGCGATTCTGGCGAGCCGAGCTAGCCCTGATGCAGCTGGAGGGCGATTCTGGCGAGCTGTGCTAGCCCTGATACAGCTGGAGGGCGATTCTGGCGAGCCGTGCTAGCCCTGATACAGCTGGAGGGCGATTCTGGCGAATGCTAGCCCTGATACAGCTGGAGGGCGATTCTGGCGAATGCTAGCCCTGATACAGCTGGAGGGCGATTCTGGTGAATGCTAGCCCTGATACAGCTGGAGGGCGATTCTGGGGAGCGATGCTGGCCCTGATGCAGCTGGAGGGCAATTATGGGGAGCGACGCTGGCCCTGATACAGCTGGAGGGCAATTCTGGGGAGCGACGCTGGCCCTGATGCAGCTGGAGGGCAATTCAGCTCTACATTACCCCCATCAGCTGCACATTGCCTTCACATTGTCCCCATCAGTACCATATTGTCCACACATTGTCCCCATCAGCTCCACATTGCCCCCCCATCAGCTTCACACTGCCCCCCCATTGCCCCCCATCTTCTCCACATTAAGCCTCACATTGCCCCCCCATCTGTTTCCTACCTCCTTGGTGGTCCAGCGGCAGGAAAGGTCTGTTCTTCTGCAAAGACCTGTAACTGCTGGAGCTCCCGCGTGGTCTTCTCTTTAGTAATGCAGTAATGAGATGATGTCATCTCCCAGTGCTCTGCATTACTAAAGAGCCGGGGGAGCTAATCAGCTACGGGTCTGTGCCGAAGTTCCAATGGCAGGCGCCCCTCTGTGGGGAGCGCCTGTAGGTGTTGCGTGCGCAAACTAGACTGCAAAGAATCATACAGACATTTACAGGAATCAAGATCATCATCATTAGGGAGACAAAACATAAATGACTCAAATATACATACACTATCCCCTACCTATTGTAAATGAGCATATGGAAACAGAATAAATATATAAGGTATTTAATAAGTCAAATTAAAGACATATATAAAACTATGGAACAATCACGTATCAGCAACAATTGTTGTAAAATACAATAAAAAAAGTCTTCTAGTGGAACCACTAGGATAAAACCGAAGATTGTAGATAATGGGCTTGATGTAAACTTGAAATAGAGTAATTCGCCCAAAGCTGTGAAAAGAATATACACCAACAGTACTTTGTGTGTTACCTCTCCCGACTACAAACGTAGATATAAGCCTGTAACTCGTTCCTCCCTGAATGGATGGAAAACACTGTGTCCAAGCCACCATGTAAGGAATGTAGTCTCCTCAGGACCTAAATGGCTTCAGGGTTGACCCTCCGGTGGTAGCCGCTATATAGCTCACAGCACTCACCGGGTATATGCCCAGGGCTACCCCCACCGATGTAAACACTGGAACGTATATAAGTGGGCAGAGCGTGGAGAAACGGGAAACAGATATCGTAGACCATCGGATACAATTAACAATCAGGATACGCGGGCAGAGGAACTCCTGCAGGACACAAAGTTCATGCGCTGCAAAGCGCTAACAGCAACAGGCCTACAAGCTGCTTATCCAACGGGTTTCATGCCAAAAGGGAACTTCTTCAGGGATTGTAGCAGATTTTTAAAGGCATATTCTTGGTTAAAGCTAGCCCGGTGTCTATCATATTTTTTATTTATTTTTTCTACTTTTTTTTTTTACTGCTCATTTTCCTTTTTGATAATTTTTAGCCTTACCAGCAGAGCACCCTTATCGTCACATTTTTTTCTATTTACATTAATCAGTTAAAGGGATAGTAATGGTTAATTTTAAGTTGATTTAATATTGTAGACATTAAAAAAAGATTAACATCAATGTAAGTATTTTCTTTCAAACCATTATGGTTTGTGAGATATAACTTGCTAAAGTTACCTTTTCCTGGCTGTTTCACTCAAGTCTGCCATCTAGCTGACAGCTGTAGATTCCAGTCATTTGTCCAGACAGAGGCTCTTCAGCAGAGCTGAAATTACGCTATTTAGAAATAAATACTTCATTGGAATGGTCTACAAAGTGTGCTTGCAAACCAGGTACACTTTGTAGACCGTTCTAAATGAAGAATTTGTCTTTAGATCTCGGCGCTGCTTAAGAGCCACATCTGGTCAAGCGACCAGAATCTGCTTCTGACAGCTTTACAGCTCATCAAGCAGAAAGGGGAGGGACCAGAAAACTGCATTGTCCTATATCTCTCAAACGATAATGATTTGAGAGATACAAATAAGTGCAAGTACTCTCTTTTAATTGTATCTACCATATAGTTAATACTTTTTTTCTGACATTACTATCCCTTTAAGACTGTTGTTAACAAGTCCTTCAAGTGTAAGCAAAGGAGTTGAGAGACTGGGTAGTTATTTGGCAAGTAAAGATGTGTCAAAGGGATAAAGGAGAAGTGATGCCTAATAACCTCCCCCCTTATACTACTATGGCGAAAAAAAATCCTAATGACCCCTATGAATTTTGTTGTTGCTCCTTGGTTGAAGAGAACATCTCCAGTCTGTCCTGGATTTCACGTCCATAGAAGTGGGCATGACAATTACTTGCAGGAACATTTGGCACAAAACGCTGACAACTGCACATGGTGATCTTAAAGTGAAACTGTCATCTTACAACAACTCAGTCACTTTTAAAACATCCTGCAAAATGGCCTACATGTTGTATTACAGGCATTTTAGGTTTCAAACCATTTTTCTTTTCTGTGCTATGCAGCTCCCTGCTAGTAAAACTGATTTTCCCCCAGCTCACCTGATGCACCACCCCGTGTTGTCCTCTGCCGCCATTCTCCAATCCAAGTGCAACTTTAACCCCGTGCAGTGCATGCATGTGTGTAATGCATTTTTAGCTCTTTACCACTCAACCGTTTAAAGGGGAGAAGGTTTCCCCAATGATGAGCTCACCAGGGGCTCCACACACACAAAAACACATTTAAACCTTTGATTGATGGAATTTGTAACAAATTTCTCACTTCTCTAGCAATCAAAGCATTAAAGGGTTAGTAATGTCTAACATTAACTAACCCTAATACTGAAGGTATTCAAAAGATAATCTTACTGTGCCAAGTTGGATCTCTCTAACCTTTACGGTTTGAGAGATATAGGCGCTTAAAAATTCCCCCTCCCTCCCCTTTTCCAGACGTCAGCATGCAGCTGACGTCATGAGATCCCGGTCCCAGACCAGCCAGCGGCTCTTCAGACGAGCTGAATGAGAGCTATCGAAAAACAAATAATTCAGTTGGATGGTCTACAAACTGTGCTTGCAAACCAAGCACACTTTGTAGACTGTTCAAGTGAAGTATCTGTTTTTTGATAGCGCTCGTTCAGCTCTGCTGAAGAGCCATCGAGTCACACGACTCAGATCCACTTCTGACAGCTTTACAACTCATCAGCAGGAGGGGGGAGGGGATTTTGAGCGCTTATATCTCTCAATCCAACTTGGCACAGTAAGATTATCTTTTGAATACCTTCAATATTAGGGTTAGTTAATGTTAGACATTACTAACCCTTTAAAGACAATCAGACAATGTTAAATGTTATTTTCACTGTCACACATTACTAATTTCTCTGTTTCACACAGCTATTCCAGCATATTTGTAACAAAAACGTACAACATTACAATACAAAGAAACAAATACTCATCAACAGTGTATTATAAACTGCTGCCGGAGGAAGGTAAAAAGATACAAGAGAGACTAAAGTGATGTGCTGCTGACTTCTAGGAGAGAGCAGTCGATGCAATCACGGATTTAACCCACCAGCTGCTAAACAGGCTACAGATTATCTTTCTGTATGGAAGTAGTGAGAGAGGAGAGAGTTAATAAAATAAAAGGATAAACGAATGGCATATACTCGATCTTGATGGTACTATATTTAATGTTGTCCCATTTAACCTTCTGAGTGCCAGAGGGGTACAGAACGCATTGGTTTGCAATGCATTCTGTACCGCTCTGGAACTCAAAGGGTTAAGTTTTCTAATTACAAGTCAGATGCATCAAGAGTTAAATCCTTTTGAGTGCTAGGTGTGTGCAAACCCCTCTGGCAGTCAAATAGTTAACTGCTTGTTTAACCATTTGAGTCAGGTAAGTGTACAAAGAAAGTTTCACACCTTTGGCAATCAAAATGTTAATTACACCAATGTTGTCTGCAGGCAATTTGATAATGAGTGGGAGGGAGACAGGGTGTGTGACCCTTTGAGTGCCAGAGGGGTACGTAACATTGCTTTCCAATGCGTTATGTACTCCATTGGCACACAAAGGGTTAACAATAAGGGTAGGAATCCCCTATGCTAACCCTTTTGGTGTCAGAGGGGTACAGAATGCACTGCAAAGTACCCCTCTGGCACATATAGGGTTAAACAGCACTATGGAAGCTTCCTTGTTCACCACGTACAAACTTTTTTTTGTATAACATTTAAACGGTGTATAGGCAGGCACTTGTAACCCTTTCAGTGCCTAGGGCTTGAGCCATTTCAAAGACCCTGAAGGCCAGACACATTTTCATTATTTTTGCTATACATCTGTTTACATCTGATTCCTGCAGGGAACTTTCTACTTACAAATGAAAAACCATATCTTTTTTCAGAACGAATTGAGCTTTTGCATGGTGCCTCGCATGAAGTAAGTTTTGCAACATGCTGCAGTTTTTTTTTTTTTTGTTTTTTTTTTATTATAACAAAAAAGTAAAAAAAGTGACATTTTGCCAAAGTCACACACTATATATCAAAAACATTTATGTTGTTTGTAAAAGTTTCTATTATTTGAAAAAAGTCCTGAATGTCCCAAGTACAACAATACCAAATATGTAAAGTTTTACCTACATGCATGGCCTGAACAGACCCCTAATTACCAGGAGCAATGGTATTTTCAGCTTAATGAACGAAAACATTCCAGTGCTTACATGATAAAACTACCCCACTAGGAGATCTGCATTAAAAACAAAATCCTGTGTGCATTACAGGGTTGTCCATCGCTGTGGCACACAGAGTTGGGTATTTTTTTATATTTATTTTTAATTTTTTTTTTAATTCAGACCTTGTTGGTGTAACACACTTTGTAGACCATTCCAATGAAGTATTTCTTTTTTTTTAGCTCTCTCGCTCTCGGCTCTGCTGAAGAGCTGCCGCCGGTCAAATGACCAGGGACCACTTCTGTCCCATACAGCTCTGATGTCTCTGAAAGGGGCGGGAGAGGGGGACTTTAAATGCTATGATCTCTCAAAGGTTTGAGAGACCAGAGTTAGGTTATTCTACTTCTGTTGTTACTATCTACAATATTATATATTTTTTTAAACAAAACATTACTATCCCTTTAACCCCAAATACCAATTAAAACCCTGCCTTACCCCAACCCTTGCTTGATTAGGCCTCACGTTTAAGATTAAAGTTCATAAAAAAAAATTGCTTACATTGCAGCCTTGCAGGGATGCCTTTACCCTAGGCGTCCCATTACTTATTATGGCCAAAACATCCTAATGGTCACTATGGAATTCTGGCCTTGTGCTTTTGTTCAATAAATAATATCTACAAGTCAATGGTGGATGTCAAGGAAGATGTTCAGGATGCATTTGGTTTTTTTTTGAGGGGGTGATTCAGCTATATGGGTCACGTTGATACAAGACCCCATCTTAACATCACCTTCTGCACAATGTTACACCCCTCAGTGGTCCTTCCAGACACTGTCAGCGCCCAACCATGTGAATTCAGCTAAGTGCATGAGCCTACAGCTGTCTGTTAGAACCACAGAGGGCGCTATACTTTGCACTGCACACATCTGAAACAAGGCAAGTCTCCTGCACACCCATCAATATATAATCCATTTACACCCCACACACCCGCCAGCAGTTGGTGATGGCTGGGTGGTTACCATAGCCGACCTACTTGGAACGTCAGCCCTGTGTCTCACACACATAAACCGACTCCCGCCCGAACCGCTCCGTGTAACAGACCCACCTCTGCTCCAAGTAACCGCTACAGACAGCTTCGCCCCGCCCCCACCTCGCGCCTTTCCAAACTGCGCATGCGCGCTGGAAAATCATTAACTCCCCCGCGCAGCGGCGCCGCTCAGCCCTCGTGCGGTGAACGTCACTCTCCAGTGCGCATGCGCAATACGGACTAAGGCAGGGGCGCCTAGGCCTACTGGCACACAGCGATAGCGCTTTTGAAATCGCTAATTCCAATGCGGCGTTCGGTCATATTAACCTTTTGAGTGCCAGGGGGGTACAGAACGTATGTCTTTGCGACGTGTTACGTACCCCTCTGGAACTCAAAGGGCTGAAAATCAAAAAAGACCGTGCAATGGCTCTGAGAGGATAACCATTAACTGCAGTCTTTAGACGATTTTAATACATGTTTTCGGTGAGGGTATGGAGTGTTCTAACCCTTTGAGTGTCAGAGGGTACACCCCATCTGGCATTCAAGGGGTTATACACAGTGGTTTGGAAACAGGATTGCCCAAGACAAAAATGGCTGCTGCGCGAGGGTGCCGGAAGGGGCGTGTCTGGTGTTTCTCTGGTTACAGCAGACGCTTAATTGAAGGCGGGAAGTGACGTATGTAATCCTTTCCTGGTTGGCGGAATGGAGAGTGAGGCTTATGATGAATGGTTGGTGGAGTCAATCAGTCTGTGAGTACACTCAGGTCTTCCACTCATTACATTCGGGAAGGGGAGGGCAACCTGAGAGTCCCCTGTTAGGGATGATGGGAGTCCTAGTCCTGCACAGCTAGAGGGCCTTGGGTTGCCCACTCCTGCCCAATGAGAGAAGCGTGTTGTTTGCTTCTAATAAACCTTCCTATACTGGATAGTGGGACCATGTGATCAGACAGAAACAGGAGAAATCCTTAGTCACCGTAGTAAGCAAATACACATTCCCAGGGCCGAATTTACATCTCAGGAGCCTGTAGGCACAGAAATCTGAAGCGCCCCCCCCCCCCCATTGGCCACCTCCACAATGCTTCTAATCTCCACATTGCCCCCATCATCTCAATATTGCCATACCTGGGAACTTCCAGTGGAGGGCTACCCGGAGGGTAGTCCTCTGTTCACCAGGGGGTGACAAAAATGACGCTAATCGCGTCAAAAAGGGGCGGGGCTTGCCGCGAGTGGGGGGGGGGGGGGGGCTTAACCCTTTGAGTGCCAGAGTGGTACGGAATGCATTGCATTCCGTACTACTCTGGCACTCAGAGGGCTAGGGACTGAGTATCAGCAGGAGAAAAAGCGGATGTGGCAGAGTTTCAATAGAAACTCTCCACATCCGGAGGAATCAGCCTCTGCCCCGGAGACCCGGTAAAGTTCTGTCAGAACCGGAGTCTCCGGGGCAAATCCGGAGAGTTCCCAGGTATGAATATTGCCCTCACATTGACCCATCAGCTCCAACTTGCCCCCCATCAGCTGCACATTGCCCCCACCATCTCCATGTTGCCCTCACATTGCCCCCCTTCAGCTCCAACTTCCATGTTGCCCTCACATTGTCTCCCCTCCATTGTCCGTTTTCTACCTCCCCCCGTTGTCCATTTCCTACCTCCCTGGCAGGAGATCTGTCGTCTGTGCCTCCTTTGGCACAGTCCTGTAAGTGCTGGAGCTCCCGCGCGGTCTCCTATTCAGGAATGCAGAGCGCTGAGAGATGATGTCATCTCCCAGCGCTCTGCATTCCTAAACAGCCGAAGAGGGAGCTCAGCACTTACAGGACTGTGCCAAAGGAGGCACAGACCTTTCCTGCCAGGGAGGTAGGAAATAGACAGCTGGGGGGGCAGCAATGTGAGGGCAACATGGAATCCGGGCCGGCCCAAGACAATGTGCTGCCTGGGTCCAAGGATAAAAATGCTGCCCCTCCCCCACACTACCAAAACCATGCCCACCTTGAAAAATACATGCTGGCCAGTTCTGTACCCATAAGGCCCTTAATTGCCAGTGTGTGCAAAACCTCTGGTACTTTTACAAATACAGTGTAAAGGGAGCTCTGTCTATAGACCTCCACCTATACATAAGGCAGCTATGAACACACTGTGATCCTGGAGTGAATGATCACACAAAGAGAAAAAAAAGTATATATGGGTAAGTGCTCTAATCTCAAAAAATATAATAAAATATATATAGATTGTAAATGATGGTGTAGAGAGTACAAAACAATTTATTATGCACAATAAAAAAAACAAGTGTCCCTGTATTGATAAATATTAAAGAAGTACATGTTTTAATACAGATCAATACAGATATACCTGTTTTTTATTTTTTATTGTGCTTAATAAATTATTTTGTACTCTCAACATCTCTACACCATCATTTAATACTTATATTGATTTTAAAACCTCCAACACTTCTGTTTTAAGTTGCAGGGAGTTATAATGGAAGTGACACAGGGATAGCAGTGTAGGTATTTACCTGCACCTCTGGATTTATACCACACCACAAGCTGCCATAGTTTGCTGGACAGTCTCTGGCTCAGAAGATGAGCACACAGGCTCCCTGTCAGACCAGCACTCAGGATGTGCACACTGCACGGTGTCTGTGGTGATCATCTGGCCTCTGCACAGTGAGACAGCTGCAGGACAAAAAAAATCTAACCCTGGGATACAGCAAGCAGGATCAACAAGGAGCGAGGTGCTGCCACATCATATTGTTAAAAAAAAAATCACCTCTCAGCCCCACTGTTAAGCTAATCCCTATGGTCAATCAAGTCATGCAATGCATGAGTACCTGTTGAGAGATTCTGCCTGTCTCCGATGGCACAAGTAAGTTTCCGCTCTGACTCACTTAACTTCTGTGCTCGCTGCACAGTTCACCATGCATTGCTTACTCACTGATGCTACCAATGAGGGTGGATTACAGGGTACTCTGTGTTGGTATTTTATGGCACTGCGCGCATGCGACCAATCAACTAGCCATTGAGGTGGCTAGTATAAAAAAAAAAAAAAAAATCCCAAATGCAGGCGCCCCTTGGTGGCGTGCGCCTGTAGGCAGGTGCCTACTTTGCCTTATGGCAAATCCGGCCCTGCACATTCCAGTTGTTTAAATGTAATTTAAACTGCAATTATAATGTTTTATTAGCCTTTTAAGGACTGTACAGGTTAGCAGCATATTATAAAGCAGTGCATTAAAGGGTTAAGTATTTTTCTATAGAAGCTGATATGGTAAAAATCCTAAAGCTGCGTGGTGCAGCCATAAATGACTCCTGTCAGCCCAAACGTATCCTTTTGGTTGATAGAGGCCTGTAACGCAAACCCGAGGTCTGTGGACTACAGCCACACACTGTGCTGGTTGTGAGCACAGTCCCATTACATTGCTATTGTTTTGCTTCAAAAGCAGACTAATGGGGCTAGCGTCTATATGGGGGGATGTGTGTGCACACACCAGCTGTGGAATCTTCTCAAAATTGTAGGTTCTAGTCTAAGGCAGCATGCCTTTGAACGGGTCCCAGGGGGGAGACACTGACTGTTCGGTGGTGGGCAGAGTTTCATAGGAAATTCCCCATTTCTCCATCACACCCTGTTCCTCCCACTTTCTGCCCACTTATCCTCCTTCCAACCATGTTCCACCCACTTTCCGCCCACTTCTCCTCCTTCCCACCCAGTTCCTTCCACTTTCCGCCCACTTCTCCTCCTTCCCACCCAGTTCCTTCCACTTTCCGCCCACTTCTCCTCCTTCCCACCCAGTTCCTTCCACTGTCTGCCCACTTCTCCTCCTTCCCACGCAGTTCCTTCCACTTTCCTCCCACTTCTCCTCCTTCCCACCCAGTTCATTCCACTTTCCCCCTACCTCTCCTCCTTCCCACCCAGTTCCTCCCACTTTCTGCCAACCTTTCCTTCCTCCCACCCAGTTCCTCCCACTTTCTGCCATCCTTTCCTTCCTCCCACCCAGTTCCTCCCACTTTCTGCCAACCTTTCCTTCCTCCCACCCAGTTCCTCCCACTTTCTGCCAACCTTTCCTTCCTCCCACCCAGTTCTTACAACTTTCAGCCCACCTCTCCTCCTTCCCACTGTTCCTCCCACTTTCTGCCCCCTTCTCCTCCTTCCCACCCAGTTCCTTCCACTTTCCTCCCACTTCTCCTCCTTCCCACCCATTTCCTCCCACTTTCTGCCAACCTTTCCTTCCTCCCACCCAGTTCTTCCAACTTTCAGCCCACCTCTCCTCCTTCCCACTGTTCCTCCCACTTTCCGCCCACTTCTCCTCCTTCCCACCCAGTTCCTTCCACTTTCCTCCCACTTCTCCTCCTTCCCACCCAGTTCATTCCACTTTCCCCCTACCTCTCCTCCTTCCCACCCAGTTCCTCCCACTTTCTGCCAACCTTTCCTTCCTCCCACCCAGTTCTTCCAACTTTCAGCCCACCTCTTCTCCTTCCCACACTGTTCCTCCCACTTTCCGCCCACTTCTCCTCCTTACCACCCTGTTCTTCCAACTTTTTGCTCACTTCTCCTCTTTCCCACCCTGTTCCTCCCACTTTCCACCCACTTCTTCTCCTTCCCCACCCTGTTCTCCTACTTTTGTGACACATCATTACTCTCCACACTCGTGAGTAAGCTCAGCCCCTTTTTTTTACATAAATCATTTATAACCACTCTGAGGACTCCAAAAGATAAAGGTCACAGGTATGCCCGGCAGGGTCAATTATCTGTCAACCCACACTGGACCAGGATCCATACCCTCAGCTTGCTGAGGAGACCTTCCTCCCTGAATGGATTGATAATGGCTGCTATATATATATAAACCTTTATGTTTTGAGAGAGAGAGAATGTTTTAAAGTTCCCCTCTCCCTCCCCTTCTCCTGACGTTGGCGCTCTACTGACAGCAGGAGATCCCTTTCCGGGGACCAGCCAGCGGCTCTTCAGCAGAGCTGAAATAGCGATATTTAAAAATAACTACTTCACTGGAATGGTCTACAAATTGTGCTTGGTTTGCAAGCTTACTTTGTAGACCATTCCAATTAAGTAGTTCTTTTTAAATATCAGTATCTTGGCTCTGCTGAAGAGCCTCCTCGAGTCGGCCAACAAGGATCTCCTGCTGTCAGCTTTAAAACTGACATCAGGGAGGGGGAACTTTAAAACGTTCTATCTCTCATACCATAAAGGTCTGAGAGATAGGAATGACATTGATGGATTTTTTTTCTATTCTCTACAATATTACTTTTTATATACCTAAGACATTAAATCCATTTAATTGTCAGAGACCACTTATGCTTGTGTCATTAAAGCTTACTGAGTCTAAAATAAAACTAAAGGCACCTATAGAGCCACCTTGACCTGAATGATCCTGGGCATTTCTGGCAAATTGTGTGATTTGTGTGAAAAGGGGATAGAACTTTCTCATGGTGGGGGCAGGGCATAGAGGGAGAGTCACAAATTGGGCAAGGAAGTGGAAGGAGCATGGTTGGAAAGGAGGGGAAGTGGGAGGAACTGGGTGGGAAAGGAGGAGAAGTGAGATGGAAGTGGGAGGAACTGGGTGTGGAAGGAAGAGAAGTGGGAGGAACTGGGTGGGAAAGGAGGAGAAGTGGGAGGAACTGGGTGGAGAAGGAAGAGAAGTGAGAGGAACTGGGTGGGGAAGGAGGAGAAGTGGGAGGGAAATGGGTGGGGAAGGAGGAGAAGTGGGAGGGAACTGGGTGGGGAATGAGGAGAAGTGGGAGGGAACTGGGTGGAGAAGGAAGAGAACTGGGAGAAACTGGGTGGGGAAGAGAAGTGGAAGGAACTGGGTGGGGAAGGAAGAGAACTGGGAGGAACAGGATGGGGAAGGAAGAGAACTGGGAGGAACAGGATGGGGAAGGAAGAGAACTGGGAGGAACAGGATGGGGAAGGAGGGGAAGTGGGTGGAACTGGGTGGGAAAGGAGGGGAAGTGGGTGGAACTGGGTGGGAAAGGAGGGGAAGTGGGAGGAACTGGGTGGGAAAGGAGGGGAAGTGGGTGGAACTGGGTGGGAAAGGAGGGGAAGTGGGAGGAACTGGGTGGGGAAGGAAGAGAAGTGGGAGGAACTGGGTGGGAAAGGAGGGGAAGTGGGAGGAACTGGGTGGGGAAGAAGGAGAAGTGAGAGGGATGTGGGAGAAACTGGGAGGGAAAGGAGGAGAAGTGAGAGGGATGTGGGAGAAACTGGGAGGGCAAGGAGGAGAAGTGGGAGAAACTGGGTGGGGAAGGAGGAGAAGTGGGAGGTACTGGGTGGGAAAGGAGGGGAAGTGGGAGGGAACTGGGTGGGAAAGGAGGAGAAGTGGGAGAAACTGGGTGGGGAAGGAGGAGAAGTGGGAGGTACTGGGTGGGAAAGGAGGGGAAGTGGGAGGTACTGGGTGGGAAAGGAGGGGAAGTGGGAGGAACTGGGTGGGGAAGAAGGAGAAGTGAGAGGGATGTGGGAGAAACTGGGAGGGAAAGGAGGAGAAGTGGGAGAAACTGGGTGGGGAAGGAGGAGAAGTGGGAGGAACTGGGTGGGGAAGGAGGAGAAGTAGGAGGAACTGGGTGGGAAAGGAGGGGAAGTGGGAGGAACTGGGTGGGAAAGGAGGAGAAGTGGGAGGAACTGGGTGGGAAAGGAGGAGAAGTGGGAGGAACTGTGTGAAGAAGGGGAAGTGGGAGGAACAGGCTGAGAAGGAGTAGAAATGGGCAGAGTTTCATAAGAACTCTCTTGAATCACACCGTGTCCCTGGAGACCCTGTAATCAGCTACAGAAACCAGAGTCTCCGGGGCAGATCCAGAGAGTTCCCAGCTATGATCGTGGGTACCTACTGCACCCTTTCATGTCTTGCAGCCTGTTCAATCCTTTACATGTAGAGGGGTGTCCAGTGCATTACTTTACAATGCATTGGACACCCCTTTGGCACTCAAAGGGTCAATATGTTCTTGGGACCCTTTTGTTTACATGCATTCAACTTTTGTAGCTCCATAGGGGCCATGTATGAAGTGGGACAAAGATTACTTCAGTATTATTGTCAACTGTATCTGAATCCTGTATGACACCAGCAACGTAAGTTTTAGATTAACACTTTAAAGGGATAGTAATACTTCGTTTTATCTTTATTTTATTTTGTAGGCATTAAAAAAACATGAAGAACGATATAAGTCTTATCTCTCAAACCTTTATGGTTTAAGAGATATTCACAAGCAAAGTATCCCCCTCCCGCCCCTTTTACTGATGTAACACTGCTCAGCCAGAGCAGAAGGGAGGTGCCCAGGTAGACTGCAGAGAGGGACAATCTTCAATTAAGATAAGGGAAAAACCTGAAAAACTTGTCAAGGGGGGCAGGGTTTTCATTGTTTTCATAGGAAGAAGATTGTCCCCTGCTGTTATCTGTCTGGTCTATAGACTGCATTCCACATCTGAGAAGAGATAGCTTACACTAGGTAAAAGGGGCGGGAGGGGAAACTTTGCTTGTGAATATCTCTCAAACTATAAAGGTTTGAGAGATAAGACTTGTATCGTTCTTCATGTTTTTTTAATGCCTACAAAATAAAATAAAGATAAAACGAAGTATTACTATCCCTTTAAGGATTAGAGGGGTGTGCAACGCATTGCTTTGAATAAAGTTTGCAATGCGTTGCACACACCTCTAATTCTTAAAGGTTTAACGAGGACTATTCAAAATCTCACCGCAGTGGTAGCATCCATTTTGACAGGATTTGCATGATTATTCCACCCCATGCATTTATTTCATACCTTTTTGTGGTGTGTGTGTATATATAATATAATTTTTTTTTCAATATTTATGTTATTGTCCCTTTAAATCAAAGGGAATGTTTGTGTGTTACCTTAGCTTCAGTTGGTTTATCCTAGGATAACTCCGCACGTCTTTCTGAACAGTGGTTCTCAAGCCTCTCCTTGGGGGTGCCTAACAGGCCAAGGCTTTAGGGTTTCTCTAGCTTGTGCAAGATGAGTTAATTGAATGACTGAGCATCTGATTAAGTGACCTGTACTCAAGAAGGGAAATCTTAAATCCATGGCCTGTTAGTCGGTGCTGAAGATAGGCTTGGGAACCACTGCTTTTCAACATAAGGCCCTAAAAGCTTTGTATGTGACCATATCTCCCAAGTGTCCCACTTTAGGAGGGACATTCCCTCTTTTAGACCCAAATCGCTCTGTCCCTCTTTCCCACCCTGATGTCCCTCTGTTTAGAAGATCAGATTGTAGGGTGTGTATATAAATGTATCATACTGCTCTACAGCAATAAAACTCACATTAATGTTTGTTTAATCATCAGTATATGTGTTTATATATTAGCTGTGTAAATAAAATACTGTGGTCTTGTTATAAGTCATTTATTAGGTAACACAAGGAGGTGTCAATAGGTCATGAAACAGCCTAAATATTCTCTGTAATGCCCCGGCCACCAGCAACACCCCCTAAAACAGAAGTGTCCCTCTTTAGCAATTTGAAATGTTGGGAGGTATGTGTAACAGATCCATGTTCACTTTTTTTTAAATTCAGGTATAAAGATCTACATGATTTTGAGCTGCAGGATCCCACTAGGGTTATCGAGTGGATTGGGGGAAAAAGTAAGTAATTGGGAGCCAGCTTTTTTTTTTTTTTTTTTTTAATTATTTATGTTGTGTAAATCTGTGAATTCCAGCAGTTGTGTCTAATGATAAAACTCCCTCCATCTATAGGTATCTGCGTAGCCGGATATGACAGATCGAAAAGAAATGAGATTCTCCAGCTGCTTGTTCCACAGAAACTGCATACAAAGGAAAATCCGGTACATGTGTTTGTGTTAAAGTGACCACGTATCCCTTTATCTATTTGAGTGGCAGCTATGTATCCAATGTATTGGTTTGCAATGCGTTTGATACCTCTGGCACTCCAAGGGTTAAACAAGGGGCATTTAGTTTGAAAAAAACAACACACTGCCGGTTTGTACTGATTCCTGCAGACTGACATTTTCATAAGTATCCCTGATTTAAAGTGATATGTAGTCATCTTCGTGTGAGGGTAGAGCTTTTTACTACATGTATACACATAGTATAGCAACTCGGGGCACAATAGGGGATTCATTGATTTAAATAGCAATTTTTATCCCCTTGAATGCTAGAGAGGTCTCACAATATGCATTAGAGATCTCTATAGCATTCAAGGGGTTAAAAAGTCGCATTTGACCAGGAATGTTTTCATTCCCTGCGGTCCAGTTAGTTTCCTTTATAAATAAAACGACGTATCATTCATATCTATCACTCCCTGTACGTGGTCGAGACAGATTTTTAAAGGGATAGTAATACTTTAAAATTACTAATTCCAATATTGTAAGAGTTAAAAAAAAAAAAAATATATATATAAAATTATATAAAAAAAAAAAAAAAAAAAAAAAAAAAAGAAATAATTTGCCCCCAGTTATATCTCTCAAACCTTTATGGTTTGAGAGATATTCACTCGCAAATGTCCCCCCTCCCTCCCCTTTCCCTGAAGTCAGGGTGGCAGTTGACTGCAGGGAAGTATGTCCTACGATCATCCGGCGGCTCTGCAGCTGAGCAGCGATCTCATTAATGAAAAAGAAATCATTCACTTAAAAGGTCTACTGTGTATGCTTGCAAACCAAGCACACGTAGAAGACCTTTTAAGTGAATGATTTCTTTTTTATTATTGCGATCGCTGCTCAGCTGCAGAGCCGCCGGATGATCGTAGGACATACTTCCCTGCAGTCAGCTACAACGCTGACTTCAGGGAAAGGAGAGGGAGGGGGGAAATTTGCGAGTGAATATCTCACTGGGGGCAAATTATTTCTTTTTTTTTTTTTTTTACTCCTACAATATTGGGCTTAGTCATTTTAACCCCTTATTGACCGGTCGATTGTCGCTGCGACACGACTTAAGGACCACTGAGCATTTTCTTTTTCCGGTTCCGGACTCCCCGAACGGCATGCAGCTGCGGGGGGAGCGTGGAACTCCATGACGGTCATAGTACGTCATGGGTCGTTCAGTCAGATCGACCCTTGACGTACTATGACCATCAAGGTTCGTTAAGGGGTTAAAGTATTACTGTCCCCTTATATTATTACTAGCAACATGGGACGGCGTTGCCCGTCATGTTATGACCATTGGGCGCACGTGTTTGAAATGCAGACACACTGATAAACACAGACATATGCAGCATACAGGCAGACACATACCATACATCCCAAGTGTCCCTCTTTAGGAGGGACAGTCCCTCTTTGAGGGCCAAATCCCTCTGTCCCTCTTTCCCACCCTGTTGTCCCTCTTTTTAGGAGGTCAGACTGTGTGCAGGGCCGGCTCCACCTATAGGCGAGGTAGGCGCCGGCCTAGGGCGCACACGTACTGGGGGCGCGGGCATGCAGCGGAGAACAGCTGCGCCCACACACACCACGCCAGGAACCACAACACAGTCAGGTCTGTGTTGCTACAGCGCTCCCTCATCTGGTCGGATCTTTAGTAATGCAGAGCGCGCTGGGAGTCATGATCTCCCGCCGCACTCTGCATTACTGAAGAGAAGACTGCGCGGGAGATACAGGTATGTGATGGGGGGCAAGTTGGAGCTGAGGGGGCATAGTGGAGCTGAGGGGGCAAGTTGGAGCAGATGTGGGGCAAAGTGGAGATGATGGGGGCAAGTTGGAGCTGTTAGGGGAAAGCTGGAGCTGGTGGGGGCAAGTTGGAGCTGATGGGGGCAAGTTGGAGCTGATGAGGGTCAAAGTGGAGCTGATGAGGGTCAAAGTGGAGCTGAGGGGGGACAAGTTGGAGCTGAGGGGGGGCAAGTGGAGCTGAGGGGGGCAAAGTGAAGCTGGTGGGGCAAGTTGGAGCGGATGGGGGGGCAAGTTGGAGCTGCTGGGGGCATAGTGGAGCTGATAGTGGAAAGTTGGAGCTGAGAGGGCATAGTGGAGCTGGTGGGGGCAAGTTGGAGCGGATGGGGGCAAGTTGGAGCGGATGGGGGGCAAAGTGGAGCTGATGGGGGTAAGTTGGAGAGGATGGGGGGCAAGTTGGAGCGGATGGGGGTAAGTTGGAGCTGAGGGGGCAAAGTGAAGCTGAGGGGGCAAAATGGAGCTGGTGGGGGCACGTTGGAGCTGATGGGGGCAAGTTGGAGTTGACAGGGGCAAAGTGGAGCTGGTGGGCCAAAGTGAAGCTGATAAGGGGCAAGTTGGAGCTGGTGGGGGGCATCTCTTACAGGCATCTCCAGAACAGGGGCAGAGTGGCTCAGGGGGCAGAGAGAGGACAATCATGAAAAGAGGTTGGGTATAAGTAGGCAGGGTATAAAGGGGTGGGACACAAGGGGCGGAGCGAAATGGGTGGCAAAATTAGGTTTTGCCTAGGGTGGCAAAAATCCTTGCACCAGCCCTGACTGTGTACTTTGCTCTACAGCAATAAAGCAATAAACTTCAGTATATGTGTTTATACTTTAGTCTGTGCAAATAAAATACTTTGGTCTTGAACGAAATCATTTATTCAGCTACATAAATAGCCAGTAATAGGTCATGAAATAATCTAAAAATTCTTACTAATGCCCTGCCCACCAGCCACGCCCCCAACAATATCACCTAAAACTACAGTGTCCCTCTTTGGCCATGTGAAATGTTGGGAGGTATGCACATACACACAGTGAGCGGCAGAGACATGAAAAACCCATGTACACACAGACACACTGGAGATGCACACATGGACACACATATGTAACAGAGATGTACACACACAGACACGCAACATATATGAATAGAAACACATGTGCTCATGAGTTGTGTACCCCTCTGGCACTCAAAGGGTTAAGGTATAGAGAGGCATGTCAGAGTTAAATAGCAGTGGAAAGTGTGTTCATACGTGGGAACACTTACTTGTGAAGTCCCTAGAGGGGACTGATGTGGTGCTGATGTGGAGAGACAAATGGGGCAATCTGGGTTAAAAGTGGGTGGGGCTTAATCACGAGTAGGGGGTGGGGCTTAACATAAATGTGGAAAAAGTGTTAGTAATAGGCTGGGGAAGGAGGAGAAGTGGGAGGGAAATGCAAGTTTACAGTGTGAGGGGTTTGAACACACTCCATGAGGGGTAAAACTTGATACAGAACCCTGTGGCAGTCAGTGGGTTAAGTGTGAATCTGATGGCTGTCTGTCCTGTGTCTTGCATGGCAAATGGTGACAGTGAAGAAGTAATTCAGCAATGAGGGCCTACCTTAACCCTTTGAGTGCCATTTTGTTCCCCTGATGATGCAGCACCGTTCAGTGGCTTTACTACAGGTCCTGCTGAGGCCACTGGGAGTCAAGGTGAGTGACTGTGTGTCAGCCATCTTTCTTTCTGGCTTTGTGTGTGTGTATGGGTGTTTGGTGGTGTGTGAGTGGGGCATGAGTGTGTAATACCTGTGAACTTTTACTTGTGGAGTCCCTCATGTGGTGCTGATGTGGAGAGAGCAATGGGGCAATCTGGGTTAAAAGGGGGCGGGGCTTAATCGCGAGTAGGGGCGGGGCTTAACATAAATATGGAAAAGTGTTAGTAATAGGCTGGGGAAGGAGGAGAAGTGGGAGAGAAATGCAAGTTTACAGTGTGAGGAGTTTGAACACACTCCCTGAGGGGTAAAACTTGATACACAACCCTGTGGCAGTCAGTGGGTTAAGTGTGAATCTGATGGCTGTCTGTCCTGTGTCTTGCATGGCAAATGATGACAGTGAAGAAATAATTGAGCAATGAGGACCTACCTTAACCCTTTGAGTGCAATTTTGTTCCTCTGGTGCTGCAGTACAGGTCCTGCTGAGGCCTCTGGGAGTCAGGGTGAGTGACTGTGTGTGTGTCAGCCATATGTATTTCTGGCTTTGTGTGTGTATGTGGTGCTGTGTGTGTGAGTGGGGGCATGTCTGTTTGGTGCTGTGTGAGTGGGGCATGTGTTTGTGTGGTGCTGTGTGAGTGGGGCATGTGTGTGTGGTGGTCTGTGTGTGTGTGTGTGAGTGGGGCATGTGTGTGTGTTTGTGTGGTGCTGTGTGAGTGGGGCATGTGTGTTTGTCTGTGGTGTAGGAGCAAGTGGCGGCCATATTGTTTTTTTCTGACTTTGATAGTGGTGGGCGGGCTGCATAGTGGGGGCGGGCCAACTCCCTGCATGATTGAATCACCCAATAGGAGTAGTAACTCATGCTTTATGCCTCCCCTGGGTGTGTTTTGGCAGGCACAAAGTCTTCTTTTATATATATAGATTTATTTTAACACAGATGTCTGTTCCTATCATTCCCAGCAATTTCCACCCATTTACCCCTTTCAAATGTCTTTTGTGGCCCTCCTTCCCCTAAATCGTCTATTATTAAAGGGACATTAACACATAAGAATGAACTGGTGTTATATACACTTAACCCTTTGAGTGCCAGAGGGGTACACTAAACAGTTCTCAAAGTTCCCATTCATTTAAATTGGGCCATTTACCCCCAATGCTAGAGCGGTCGCCAAAGCTTTGTGACGCTGTGCTGTGGAGACCTCTCTAGCATTAAATAGGTTAAAAAGTCCATTTAAATCACTGGGATTTTGTTTTTCCCTGCTATGGTGCAGTAGGTGTGCTGCAGACTTGGTCCTGTTTATATTTATGCATATGGACTTCTGTTAGTGAAATTGATGGTGTTTTGTTCCTTGTCCTTATTATTCTACCCTACTAACTTGGGTTCACCAGTGATTATTAACCCTCTGTGAGCCAGTTAATGCTCAGTACCTCAATGACACCCTGTACAGCAATACAGCCAGTAGGTGAATATATTTGATTCCAGTTAGAGTAGAGTCTGACACTGGACAAGCAGTTCACACCAGCATATACCCTTTCCTATCCACTAGATGGCACCCTTAGTCTGTAATTTTTGTACCACGGAGGCCAGACTGGAAACTATTTATAATCAACTAGCAATGTGGGACGGCGTTGCCCGTCATGTCATGACCGTTGGGCGCATGTGTGTGAAATGCAGACACACTGATAAACACAGACATATGCAACATACAGGCAGACACATACCATACATCCCAAGTGTCCCTCTTTAGGAGGGACAGTCCCTCTTTGAGGGCCAAATCCCCCTGTCCCTCTTTCCCACCCTGTTGTCCCTCTTTTTAGGAGATCAGACTGTGTGCAGGGCCGGCTCCACCTATAGGCGAGGTAGGCGCCGGCCTAGGGCGCACACGTACTGGGGGCGCGGGCATGCAGCGGAGAAGAGCTGCGCCCGCACACACCACGCCAGGAACCACAACACAATCAGGTCTGTGTTGCTACTGCGCTCCCTCATTGTGTCGGATCTTTAGTAATGCAGAGCGCGCTGGGAGTCATGATCTCCCGCCGCGCTCTGCATTACTGAAGAGAAGACTGCGCGGGAGCTACAGGTATGTGATGGGGGGCAAGTTGGAGCTGAGGGGGCATAGTGGAGCTGCTGGGGGCAAGTTGGAGAGGATGGGGGGCAAAGTGGAGATGATAGGGGCAAGTTGGAGCTGAGGGGGCATAGTGGAGCTGCTGGGGGCAAGTTAGAGCTGATAGGGGTAAGTTGGAGCGGATGGAGGTCAAAGTGGAGCTGATGGGGGCAAGTTGGAACGGATGGGGGTCAAAGTGGAGCTGAAGGGGGGGCAAAGTGGAGCTGGTGGGGGCAAGTTGGAGCGGATGGGGGGCAAAGTGGAGCTGTTGGTGGCAATTTGGAGCTGATAGGGGCAAGTTGGAGCTGCTGGGGGCATAGTGGAGCTGCTGGGGGGCAAAGTGGAGCCAATGGGGGTAAGTTGGAGCTGATAGGGGCAAGTTGGAGCTGAGGGGGGGCAAAAGTGGAGCTGGTGGGGGCAAGTTAGAGTGGATGGGGAGCAAAGTGGAGCTGATGGGGGCAATTTGGAGTGGATGGTGGGCAAAGTGGAGCTGATGGGGGCAAGTGGGAGCTGCTGGGGGCATAGTGGAGCTGATGGGGGGCAAAGTGGAGCCGGTGGGGGCAAGTTGGAGTGGATGGGGGGCAAAGTGGAGCTGGTGGGGAAAAAGTGGAGCTGGTGGGGGGCAAAGTGGAGCTGATGGGGGCAAGTTGGAGTTGATGGGGGCAAAGTGGAGCTGATGGGGGCAAGTTGGAGTTGATGGGGGCAAGTTGGAGTTGATGGGGGGCAAAGTGCAGCTGATAGGGCCAAAGTGGAGCTGATAAGGGGCAAGTTGGAGCTGGTGGGGGGCATCTCTTACAGGCATCTCTAGATCAGGGGCAGACTGGCTCAGGGGGCAGAGAGAGGACAATCATGAAAAGAGGTGGGGTATAAGTAGGC
This sequence comes from Rhinophrynus dorsalis, assembly GCA_037306005.1. Lineage (NCBI taxonomy): Eukaryota > Metazoa > Chordata > Amphibia > Anura > Rhinophrynidae > Rhinophrynus > Rhinophrynus dorsalis. The sequence continues at coordinate 623,727,444 of CM074719.1, read as the reverse complement.
AGGGTATAAATGGGGTGGGACACAAGGGGCAGAGAGAAATGGGAGGCAAAATTAGGTTTTGCCTAGGGTGGCAAAAATCCTTGCACCATCCCTGACTGTGTGGTGTGTATTACTTTGCTCTACAGCAATAAAGCAATAAACTTCAGTATATGTGTTTATACATTAGTCTGTGGAAACAAAATACTTTGGTCTTGAACTAAATCATTTATTCAGTTACATAAATAGCCAGTAATAGGTCATGAAATAACCTAAAAATTCTTACTAATGCCCCGCCCACCAGCCACGCCCCCAAAAATATCACCTAAAAGTAAAGTGTCCCTCTTTGGCCATGTGAAATGTTGGGAGGTATGCACATACACACAGTGAGCAGCAGAGACATGCAAAACACATGCACACACACAGACTCACTGGAGATGGACACACATATGTAACAGAGATGTACACACACACACACACAACATATATGAGCAGAAACACATGCGTGCATGAGTTGTGTACCCCTCTGGCACTCAAATGGTTAAGGTATAGAGAGGCATGTGAGAGTTAAATAGCAGTGGGAAGTGTATTCATACCTGGGAACATTGATTTGTGGAGTCCCTAGAGGGGACTGATGTGGTGCTGATGTGGAGAGACAAATGGGGCAATCTGGGTTAAAAGTGGGCGGGGCTTAATCACGAGTAGGGGCGGGGCTTAACATAAATGTGGAAAAGTGTTAGTAATAGGCTGGGGAAGGAGGAGAATTGGCAGGGGAATGCAAGTTTACAGTTTGAGGGGTTTGAACACACTCCCTGAGGGGTTAAACTTGATACCCAACCCGGTGGCAGTCAGTGGGTTAAGTGTGTACCTGATGGTTGTCTGTCCTGTGTCTTGCATGGCAAATGATGACAGTGAAGAAATAATTCAGCAGAGGGCCTACCTTAACCCTTTGAGTGCCATTTTGTTCCCCTGGTGCTGCACTACAGGTCCTGCTGAGGCCACTGGGAGTCAGGGTGAGTGACTGTGTGTGTGTGTCAGCCATATTTATTTCTGGCTTTGTGTGTGTATGTGGTGTATGTGGTGCTGTGTGTGTGAGTGGGGGCATGTGTGTTTGGTGCTGTGTGAGTGGGACATGTGTGTGTGTGGTCTGTGTGTGTGAGTGGGACATGTGTGTGTGTTTGTTTGGTGTTGTGTGAGTGGGGCATGTGTGTGTGGTCTGTGTGTGTGAGTGGGACATGTGTGTGTGTTTGTGTGGTGTTGTGTGAGTGGGGCATGTGTGTTTGTCTGTGGTGTAGGAGCAAGTGGCGGCCATTTTATTTTTTTCTGAATTTGATAGTGGTGGGCGGGCTGCATAGTGGGGGCGGGCCAACTCCCTGCATGATTGAATCACCCAATAGGAGTAGTAACTCCTGCTTTATGCCTCCCCTGGGTGTGTTTTGGCAGGCACAAAGTCTTCTTTTATATATATAGACTAGTGTAAAAGCCCCTGTACACAGGCCAAGGTCCAGTTGATGTTAACCCTTTGAGTGCCAGAGGGGTACGCAACGCATTGCTTTGCATACCCCTCTGCCACTCAAAGGGTTAAGAGGCCGGTCCTGCACCGACACAGTCATGCACAGTAGAGACTGCCTGAAAGCACAGAATACTCCCAGCATGCCTACACTTAACTGCATTCCATACTCCCAGCATTCTGTGCGTTCGGGCAGTCTCTACTGTGCATGATGGCTTCTGACAAACATTCTAGTGAATTATTATATAGGACATTACAATAACTTAGTATATAACCCTTTGAGATCCAGAGTGATGTCCAGTGCATTGATTTGCCATGATCTAGGCACTGTTCTGGCACTCAAATTACTAAATTCACTCTTGTTTAACCCCTTTAAGGACCAGAGAGGTGTGCAATGCATTGCCCACTCCCCTAGTCCTTTAAAGGGTATCAAGAAAAAGTGTTAATGAAGGGGTGTGTGTTAACCTGTTGAGGACCAGGTGTTGTGAAGCACCCGTAAAGGTCCTCATGCGGTTAAATATACTGTATATATTTACAGCAGGGCGGGGAAGCCATTTTCTTTTGCAATCATCATTTACTTTTTTGTCTTAGGCCTAGCTGACATGGGCCACTTTGTTGCAACAACACATTTCATAGAACAAATATCATTGCCCCTATGGGGTATTTCCCATGGGTGACTTTTAGGACTCTTTCACAGGGGTGATAATGATAATACCATATCAGCCCCTGTTACAGTTCTGTCCCCTGGTGTCTGAACTTGCTCTGCAGCTTTACTGCGTTCTTGTGTTAGAGACCTGGAATTTGGTTTATTAACATGAACCCATAGTCACCCAAGCGACATAACCAACGTGCAGACCGCTGCATTAGTGTTATCCGTTTGAAGTGGTCTTTAAAGCGGTACTATAACCCCAAATAAAGTCTCCCCCCCCCCAACAATAGCCATGTAGCGATAAGTGTAATAATAGTAGTATTAGCCAGCATAATTACTGCGTTACTGAGAAATCCTACTTAAGCCGAGACTAACGGCCAGGCAACAGGGCAGACATCTTTACTTACAGACATCTGCTCGCCTCCTCTAGGAGGCGCTGCATGGTACCTTTAGGTACCAGAAGGGACTGACAGTGCAGGAGCGCAGATGCCTCTAAAGTGATGTTGCCTGGCCGTCAGTCTCAGCAGAAATAGGATTTCTGAGTAACGCAGTGATTATGCTGGCCAATAGTGCTATTGGTAAGCTTATCTCTAGATAGCTAATTGTTGGGGGGAGACTTTATTTGGGGTGATAGTTCCCCTTTAAGCTTAGACCAGTTGGGCAACTTTGTTGCAACAATTTTTACAAAATGGATACCATTGTTTTACATCTACAGTCATTTTCAGTCACATTTTGTGTTGCTGCAACAGTCACCCATGTGATGTAGGTCCTAAACACCAATTTTTATCAGCTTCTTTTAACCCCTTAAGGACCGGAGGTTATGGGACATTTCCGTCCCATAACGACTGCATAGGGGCACTTTGACGCGCCGGTACACGTGACCTGTCACGTGTATCGGCGCGTCACTATGGGGCCTGATAGAGATCGCTCCGATCTTGGAGCGGTCTATTTCAGGCCCTATTTTTACTTACAGCGCTCCCGGTAGAGCGCTGTAAGTAAAAAGTACGTGACGTACCATGACCGTCATCGGTCCTTGAGTAGTTCAAGGACTGTGACGGTCCTGGTACGTCAAGGGTCCCTAAGGGGTTAAAGGGACATTAACACTTCATAATAATAAAGCCCTACTTACATTTGAAGAAAGGAATACATCAGTAGCATGACTCGAAGAATCAAAGAATCCTGTCCTCCTCCTATCCATGGACATGATGTCCATCAATAACCCTTTGAGTGCCAGAGAGTTTTCAACACATTGCAATGTGTTGGAGACCCCTCTGGCACTCAGAAGGTTAATTGAAAATTAATTTGGGGGGAGCAATCCACACAAAACTGCTTCACGGTAGAATATGTATTAGTATTTCCTTATTCAGAAACAGGGTGCAAATGCAAATGTCAATGATTTACACCGGGGGTGGGCAACATGTGGCCATCCAACTGTTGCCAGACTACAACTCCCATGATCCCCCCCCCCACCAGCCAACGAGTTGTAGTCTGCAAGCAGCTGGTGGCCTCGACCTGCCCAGTGACACCTACTTATTAACCCCATGAATGCAAGCAATGCCTTTAAGCCGTGCATTAGCGATATCTCTAGCATCCAGTGGATTAAAAATGATAGCGCAGAAGTGTAACATTAGTGATTCATGAGCTCAGATGAGGTATCAGAGAATGCAGCAGTAACCTTTAGAGACAGTGACGTGAATAGTAATCGGGGGCCCTGGTACAAACACACAGATGTAGATCTAGAACCTGTTGGATTCTGGGGATGATTGGCGTCTCCTTGGAATCTGATCCCTGTAACAAGTGCACCGGGCAGTCTTATTCACAATGACCTGCTGAATAGGGACGTTTTAATGACTCGCTGATACGAATCCACTTGTACAAATCTCAAACAGGTTTTGTTTGCAAATAGCACCTAGTTATTAGTGATGCGTATGGATATCTCACAGTCGCTGTTAACCGATTGACTGACAGAGGGGTATGCAAAGGGGGGCAGGGTTTTCCTTATACTTACTGACTGAAGTTTGTCTCTCACTGCATCCATTTGTCCCTTGGTGCACGACTGGATTCCAGATTCAGTGGGAGGCGGCCAGAATGGGCGGGAGGGGGGATCATTTAAAGGGATAGTAATGTTTCACAATAAAAGCAGCTCCAATTAACCTTCATAGTATTTGGACTTTGGAGAGTGTTATTTCAATTCTGTCAGAGCTGTAGTACAAGAGTAATTCAATGATAAAGTATCCCCCTCCCGCCCCTTTTACTGATGTAACACTGCTCAGCCAGATCAGAAGGGAGGTGCCCAGGTAGACTGCAGAGAGGGACAATCTTCAATTAAGCTGAAAATCCTGTCAAGGTGGGCATGGCTTTCATTGTTCTCACAGTAACAAGATTGTCCCTTGCTGTGAGCTGTCCAGTCTATGGACTGGATTCCACATCTGAGGTGAGCAGTGTTACACTAGGTAAAAGGGGCAGGAGGGGAAACTTTATCATTCAATTACTCTTGTACTACAACTCTGACAGTAATGAAATAACACTCTCCATGGTCCAAATACTATGAAGATTAATTGGAGCTGCTGTTTTTGTGAAACATTATTATCCCTTTAAGCTTCAATATCTTTACCTTTGTCACTCCCCCCTGCTGTGTGGTTCCTCCTGCGTATTTCCCATGATAATAGGGGCCGTCTCCACCTTGCTGATTGACAGAGACAGGGAGAGGTGGCGCATGCTCAGTCACACAACTCCAACAAGATGTCCGCACGCTCCCTGCTCCTGTCACTCCAACCAAAGGTAAAATGTACAAAGATCCGGACACACTGGTACAGTAAAACACATGTTTTATTGTTCACAGTAAGGACAGGTGCTACCATATCCTTTCCTGCATAACCACTATAGTTCCATTTTAAATCCATTTGTATTCCAACGACTATATAAACATTCCTGGAAACTTTCTTCTTTGGAGACCCAGGAGAGTACTCATGGGCTGGGAACGGGCACATCAAAATGGCGCGAATTGCTTCATAAAGTGTGTGGGACTTAATCAGGATTGCGAGGAGGTTTATTGTTAGAATGGGAGGGAAGTGGGCGGAGCATGGTGAGAAGTAGGAAGAATGGAGAAGTGGGGGCAGAGTTAGTATTCCCTTAACACTTTCAGTGCCAGAGAGATAGCCAATGCATTGCATTGCAATATGTTGGACATCTCTTTGGCATTCAAATGGTTAAATACTAATTGTGCTATCACTAATCACCATTCTGAACAGGACCAGTCACTGATCACTGACATCCTTGTATGATCTGAAGTAGCACTACTTAGTTTATATGGGCCAAGATCCCTGTACGTAACTGAGTCTAAGAAACAAAGAGACATTTGGGGGCAAATCAACGGCACTGTAGGGGACAAATTAAAATCCCCATTGATTTAAATTGGGCTTTAACGCAGTGGATGGTAGGCAGGTCTTGAGCACATCGATTCATAATGCATTTGAATCATTCAAGGTGATAAAACCACAATAAGATCAATGGGGATTTGTGTTTGTGCCCTTTGGTGTCATTGGTTTGGCCCAGAATTGCCACATTAGCTCTTAAAGGGACAGTAATGTCTCATAAAAATGTGTTCTAGTTTTGTAGAGCAGGAAAAAATAAGCTTAATGGCACAAACCCTATCTCTCAAACTGCTGTGGTTTGAGAGCTATAGACATTGAAAGTTTCCCCCCTCCCTCCCCTTTCCCTGATGTCAGCGCTGTGCTGACTGCAGGGGAATCCTGTCCGGGAACCAACCAGAGGCTCTGCAGCAGAGCCGAAATTGCGTTATTGCAAAAGAATTACTTCATTGGAAAGGTCTACAAAGTGTGCCTGGTTTGCAAGCAGACTTTGTAGACCTTTCCAGTGAAGTAATTCTTTTGCAGTAACACCATTTCGGCTCTGCTGCAGAGCCACCTCGAGTTATACGACTTGAATCTCCTGATGTCAGCTGTAAAGGAGGGGAGGGGGGACTTTCAAAGCCTATATTTCTCAAACCATAGCGGATTGAGAGATAGGGTGTGTGCCATTCAGCTTATTTTTTCCTGCTTTTCAAAACTATAACACGTTTTTATGGGACTTTACTGTCCCTTTAAATACATCTATTGTGTTTCTTACTTTGTACATAGAAACACAAAATATCAATCCGGATTAATTTCTAATTTACTCTTCAAAACAGCATTATTGTTTTCTACCTTTTAGCCCCTTTCCATGCCAGATAGCTGTTCACTGGACACCGCTCTGGCACTCAAAGGGTCCCACGGTTTTTGGCATTTGGAAAAAATAAACAATGTGTCTGAACCAGATCTAAAATTCCATCTCCAGCCAAGAATCCGAAGCCTGCAATGTTTCCATTACATACCCAGAATTCCATTACATACCCAGAATTCCATGGAGCAATATGCAAATAAGGGCACACAGCTCAGTCAATGTTTACATTCCAATCCCATATAGATATATATTTGAACCGTTCTAGCATCCATGGGTTTAAACACCTCTTTTCATTTTTAGTTGTTACATAAGGTATGTTGATATTTCTCTATTTTAATCATTGTACGTATGCCCCCTGTGTTAATCTCTCATCTAGGAGACCTGTCAGCGTGTTCCACTAATCAGCTTCCTCCCAGCCATTGTTCGGTTCCATTCTGGCGTCCTGCCTGGTTTGCTCTTTTCCATGTAAACAAGACTCAGGAACTCACTTGCACTTGTGTTTTCTCTGTCTCAGGGCCTGTGTCCAGAAAGAGATCTGAAGGTGGAACACGGGGGATTTATAGATGAGCCTGTTTACTGCCTGAAGCACATTCCCGAGAGCAGGTGGGATATTTCTTATTTTCTGCTGGTAGCGTTTGTTTATCCTTTCATTAACCCTTTTAACCCATTAAGGACCCATGACGTGCCAGGACCGTCATGGGTGAACTTACCATAAGGGCCAGTGATGTCCTGGCACGTCATGGAATTCAGGGGTCCCCGTGCAGCAGCACGCCATTCGGGGAGCTCTGAATCGATTCCTGAAAAAAACTACCCCTGGTCCTTAACTGCCAGCCACGTGGCCATTCCTTAAGGGGTTAACCCCTTAACAACCCTTGACGGTCATAGTACGTCAAGGGTCGATCTGACTGAATGACCCATGACGTACTATGACCGTCATGGAGTTCCGGGCTCCCCCTGCGGCTGCACGCCATTCGGGGAGTCCGGAACCAGGAAAAAAAAAAAAAAAAAAAAAGCTCCGTGGACGTTGAGTCACGTTGCGGCGCTGATACCCCGGTCGTTAAGGGGTTAAAGACCAGAAGAGCGGGTAATCCATGCCTCTGGTGCTTAACCTTTTGAGTGCCAGAGAGGTATCCTCGCTGGCACTCAGAGGGTTAAAGGAACCCACTTATCTCATTACGGTAAGAAAATACTAATGACCATTATGAATTTTTCCCTTGCATCTTTGTCCAGGAGATAACATCTTCATTCATTCCATAGCAATGGAGTTCCCATAGTCTAACCCTTTAGGCCGAGAAGGGGGTGTCATTACAATGCAATGCGTTGTACACCCTCCACATCCTCAGTGATACCCACTTACAGATCCAGTGACACCGGAGTTCAGTTATCTCCCAGAAGTACCAAGTAAAGCCCTGCAAGTATTTAGCATTTTCGGCAAAAAGCCGAAATAAAAAACTAAAATAAAAAAACTGACCGAAAATCCGTGGAGGCAAGAAATAGTACCTTCACAGAAGCTGTGGGCAGGCCGGCAAAAAAGTGCTGGCAGTTCAGGCACATCGTGCAACACTGATCTGGATGACATCCAGATCTGTCATTCTCCCTGTCAGAGGTCATGTTCCGGTTCCCGTCTCCAATATATATATTTACACAGACTAATTTATAAATAAACTCATTTACTAAAGTTTAAACAAACATTAAAGGGATAGTAATGTTTGACAAAAAAACAGCAGCTCCAATTAATCTTCATAGTATTTGGGCCATGGAGAGTGTTATTTCAATACTGTCAGAGTTGTAGTTCAAGAGTAATTGAATGATAAAGTATCCCACCTCCCGCCCCTTTTACCTAGTGTAAGCCGCCTCCCCTCAGATGTGGAATCTGGTCTCTTGACCGGACAGATCACAGCAAGGGACAGTCTTCTTACTGTGATCATAAGGAAAACCCTGACAGGTTTTTCTGTTTTTTCCTTATACTCACTGAAGATTGTCCCTCTCTGCGATCCACCCGAACTACTCTGACAGTACTGAAACAGCACTCTCTGTGGCCCATGAATGGAGGGCTCACATGACATCACCAGACAGCTGTGTATGATCTGCACTGTCTCCATAGCCTGAGAGAGTTTTGAACACTAGAAGATAAACTGTGCTAGGCTACACGAAAATATACATCAAGCAGTAGGCTAGCTTTACACTATAACCAAATGACACTGTATCTTCTGTTTGATATCAGCAAGCAAGGCTCAGTCCTCCCTATAGTGTTTGCAACTCTGTGTAGAAGCCATTTTCTTGTAGACCAGCACACCATCACAGCAGTCAATGGATACTTCTGAGTCTAATGTGTCCAAAAGGCTTTAGTCCAGGACGTTGTATTGTTCCAGAAAGACACAATTCAATGCAACTAGATTATTTTTTTTATTTATTTATTTATTTTTGGGTGATCTGAAGCAGGGTTCCCTGAATGGCGTGTAGCCACGTGGGGAGCCCTGAAATCCATGACGGTCATGACATGTCATGGGTCCTTATCGCACGTCCAACCCACAACGTTTCAGGACCATTATAGGTCCTTAAGGGGTTAAGAAGCGCCCATTGCCTTCTGTGATGCTGTGCTGGTCTACAAGAAAATGGCCTCCACACAGTTTGGCAAACACTATAGGAAGTACTGAGCCTTGCTTCCTGTATTGTCCCAGAAAAGCACAATATAAAGTCCTGGGTTGTGTTGTCCCAGAAGGGGACTGCCTAGCAAATGTGACACACATTTAAAATCTGATACTGTTGTTTGCAATATGGGACGTGTCACCCTAGGTATCCCCAATACCAAGATACTCATACATTTCAATTACTACAACTGCAATAATATGGCTACTACAAGTCAGATTCAGACAATGGCAATTTATACCACTGAGGAACCAGTGGTCTGCTGAGAACTGAATAGAGCCCTAAGTGTCTATCATAATGCTCTCCAGCAGGAATCCGTAAGCACTGTATATAAGGGGAGGCGTTCTAGGGCAGACCATTTTCACTATGGGGAGAACTAAAAATTCTCAGTGATTTAAATAAGCATTTTAATCCCTTGAATGCTAGAGAGGTCTCGCAATGTGTTGGAGACCTCTCTAGCATTCAAGGGGTTAAATTCCCCATTTAAATCAATAGTGAAAATGGTCTGCCCCGGAACGTGTCCCCTTTTCTTTTGTACATACAGAGCATAGTCACCTCCCTTCCTGTGTCTCTACACACCCTGTTCCACAGTCACTTGGCTACTGGAACACAGAATATCATCGCATTGTATTATCATTGATAATTTTATTTTACAAGGCAACTTTATAGCATATTAATATTTTGTTTTATGACTAGCAATGTGGGACGGTGTTGCCCGTCATGTTATGACCGTTGGGCGCGCGTGTGTGAAATGTAGACACACTGATAAACACAGACATATGCAACACACAGGCAGACACATACACACAGTGAGCGTCAGAGACATGCAAAAGACATGCACACACACCGGAGATGCACACAAATATGTAACAGAGATGTACACACACACACACACAACATACATGCGCAGACACACATGCGCGTAACAGACATGCTCACACACGCTACAGACACATGCGCACACACACTACAGACACACACGCCAGACACATGCACACTCAAGCAACTGACATATGCACACACACACACTACAGACATACACAGCAGACACACACACAACAGACACATGCACACTCAAGCAACTGACATATGCACACACACAGGCATGCAACAGATATACACAGACACGCAACAGACATACACAGACACATGCAACAGACATACACACACAGAGGGGACACTGACACAGTGATAGGCTGTGTGTGGAGGTTCTGGCTCTTGCTGGTTCTCTGAATCTGCAGGTTGTGAGTGTAGAAGTGGGGGCTGTGGCCACCCTGGGATTAGTGTAGGAGCGTTACAGTGGTGTGTAGGTAACAATCTGCAGTATTCAGAGAGTTAGAAGTAAAATGTAGCCCCCTAGGGACATCGCTTCACAATGTGTTGCCATCCCCACTGTGGTCCTGAAACTGTGAAATCAATGGTATTTGTTATTTACTTTACTTTGGGGCAGAATTGTAGTATTATGCCTCTGCGTGTTTGACGTGTAGAAGTGGAAAGCAGAAAATAAAAGGAGTGTTATACCAGCATGTTAACCCTTTGAATGCCAGAGGGTGTTGCAATGTGTTGTGCACCCCTCTGGCACTCAAAGGGTTAAGGTATAGAGCACTGGTAAGTGTATTCGTACCTGGGAACTTTGACTTGTGGAGTCCCTGGAGGGGACTTATGTGGTGCTGATGTGGAGAGACAAATGGGGCAAAGTGGGAGGGAAATGCAAGTTTACAGTGTGAGGGGTTTGAACACACTCCCTGAGGGGTAAAACTTGATACACAACCCTGCGGCAGTCAGTGTGTTCAGTGTTAACTTGATGGCTGCCTGTCCTGTGTCTTGCATGGCAAATGATGACAGTCAAGAAATAATTCAGCAATGAGGGCCTACCTTAACCCTTTGAGTGCCATTTTGTTCCCTGTGCTGCAGCTTCCCTTCAATGGCTGTACTACAGGTCCTGCTGAGGCCACTGGGAGTCAGAGTGAGTGACTGTGTGTATGTGTTAGCCATGTTTCTTTCTGGCTTTGTGTGTTTGGTGCTGTGTGAGTGGGGCATGTGTGTGTGTCTGTGGTGTAGAAGCAAGTGGCAGCCATTTTGTTTTTTTCCTCAGTTGGCTAGTGGTGAGTAGGCTGGATAGTCCTGTGAAAATCATACCCCCATTGAATCACCCAATGGGAGCAGTAACTCCTCCTTACTGCCACCCCTGGGTGTGTGTCTCCTGAAGAGACATAAATTATGTAATGAGCCATTCTCTTGTATGCATGTGTCTCCTGAAGAGACATAAATTATGTAATGAAGCTGTCTCTTTTTTATATACACAGTTGATAAAGGATTTCTATTATTATTTTTTTTTTGCCAATGGGCGATAGGGAATTCAAGCGTTATTGAGAAATCCAACTTGATCCAAGAACGATGGGCAGGCATCTTGCTGTAGTGACATCTGTGCACCTGCACTGTCAGTCACTTCCTGTACCTTAAGATACAATGCAACTCCCACTCACCGATCCTAGAGGAGACTGGAACGGACCGAGCGGGCGAACAGATGTCTCTTCTGCAACATGTCTGCGCTGATGCCTGCCTGTTCATCTCGGAACAAGTTAGATATGTCAATAACTCTGGACTTATTCAGGATAAAACTAGTATTGATAAGCGTATCGCTATGTGCATAATGATTTGGGGGGGCACGTTAATTTGAGTGATAGTTCCACAATAACTACTTATATGTAAGGCATCTCTCCATCACACTGCTCAATACCTTCAAGGGGTTAAATGCACCAGGAGAAATTTGGTGAGTATTTATCACACACACACACACACACACACACACCCATGGTTCAGTTGCTGTGTTCCTGAATTGTTGTTTTTTTTTGTTTGTTTGTTTTAAATAAATAAATCGGACTCGGTGGGTCTGTGAAAATTAGAACTTAAAGTGGGCCTGTCACCTTGAATGTTTATTACATATTTGAAAACTTCATTCAAAGCTGCCTATTTGTCACGTTAACCAAAAGTCCAGCAGATGTCTAGTTTAATTCTGAGAAAAGTGAAAATGAAACTCACCTGGTACAGCACATATCTTTATTACCATATGACACATCACTAAAAAGGCTTAATTAGCATAAGAAACATCACTGAAAAGCTTAATTAGTGCATGAAACAGCACTGGTACTGTACGGTTACTGCAATTAGTACAGATTAGCATGTGGTAACATATATGATTATCTCCTTAACTGTACATTTGCTGGTCTTTGATAACATGACATACAGGCAGTTTTAATGCAGTTTTCAGATATGCAAGCTTGAATTAAAGGGAATGTATCACCATAATAAAACTTGCTCTTTATCTGTTTGCCTGAGCTCTACGACAATGCTATTTATTTATTTATTTATTTTTGTTAAACGCCATAGAAACCGAGGACCGCCCAACTAATTTACATCTATGACGCGAGCCGCTATCTGTCAGTAAGCTGGAGCACTCTCATTGGCAGAGATCGATATCTAGCCAAGGAGAGCGCTCCAGCTTACAAACACAAAGCCTCCGTCATTGGAGGAGGCTAGATAGAGGGAGGGGAGCAGAGGCAGAGTGGCGGGCTGTAGTTACAGAGCGTACGCAGTTGTAGGGTAGAGTTTATAACTGGAATTTCAACCAAATAATGCTTAAAAAATTATGACACTTTTATTCATATTCGATATATAACCTATTTAGGCTAACTTATATAGAGGTAATACATACTCTTTAAGGTGGAAGTTTCACTTTAATGGTCCATAATCTGTTCTCATCCTACGTACCAATGTCCTGTTTTGTTGCTGTCCAGTCTGTTATCATCCTCCATAACAATGTCCTGTTTTGTTGCTGTCCAGTCTATTATCATCCTCCATAACAATGTCATGTTTTGTTGCTGTCCACAGTCTTTTAGTAACAAGTGGTCTGACCTCGGGTCCTGTGCGGATTTGGCAGATAGGAGCAGAAGATAAAGGTGTGTGCTAAAACCTTTTGTGGTGTTTTTCATAAACAAAATATGCTAGTGTCTTTTAAGCCAGATTTACTTTCTTAAATTGTGCAAAAGTCTTAGGCAGGTGTGAAAAAAACACTGTAAAGTAAGAATGCTTTCAAAAATAGACATGTTAATAGTTTAGTTTTATCAATTAACAAAATGATAGTGAACAGAAGAAAAATCGAAATCAAATCAATATTTGGTGTGACCACCCTTTGCCTTCAAACACTATCAGTTCTTCTAGGTACACTTGCACACAATTCTTTAAGGAACTCGGCAGGTAGGTTGTTCTAAACATCTTGGAGAACTAACCTCAGTTCTTCTGTAGATTTAGGCACCTCAGTTGCTTCTCTCTCTTCATATAATCCCAGACAGGCTCAATAGTGTTGAGATCAGGGCTCTGTGGGAGCCATATCATAACTTCTAGGGCTCCTTGTTCTTCTTTACGCTGAAGATAGTTCTTAATGACTTTGGCTGTATGTTTGGGGTCATTGTCATTAGGGGTGCACTGAAATTCAGGTAACTGATATGTTTTGACTGAAAATGGCATTTTCGTCAAAAAGCCGAAATAAAAAAAAATGGCCAAAAATCCATGGAGGCAAGAAGTAGTAAGTACCTTCACCGAAGCTGCGGGCAAGCTGGCAAAAAAGTGCTAGCAGTTCAGGCACATTGCACAACAGTTGATCCAGGTGAGATCCGGATCCGTCATTCTCCCGGTCAGAGGTCATGATCTGGTTCCCGTCTCACTTCCAGTTCCAATATAATATAATTATCCCAAAAACTATTTTAAAAAAGGTGGGTGGTAAAATAAAAGTCTGTTTCGGTTTCAGTTTTCGGCCAGGCGCATCCTGAAGTTTCAGTTTCGGTTCAGAATTTTCATTTCGGTGCACCCCTAGTTGTCATGCTTCAGAATAAATTTGGGGCCAATCAGATGCCTCCCCGATGGTACTGCATGAAGGATAAGTATCTGACTGAACTTCTCAGCATCGAGGAGACCATTAATTCTGAACAAATCCCCAAGTCTGTTTACAGAAATGCCACCCCAAACTTGCAAGGAACCTCCACCATGCTTAACTGTTGCCTGCAGACGCTCATTCTTGTACCTCTTTCCAACCCTTTGGTGAACAAACTGCCTTCTGCTACAGCCAAATATTTCACATTTTGACTCATGAGTACCTGCTGCCATTTTTCTGCACTCCAGTTCCTGTGTTTTCGTGCATATTTGAGTCTTTTGGCCTTGTTTCCACATTTGAGGTATGGCTTTTTTGGCTGTAAGTCTTCCATGAAGACCATTTCTGACCAGTCGTCTCTGTACAGTAGACAGGTGTACCAGGGTCCCACTGTTTTCTGCCAATTCTGAGCTGATGGCACTGATGGACATCTTCCGATTGCGAAGGGAAGTAAGTATGATGCACTAAGTTTACGTGGCCGACCACTGCGTCTACGGTCCTCAATGCTTCCTTCGTGCTTCTTCAAAAGAGCTTGGACAGCACATCTGGAAACCCCTGTCTGCCTTGAAATTTCTGCCTCGGAGAGACCTTGCTGATGCAGTATGTCTTGTTGCTGTGCTCAGTCTTGCCATGGTGTATGACTTTTGACATTAAACTGTCTTCAGCAGCCTTACTTGTTAGCTGAGTTTGGCTGTTCCTCACCCAGTTTTATTCCTCCTACACAGCCATTTCAGTTAATAATTGTGTTTCAACCCACATATTAAATTGATGATCATTAGCACCTGTTTGGTGCTAAAGCATAGAAGGTCTAAAGCATAGAACTAAGGTCTAAAGCATAGAACTTATCAAGAACGACTCAGAGATCTAAATATGTATAGTCTGGAGGAAAGAAGAGAAAGGGGGGACATGATTGAAACCTTTAAATATGTTAAAGGACTGAACAAGGTTCAGGAGGGAAGTGTGATTAATAAGAATCTGAATACAAGAACAAGGGGGCACAATCTGAGGCTAGTTGGAGGAAAAATCAAGAAAAACATTAGAAAATATTATTTCACTGAAAGAGTAGTAGAAACTTGGAACAAACTTCCAGCAGAGGTGGTTGATAAATCCACAGTAACACAGTTTAAACATGCCTGGGATAAACATGTATCTATCCTAAGATAACAATAAAGGAATACTAAAGGGCAGACTAGATGGACCAGGTGGTCTTTTTCTGCCGTCAATCTTCTATGTTTCTATGTTTGGTAAAATTGTTTAATCATACACCTAACTATATGCCTGCAAAATCCCTGACTTTGTGCAAATATACCTAGAAGAATTGATGCTGTTTTGAAGGCAAAGGATGGTCACACCAAATATTGATTTGATTAAACTCACTATAATTTTGTTAATTGATGAATTAATTGATGAATATAAACTATTGACATGTCTATTTTTGAAAGCATTCTTACTTTTGCAGCATGTTTTCACACCTGCCTAAGACTTTTGCACATTACTGTGTAATAAATATATAATATATATATATATATATATACTGTTAGCCAATTTGTAATATAAATAGTTTTTGAGAATTTATCCCTTTGAGTTGCAGAGAGGTAGCCAACACATTGCTTTGGCACTCAAAGGGTTAACCTTTATTTGTCGATGGTAAAGTGTGTCAGTTTATGCTAATTAGCTGTGCACTGGGCCAATATTAGCATATACTGTGCTATGAATGAATCTAGGCAGAGCCCTCCCCCTGCAGGCATTTCCAATAGCGCAGTGATGGGTAAGTTTGTGCTCAAAGTGATCTAATTTGCATACAGTGCACAGAATTCGCATAAAGTGCCACCCTTCGTCACAACAATATAAACTTCAATTTCATAAAAACAGTGTATTTTATTGAAAAATTTCTATTACAGAGATGTTCAGACTAATGCCAAGGGTCCTGTTGTGGCTCTTGGGCCTTCATGCAATTTAAATTAAAGTGATTGTAAAATAAAATATGTTTTAGATTTTATCCCCTTGAATAAAACAAGGTACTCCCACTGCTGAAAGGTGTTTTATTCAAAAGTTATTGCAGCCCAGATTTGAATTATTTAGGTGCAGTATCACAGTGGCCTGAAATTGTACACCATCCTATGGAGGTTTGTGGTCAACTGACCAGAGCTGTCCGTAGAATGGTGTAGCAACAGCGCCACTGTACCATTTTAAGACTAAAATCAGAGATGCACAACTAGGAACAAGCCTGCAATATAAATTTGCAGGCTCTCTAGAACTTTTGTCACACCCAGAGTGCAATCTCTTTTAGCCCACTAGTGCCTTTCACAGAGAGGAAATCTCCAAAAGCACATCATATTGGTCCTGCCCTTAGCAATCCAACCACGAAATGCCAGGCAATTCCTCTCTGAACAAGAGAAGCAGCCAACCCCAGACGTACGTTTCGGCTTTGTTGGTCCTCATCAGTGAAGTGCAGCTGATCTCTCTAAGCACTGTGAGCAAGGGGTCCACGCCTGGATTCTCCCATTACCCTTGTGGTGACTAATCCCAAGGATAATTTTCATGTGTAAAGTGGAAGTCAGAGACGATCAACTAGGAACGAGCCTGTAATACAAATTTGCAGGCTCTCTAGATAAGGTGCCCTACCCAGAGTGCAGTCTGGGGATGTCTGCTTCTCTTGTTCAGAGGGGAATTGCTTGGAATTTTGTGGTTGGACTGCTGTAAGGGTAGGACCAGTATAATATGCTTTAGGATGTTTTCTATCCGTGAAAGGCACTAGTGGGATAAAATAGACTGCACCCTGGGTAGGACACCATTCCTATAGGGCCTGCAAATTTGTATTGCAGGTTCGTTCCTAGTTGAGCATCTCTGACTTTTGATATACATATGCAAATTACCCTTGAGATTAGTCACCACAAGGGTAATAGGCAGAAACCAGCATTGGACACCTTGCTCACAGTGCTTAGAGAGATCAGCTGCACCTCACTGACGAGACCCAACAAGGCCGAAATGTACTTCTGGGGTTGGCTGTGTCTCTTGTTCAGAGAGTAATTGTCTGGCATTTCGTGGCTGGACTGCTGTAATGGCAGGACCAATATGATGTGCTTTAGGATATTTCCTCTCTGTGAAAGGTACTAGTGGGCTAAAAGAGATAGCATCCTGGGTAGGATACCACTCCTATAGAGATTGCACCCTGGGTAGGACACCACTCCTATAGAGCCTGCAAATTTGTATCGCAGGTTCATTCCTAGCTGAGCATCTCTGACTACCACTTTACATATGCAGATTACCCTTGGGATTACTCACCAGAAGGGTAATAGGGGAATCCAGCACTGGATTAAAATATTCATAGTAACTCCATATTTATAAAAACTTGGCTAAAACATTTATAAATCAGACCTGGCATTATCGTCACTTGCCATGATTTAAGGACAGTTCAGTACAAAGAATGTTTTTTATAAATCTCCCTCGATGTCCCTTTGCCATTAATGTGTTGTTAATTTTACCTGTAGATGTCATTAAACCCATTGGTACCATTCATTCGGAAGCTGGGAAGGAAACCTGGACAAAAATCGCAACCACTACCACCGTATCCCCCCGAGTTCTCCATGGGTCACAGGCGAACCGGATCCAGCTTACAGAGATTGAATCCTCCAAGCTGATTTATACACCAGGTACTGTACACTTGTCATTCAGTTTAATTGTTCTGTTATCCACTTGGAATGAAGAGAGGTCTCCCAGCCACTACAAAGCAATACATTTGGAGATTTTTCTAGCATTCAAGAGGTAAAATGTAGTAAAATGCTGAGGTTAATGTCATCTTTCAGTATATTTTACCCCTAGGATGCTGGTTTATTTGTGCCTGATGTGCAGTTCGTTTGCTCCAGATTCAAAACCCTTTAGCTTTTTGAATTGCACTTCAAGCAAGTCATTCAGCAGAACAGAACCTGTTTTCCATTGTTGATCTATTAGTCTTTAACCCTTTGTGTGCCAGAGGGGTACACGACACATTGCTCTGCAATGCGTTGCGTACCACTCGGGCACTCAAAGGGTTAAGTGTCATAGAATTACACAACACATTTCATGCCTAATCTGTAACCTATTGAATCCTTAGATTTAACCAGCAGTGATTCGGTCAGCACCCTTTCATTTCTGGACTGTAACACTTTCCACGTGTGCTGCGTGAATGGGCGACAATATATTGCGGACATTCGGCAGCCCCGAGAAACTGGAGAGGGCAGCGTGGCCCCTTCTAGCGCGCAGTGGTGTGCAACTGTCAAGCCATGGAAACAAGAGACATGTTCTGCAATTGCCAGCCTGTCATCTGAAGGACACATGATGATTACAGACACGCGGGACCTCAGCACTCCCCTAAAATGTTCTAGGTGCAGCGTACCAGATCCAGCACCCTCAGAGCAGTTCTTGTGTGTGTGCTGGGCCCCTGAACTGGCAGATTGTATCTCCATCTCAGGTAAATGGTTCTTTCGCATGGGATGGTGAATCCCATGTATTCAGGAGGGCAGTGAAGACAGAATATGCGGGGTTAAGGAAGTACATTTAATGGCAGAATTAAAGTAGGCCTATTACCCCAAGACAAGTTCAGGTTATTTTAAAACAAATTATTTTTACTGTAACATAAATATGCTTTTGAGAAATTATCTTTATCTTTTGGCGGCACTCTGTGTTAGTTTATGTTAATTTTCTTGATGGTATGGTAATTAGTTCAGTTCAAGGCCAAACGTACCTCTCGTTGTGCTTTTATAAATGCCACCAGTGTGTGGGCTCTGCCTAGATTAATTCCTAGGACAGAGTGTGGTAATACTGACCCAGAATAAGAACTAATTAGCGTAACATGCTACACTGTGCCATCAAGAAATAAATATTAATTTCTCAAAAACTATTTATATTTGAACCAGATGGCTACTACAACAACATATAGTTAGTTTTGAATGATCTTTAAAGGGATAGTAATACTTAAGTATTACTAATCCCTATAGTAAAGTCCTTTTAAAAATACATGTATTGCCCCCAGTGTCATCTCTCAAACCTTTATGGGGGAATTTATGGGGGGAGCCTGGAATTCTATGACGGTCATAGTACGTCATGCATCGTTAACTCAGATCGACCCATGACGTACTCTGACCGTCAAGGGTCGTTAAAGGGTTAAGGTGACAGGTCCACTTTAAGCAGGACCAATTTTCTTGAATGTTCAAACGACTTTGTGTTTTAGGGTTTGCTGTTGTTTTAAGTCCTTCTGCTACAAAGAGTTAACCCTTTGAGTGCCAGAGGGGTGTCCAACACATTGCTTTGCAGTGGGGCACTCACAGCGTTGTATTGTTATGTAATCTGTAGGTTAGGTAGTCTGCTATCTGAATACGCGTAGTATTCTGCGTGGGAGGGGTTTTCCTTTATAGATGTTATGCAGACTGCTGAAGCCTATTGTATATTTATATTCGACCTTAAATTGGACCTGTCACATTAAAATAAGTATAGGTAATTGTAATGCTAATTAAAATCTGAATATATTTTACATTAGCATTTTGTAATATAAATAGTTTTGAGGAAATCTTTATTTGTTGGAGGAACAAGGTGCTACTGTAAGCTAACTGATTTCTGTGCAGGGGCAATATTAACACACACTATGCTAAGAACGAATCTAGGCAGAGCCCACACACCATGCTAAGAATGAATCTAGGCAGAGCCCACACCATGCTAAGAATGAATCTAGGCAGAGTCCACACACCGTGCTAAGAATGAATCTAGGCAGAGTCCACACACCGTGCTAAGAATGAATCTAGGCAGAGCCCACACACCGTGCTAAGAACGAATCTAGGCAGAGCCCACACCATGCTAAGAACAAATCTAGGCAGAGCCCACACCGTGCTAAGAATGAATCTAGGCAGAGTCCACACACCGTGCTAAGAATGAATCTAGGCAGAGTCCACACACCGTGCTAAGAACGAATCTAGGCAGAGCCCACACCATGCTAAGAACGAATCTAGGCAGAGCCCACATCGTGCTAAGAATGAATCTAGGCAGAGCCCACACTGTGCTAAGAATGAATCTAGGCAGAGCCCACACCGTGCTAACAATGAATCTAGGCAGAGCACACACCGTGCTAAGAATGAATCTTGGCAGAGCCCACACACTGTTCTAAGAATGAATCTAGGTAGAGCCTACAATGTGCTAAGAATGAATCTAGGCAGAGCCCACACACAGTGCTAAGAATGAATTTAGGCAGAACACACACCATGCTAAGAATGAATCTGGACAGAGCCCACACACTGTGCTAAGAATTAATCTAGGCAGAGTCCACACACTGTGCTAAGAATGAATCTAGGCAGAGCACACACCGTACTAAGAATGAATCTAGGCAGAGTCCACACACACTGTGCTAAGAATGAATCTAGGCAGAGCACACGCCGTGCTAAGAATGAATCTAGGCAGAGCCCACACCGTGCTAAGAATGAATGTAGGCAGAGCCCACAACGTGCTAAGAATGAATGTAGGCAGAGCGCACACACCATGCTGAGAATGAATCTAGGCAGAGCCCACACACTGTTCTAAGAATGAATCTAGGCAGAGCCTACAATGTGCTAAGAATGAATCTAGGCAGAGCCCACACACTGTTCTAAGAATGAATCTAGGCAGAGCACACACACACCGTGCTAAGAATGAATCTAGGCAGAGCACACACACCGTGCTAAGAATGAATCTAGGCAGAGCCTACAATGTGCTAAGAATGAATCTAGGCAGAGTCCACACACAGTGCTAAGAATGAATCTAGGAAGAGCACATGCCGTGCTAAGAATGAATCTGGGCAGAGCCCACCCCGTGCTAAGAATGAATCTAGGCAGAGCACACACCGTGCTAAGAATGAATCTAGGCAGAGCCCACACCGTGCTAAGAACGAATCTAGGCAGAGCCCACACTGTGCTAAGAATGAATCTAGGCAGAGCCCACACCGTGCTAAGAATGAATCTAGGCAGAGCCCACACACTGTTCTAAGAATGAATCTAGGCAGAGCCTACAATGTGCTAAGAATGAATCTAGGCAGAGTCCACACATAGTGCTAAGAATGAATTTAGGCAGAGCACACACCGTGCTAAGAATGAATCTGGACAGAGCCCATACACTGTGCTAAGAATGAATCTGGACAGAGCCCATACACTGTGCTAAGAATGAATCTAGGCAGAGCCCACACACCGTGCTAAGAATGAATCTAGGCAGAGTCCACACACTGTGATATGAATGAATCTAGGCAGAGCACACACCGTGCTAAGAATGAATCTAGGCAGAGCCCACACACTGTGCTAAGAATGAATCTAGGCAGAGTCCACACACTGTGCTAAGAATGAATCTAGGCAGAGCACACACCGTACTAAGAATGAATCTAGGCAGAGTCCACACACACTGTGCTAAGAATGAATCTAGGCAGAGCACACGCCGTGCTAAGAATGAATCTAGGCAGAGCCCACACCGTGCTAAGAATGAATGTAGGCAGAGCCCACAACGTGCTAAGAATGAATGTAGGCAGAGCGCACACACCATGCTGAGAATGAATCTAGGCAGAGTCCACACATAGTGCTAAGAATGAATTTAGGCAGAGCACACACCGTGCTAAGAATGAATCTGGACAGAGCCCATACACTGTGCTAAGAATGAATCTGGACAGAGCCCATACACTGTGCTAAGAATGAATCTAGGCAGAGCCCACACACCGTGCTAAGAATGAATCTAGGCAGAGTCCACACACTGTGATATGAATGAATCTAGGCAGAGCACACACCGTGCTAAGAATGAATCTAGGCAGAGCCCACACACTGTGCTAAGAATGAATCTAGGCAGAGTCCACACACTGTGCTAAGAATGAATCTAGGCAGAGCACACACCGTACTAAGAATGAATCTAGGCAGAGTCCACACACACTGTGCTAAGAATGAATCTAGGCAGAGCACACGCCGTGCTAAGAATGAATCTAGGCAGAGCCCACACCGTGCTAAGAATGAATGTAGGCAGAGCCCACAACGTGCTAAGAATGAATGTAGGCAGAGCCCACATCGTGCTAAGAATGAATCTAGGCAGAGCCCACACTGTGCTAAGAATGAATCTAGGCAGAGCCCACACCGTGCTAACAATGAATCTAGGCAGAGCACACACCGTGCTAAGAATGAATCTTGGCAGAGCCCACACACTGTTCTAAGAATGAATCTAGGTAGAGCCTACAATGTGCTAAGAATGAATCTAGGCAGAGCACACACACCGTGCTAAGAATGAATCTAGGCAGAGCCTACAATGTGCTAAGAATGAATCTAGGCAGAGTCCACACACTGTGCTAAGAATTAATCTAGGCAGAGTCCACACACTGTGCTAAGAATGAATCTAGGCAGAGCACACACCGTACTAAGAATGAATCTAGGCAGAGTCCACACACACTGTGCTAAGAATGAATCTAGGCAGAGCACACGCCGTGCTAAGAATGAATCTAGGCAGAGCCCACACCGTGCTAAGAATGAATGTAGGCAGAGCCCACAACGTGCTAAGAATGAATGTAGGCAGAGCGCACACACCATGCTGAGAATGAATCTAGGCAGAGCCCACACACTGTTCTAAGAATGAATCTAGGCAGAGCCTACAATGTGCTAAGAATGAATCTAGGCAGAGCCCACACACTGTTCTAAGAATGAATCTAGGCAGAGCACACACACCGTGCTAAGAATGAATCTAGGCAGAGCACACACACCGTGCTAAGAATGAATCTAGGCAGAGCCTACAATGTGCTAAGAATGAATCTAGGCAGAGTCCACACACAGTGCTAAGAATGAATCTAGGAAGAGCACATGCCGTGCTAAGAATGAATCTGGGCAGAGCCCACCCCGTGCTAAGAATGAATCTAGGCAGAGCACACACCGTGCTAAGAATGAATCTAGGCAGAGCCCACACCGTGCTAAGAACGAATCTAGGCAGAGCCCACACTGTGCTAAGAATGAATCTAGGCAGAGCCCACACCGTGCTAAGAATGAATCTAGGCAGAGCCCACACACTGTTCTAAGAATGAATCTAGGCAGAGCCTACAATGTGCTAAGAATGAATCTAGGCAGAGTCCACACATAGTGCTAAGAATGAATTTAGGCAGAGCACACACCGTGCTAAGAATGAATCTGGACAGAGCCCATACACTGTGCTAAGAATGAATCTGGACAGAGCCCATACACTGTGCTAAGAATGAATCTAGGCAGAGCCCACACACCGTGCTAAGAATGAATCTAGGCAGAGTCCACACACTGTGATATGAATGAATCTAGGCAGAGCACACACCGTGCTAAGAATGAATCTAGGCAGAGCCCACACACTGTGCTAAGAATGAATCTAGGCAGAGTCCACACACTGTGCTAAGAATGAATCTAGGCAGAGCACACACCGTACTAAGAATGAATCTAGGCAGAGTCCACACACACTGTGCTAAGAATGAATCTAGGCAGAGCACACGCCGTGCTAAGAATGAATCTAGGCAGAGCCCACACCGTGCTAAGAATGAATGTAGGCAGAGCCCACAACGTGCTAAGAATGAATGTAGGCAGAGCGCACACACCATGCTGAGAATGAATCTAGGCAGAGCCCACACACTGTTCTAAGAATGAATCTAGGCAGAGCCTACAATGTGCTAAGAATGAATCTAGGCAGAGCCCACACACTGTTCTAAGAATGAATCTAGGCAGAGCACACACACCGTGCTAAGAATGAATCTAGGCAGAGCACACACACCGTGCTAAGAATGAATCTAGGCAGAGCCTACAATGTGCTAAGAATGAATCTAGGCAGAGTCCACACACAGTGCTAAGAATGAATCTAGGAAGAGCACATGCCGTGCTAAGAATGAATCTGGGCAGAGCCCACCCCGTGCTAAGAATGAATCTAGGCAGAGCACACACCGTGCTAAGAATGAATCTAGGCAGAGCCCACACCGTGCTAAGAACGAATCTAGGCAGAGCCCACACTGTGCTAAGAATGAATCTAGGCAGAGCCCACACCGTGCTAAGAATGAATCTAGGCAGAGCCCACACACTGTTCTAAGAATGAATCTAGGCAGAGCCTACAATGTGCTAAGAATGAATCTAGGCAGAGTCCACACATAGTGCTAAGAATGAATTTAGGCAGAGCACACACCGTGCTAAGAATGAATCTGGACAGAGCCCATACACTGTGCTAAGAATGAATCTGGACAGAGCCCATACACTGTGCTAAGAATGAATCTAGGCAGAGCCCACACACCGTGCTAAGAATGAATCTAGGCAGAGTCCACACACTGTGATATGAATGAATCTAGGCAGAGCACACACCGTGCTAAGAATGAATCTAGGCAGAGCCCACACACTGTGCTAAGAATGAATCTAGGCAGAGCACACGCTGTGCTAAGAATGAATCTAGGCAGAGCACACACCGTGCTAAGAATGAATTTAGGCTGAGCCCACACACTGTGCTAAGAATAGATCTAGGCAGAGCCTACACACCGTGCTAAGAATGAATCTAGGCAGAGTCCACACACAGTGCTAAGAATGAATCTAGGCAGAGTCCACACACTGTGATATGAATGAATCTAGGCAAACCACACACCGTGCTAAGAATGAATCTAGGCAGAGCCCACACACCGTGCTAAGAATGAATCTAGGCAGAGCACACACACTATGGGGAGTGTCTTAATAGTACAGCGATGGGGGGTGAGTGTTACCTCGAATTCAGCTTTAAGCGCCCCAAAATGTCAGCAAAATATAAAGTCTAACTTTTTATTTTACAGACAAATAACTAGGACAACTTACATGCACAAGTGAATAGTTTGTAATCCAATCTAAACTTTTCATAGAGTGGCAGGTCCTCTTTAAAGGGATAGTACTTTATAACCCCTTTGAGAGGTATTTGCAATGCATTGGCTACCTCTGCAGTACTCAAAGGGTTAATACTGAAAAATTACATAGAATCACGAGGAAAATGTATATAAAGCAGGGTATATCCTGTTTAGTAAAACGAGGGTACTTCCACTGCTGGAGATTCTAATCAAAAGTTACTTTGGCTCAGACATGTATTTTTTTGGACGCAGTACCTACATTGCCTGAAATTTTGCAGTGGTGCTGTTTATACGGCAGTCTATAGCAAACTATGTCAGTTGACACCATAAACCTGCGTTCGATACTGCAGCAACAGTGTCACTGTAACATTTCAGGTGCCACGGAGGAACTACACGCAAAAACAAAATGCAACTTTGAGCTGCAACAACTTCTGAATAAAACACCTCTCAGCAACGAGAGTACCTTGTTTTACTCAGCACTCAGTGGGCACACATCCACAAACATTTTTCTCTTAATGGAGCAGTAAACTTTTTTTATGAAAAAATATATATTGTAGGGATTTTCCTATTGAGTAAAATAAGGGTACTCCCACTGCCCAGAGATGTATATTTCCAGAGTTATTACAGTTTAAACCCATGTTTTTTTTTACATTAGCAGTGCCCTCTAGCGGTCAAATTCTAATTAGTTTTCCTGTTAGATTCTAATGGAGAGGAAAGTCAGAGACATACAGTTCTCCATAGAATGTGATAGAAACTGCTGAGTCACTTCCTGTCAGTTAGAACTATCAGGAAGTAAACACAGTAAATTCACTTCCTGTCAGTTAGAGCTATCAGGAAGTAAACACAGTAAATTCACTTCCTGTCAGTTAGATCTATCAGGAAGTAAACACAGTAAATTCACTTCCTGTCAGTTAGAACTATCAGGAAGTAAACACAGTAAATTCACTTCCTGATTATTTATTTTAATAAAACATCTGACAGCAATGGGAGTACCCTTGTTTTATTCAGCAGGAAATGCTCTGTAAAATATGTGTTTTCATAAAAAAAAGTTTACTGTTCCTTTAAATTAAAGTTGCGTCTTGCTATGGTAGCGAACTGATTTTATTTTCTCCCCATTTTATTGCCTGCGGTCTGCTTCTTTGATTCCTTCCCACTGATTCGTTCTCACTTCTGAGTGCAGGATTTGATGGCACGGTCCAGATCTACAACACACAGTGCTGGGATGGGACTATGGAAGAGAGAGAGGCCCTGTTCACTCACAGAGGCCATTCTGTATTGGGAGAGAGCGAGGATGGAAGGACCCCGAAGGTCACGGCTCACACGTGGCACCCCTGGAAAGAGCGAACTGTGTTATCTACTGCCAGCGATGGCTCCTTACACATCTGGGACTGGACAAACTCGCACACAAAGAAAGACCCTTAGTGGCATATGCACAAATACAAAGTGGAGCAAAGACATTGTCGTTGAGGTTGATAACAGACCATGGTCCATCAAGTCCAACCTTTCACCTGTCCACTGAGACTGAGATACCAAGAAGAACTCTGGCAAACCAACTATATACCATAGGAGGCAAAGTAAAAAATTGGTTAATCCTTTGAGTGCCAGAGGGGTGCGCAAAGGGTTAATTTAAATGGGGCTTTCAACACCATGAATACGCTCATTTACGAGGGTGAAAGCACCATTTAAAGAGGAACTACCAACTTAGTTAAAGTCACCCTGCAATAATTAGACAGGTGGCGACTAGCTTAAAGCGGCACTTTCAGATAATAGCAAGTCGCCATGCATTCATTAAACGCATGGCAACTAGCTTGAAAATAGATGTCTTACCATAAAAAAATAAGTGTGTCTAAAGGAATCCATCCCGTTTGGAGACCAGAACTGAGGCTAGAGCGCAGACATCTTGTCTGTGCGCATGCGCCGTCAGTCCCGGTCTCCATAGAGTAGACTGCTTTGCACCATATGGTCACCGGAAGGGACTGACGGAGCAGGCTCACAGACCGCACTAACCTGCCCTGTCAGTCCCGAAACGGGATGGATTCCTTTAGACACACGTATTTTTTACGGTAAGACAACTATTTTTCAAGCTAGTCGCTATGCATTTAATGAATACATGGCGACTGGATATTATCTGAAAGTTCCGCTTTAATAATAGTCATCTTACATCTAAAAACTACATGATGCTACAGAAAGCCAGGCATCAGAGAAGCCATCTGTCTGAGCGCCTGCACTGTCAGTCCCGGTCTCCCTTCAGAAGCATAGCACTGGCCCAAACGGGACCAGAGGTGACTGACGGCGAAGGCGCGCAAAACTGCACTATTTTTGACCTTCAGTCTTGAAGAT
Organism: Rhinophrynus dorsalis; assembly: GCA_037306005.1. Lineage (NCBI taxonomy): Eukaryota > Metazoa > Chordata > Amphibia > Anura > Rhinophrynidae > Rhinophrynus > Rhinophrynus dorsalis. The sequence continues at coordinate 623,700,350 of CM074719.1, read as the reverse complement.
TAAGGATTTCTCTAGAATTGTGTAGTTTTTAGAGGTAAGATAACTACTATTAACCCCTTCGCGACACAGGACGTACATGTATGTCCTGTGTGGCTGTCACTTAGTGACAGAGGACGTACATGTACGTCCCGGAAAATCCGGCTCCCCGCGCGGCTGCACGCCGTTCGGGGACTCCGGATTCTTTTAGAAAAAAAAAAAAAAATGTTAGACGGGCGTTAAGTGACGGCCGCGTCTGCACGCGGCCGTCACTAAGGGGTTAATCTAGTTGCCATCTGCCTAATTATTGCAGAGTGACTTTAAAGGGACAGTAATGTCCCAGAAAAAATATTTAGCATTTTGTAGTGCTTAAAAGGCTGACTTGAATGCAAAAAAACCCTATCTCTCAAACGGCTATGGACTGAGAGATCTATGCATTCAAATTTGACGTTTCCTGCTGTCAGATGTAAAGCTGACAGCAGGAGATCTGTGTCAGCCGACACGAGGAGGCTCTTCAGCAGAGCCGCAATCGCGTTATTTAAAACAAATTACTTCATTGGAATGGTCTACAACAGTGTGCTTGCAAACTTTGTAGACCTTTCCAATAAAGCAATTGCGGCTCTGCTGCAGAGCCGCTAGTTGGTCCCCCAGACAGGATTCCCCTGCAGTCAGCACAGCGCTAACTTCAGGGAGGGGGAACTTTGAATGCATATATCTCTCAAACCATAGAGGTTTGAGAGATAGGGTTTTTGCATTCAATTCTACTTTTTAAGTGCTACAAAATGCTAAATATTTTTTCAGGGACATTACTGTCCCTTTAACTAAATTGGTAGTTCCGCTTTAAGAACAAAAGGGCAATCTATTTTGTTCCTCTAAGGTACAGTTGATTTACACAGAGTTGCTTCTTACATTTGTGCATATGAACCATAGATATAATATTGTATTTAGGGGCTGGCAACAAATTTCCTGTCTTGTTTCACCTCCTGTGGGAAGACAGTTTCCTCTGACATCTTCTGCGTGCAATATGAGGTGAGTGTGTATGTGACATAGCTGATGACTCTGAAAAAGGCTTGTATCTATTAAGTTCAAACTTTGTTGATCCAGAGTATGGCAAAAAAAAAAATTCCAATTATGTCTTAATAGGTAAAACAAATCCTTTTTGACTCTGAAAGGAAGTCGGCTATCCCCCTGGGTCAACATCCTCTCCGCATTGTAACCACCTGTCATAATTCACAATATTATTCTGAGCTAGAAAGGTATCCATTACTTTTTTTAAATCAACTACAGTATTTTGTCAAATAATTCCATGCACTGACTGTAAAAAAAAGAAACAGCGGTGTGTGAAATTTCCTTTCCAGCAATAACTTTAGCAGAAAAGAGAAACATCTCCGGAGGGAAATTAAAATGTTTGCCCCCATGCCTAATTAATTGCTTATTTGTGGAATATGTTAGGATTTTTGAATTCCCCATTTATTTTGTTTTTAATATTGCTTGATTTTAAGCAAGTTAATGACACATTTTTTTTTTTTAAAGATTATCTTGTTTTATTGAGACCTGATAATCTTTCACTAAAACTCACAAAACAAATGGTTACCCTTTAACGTTCTACGACACAGTTTTTGCCTTAACCCCTTTGAGTGCCAGAGAGGTACGCAATGCATTACAAAGCATTTACAGCAATGCATTTGTAGCATACCACTCTGGCACTCAAAGGGTTATGGGACCGGTGACAGTCATAGCATGTGACGTACAGGGTCCGCAATTAACTGCTTTAAGACTGGAGCGCTCTTTCTCAGACCCCAACACGGTGCAAAGGTACACATAACAGGTCACTTGTACCGACGTGTCGAAAGGATCAAAGCGGCCCCTTAAGGGAAGGTTAACTTCCCTGGACCGCTGGTCTTTAAGGAGTTAAGGACCGGGGACTGTGCGAGCAAAGCGTTGCATAGCCCACTTCTCCTTAAAAGGGTTTACAAGCATGCAATTACAGGGGGGAAAACAAAAAAAAGTCCAGGTTTAAATAAATGTTTTTCATTATAAAATTGTACTGCTTCTTTAAAGGGAAAAGAATTACCTTTTGTACTAAGCCTGTTTAGATTTAAACACAGCCTTAAAGTGCAGTTGTCAGGTTATGCAAATTAAGTAGTACTGGATGGGTGGGAGATCATCGTGGAGTGTTAGTATTTGGCAGAAGGCTGAGCCAGCCAGTAGTCTAATTTTGCATAAACTGGCAAATAAAGCTAAATATCCCATAAAACTATTGTTTTAAATAAAAAAAAAATGTCAATATAACACATAGGAGATTTTGAAAATTGTGTTACCTACACTTTAAATGAGAACTAATAATAACCTGCTACTGACTTTACTATGGGCCTGGAAATCCTATTAGCTTTCATGAATTTTGCCCTTGTGGCTTTGCTAAAGTGGAAGCTTAACCTCTTAACAACCGCCCAATCTGAGGGTGAGCAGCCATTAAGGACCACAGCACTTTATTTTTTTTTGTGTGTGTGTGGCCACAATGCATTATGGGAAGGCAGAGCGGTGTGCAAACCTCGCTGTAATCCCAGAATTCCATGAAGTGCCAGAACCGTCACTGGTCAATAACGTCCAGACCGGCGTGTGGGTCCTGGCATATCACGTGATGTTAAGGGGTTGAATGATGCAGGACTTTAAAGTGATAGTAATGTTTCACAAAACAGCAGCTCCAATTAATCTTCATAGTATTTGGGCCATGGTGAGTGTTATTTCAATACTGTCAGAGTTGTAGTTCAAGAGTAATTGAATGATAAAGTATCCCCCTCCCGCCCCTTTTACCTAGTGTAAGCCACCTCCCCTCAGATGTGGAATCTGGTCTCTTGACCAGACAGGTCACAGCAAGGGACAATCTTCTTACTGTGAGCATAAGGTGACAGGTTTTTCCCTTATGCTCACTGAAGATTGTCCCTCTCTGCGATCCACCTGGACACCACCTTGCTTCTCTGAGGTGAACAGTGTTACATGGGAGGGGGATACTTTATCATTCAATTACTCCTGAACTACAACTCTGACAGTATTGAAATAAACACTCTCCATGGTCCTAAATACTATGATGATTAATTGAAGCTGCATTTGTTGTGAAACTCTACATGGCAACTGTAATTGCAGCGTGTGCACACCCCTCTTCTCATTAACCCTCTGAGCACCAGAGAAGTATCCAACGCATTGTGTTGCACTCAAAGGATTTAAAGGTTAAGTAGGCTCCTGCACTCTGCCTGCCTGAGTTTGAAAAAACCTACCAGCAACTGTTATATCTGCCTCCAAGGACTTGCTATCCAAAACTGACCGGAGATGTTATCAGCTGTATGAAGGCACAAGGACATATTCATAAGAGCCATTAGGGTTTGATGGCTATAGGAAGGTAAGTGGGGGTTACAATTGGAGATGACGAGTTGCATGAAGACTCAGGCTGAGATGTGTGGACGGGGGAGCCATCTTAACAGTAGAAGGTATTGCATTTCACTTGTGCATTTCATTTCAAACTTGAATCACTGGCTACGTTTCATTCCGCGACATGAGAATCTAGTGCTTTCCTGCAGTGCAAGATTCTCATGTCTCCCTTTTAATCAGGGCTGCATGCTGGATGCGTCTTGTAGTCGCACTCTGTTTTGCATGGTACAATTTAAAAGGAAACCGGCTAAGTTTAACCCTCTGAGTCCCAGAGAGCAGTCCAACGCATTGTGAAGCAATACTTTGCACACCCCTCTGAAACTCAGTGGGTTCAGGATCAAAGACCTGTTGAATACGTTGCTTTGCAATGTCTTGGAGACACCTCTAGCATGCAATAGGTTAATACAGAGTCCCTTTTTATGTTAATGAACTCTCTACTGTGTCACTGGTCTCTTCATGTGCTGATAGGGGCAGAACTTGGCCAGGCAGTCTGTGTCTTGTGTGTCCCACTCTAAATGAGCTGGTGCCTGCTGCATGCTCCCCCGAAATCAGCTCCGTTAGCGGTAGGAGAGAGAAGACCGAGACTCCCCAGCTAGGACGTGCTCCCATCAGCATAGGAACAAACAGGCACCGCAGTGGATGGTTAATTAACATGAAAAAGGATTCTGCATTAACCCCTTGTATTCTAAAAATGTCTTCAATGTGATAGTTTGCAGACTATTCTATCATCCAAGATGTTAAATGGGAGATATTGATGGAATAACCGCACCATCGAGGAGATGAGTGAGGAAATAAATATGTAGTGTCTTCTTCATATTCCCCTCTATATCTCCAGACTCTCCCCCGCTCTACTCCTGTCCCCCTATCTCTTCCTTCCTCTTTCTCCTCTACTCTGATTATCCTTGCTCAGTCTATTGTAGACTTTATATTTGGTAAAAAAGCATTTTGTGTATATGTACGTACAAATATATATATATATATAAATAGACAGTGTGGAATGGAAGCACTCACATTTTCGCAGTCTCTGGCCCGGGTGCTATCAATTGGCTATGAAGTACAGAAAGTGGTTATGAAGCACTCACGGGACTTTTAGGTAAAGAGCATAAGAAACGTCGATTTCTTATGAATAAATCTTATGCTCTTTACCTAAAAGTCCCGTGAGTGCTTCATAACCACTTTATATATATATATATATATATATATATATATATCCTATATAATAATTCGCTAAGTTGTGTGTAACGCCCGACATGCGCAGTAGACACAGCTGTGCGTGCGGCAGTCATGCGCAGTAGAGACTGCCCGCGCAGCGGCTGATACAGAGCTGGGCTCTCCGAAGGAGCGTCCAGCTCTGTATCAGCCGAGGCGCGGGCAGTCACCACTGCACGTGACTGCCCTGCGACCGGCTGCCAGAGGCACTGTGGCCCGTGTAACGGGCTGTTCAACTAGTAATCTTATATATCCTATATAATGGTTCGCTAAAACGTGTCTAACGAAGCAGTCATGCGCAGTAGAGACTGCCTGCACCGTGGCTGATACAGAGCTGGACTCTCCGAAGGAGCGTTCAGCTCTGTATCAGCCGCGGCGCGGGCAGTCTCTACTGCGCATGACTGCCCTGCGACCGGCTGGCAGTGGCACTGTGACCCTTGTAACGGGCTGTTCAACTAGTGTATATATAATTTGCTAGGATGCGTCGCTCCCTGTGTGCGTAACACGCACGGACACAAAGAGTGATGCCTCCAGCGGTGGTGGAGCGAAAAACAGCGGTACTCTCTGGGGATCACCACAATACCGCCTCTGCCCCCCTCCCCCGCTGCCATGCGCATGACCTACAACCTGTTGAATTATATAAATACTAGTTGAACAGCCCGTTACACGGGCCACAGTGCCTCTGGTAGCCGGTCGCGGGCAGTCACACGCAGTGGAGACTGCCCGCGCCTCGGCTGATACAGAGCTAGACGCTCCTTCGGAGCGCCCAGCTCTGTATCAGCCGCGCGCAGAAGTATCTACTGCGCATGTCGGGCGTTACACACAACTTGGCGAATTATTATATAGGATGCACATACATTTTTATTTATTTTGAAGGGCCCCATATTATTCTGGTACCTTGTCCGCCTCTTACTAGTTACACATCTGCAGAATGATTTTTTTTATTTCTTTATTTTTCAACTTTTAATATTAAGATATAACTCAATTGTATTTATTTTATAAACAAAATGTTAGTTATTCAGTTTCATTTACCTTTTACAGTTAAGAAAATAAAATAAACGCAAATGTGTATATTGGGATTTTTTACACATTTTTTTCCATTTTTTTAAACCGAAGCAAATTTACCAATAAAACTAAAGCAATGTGGTGTGAGTTTGCTATATAGGTGCATGGCAACTGATAGACAATAATACAAATGTAACAAGCATCTTAAGGGGATAGTAATGTTTCATAATAAAAGCAGCTCTAATTAATCATCATAGTATTTGGACTTTGGAGAGTGTTATTTCAATTTTGTCAGAGTTGTAGTTCAAGAGTAATTCAATGATAAAGTATCCCCCTCCCTCCCCTTTTACTGATGTAACACTGTTCAGCCAGATCAGAAGGGAGGTGCCCAGGTAGACTGCAGAGAGGGACAATCTTCAATTAAGATAAGGGAAAAAACCTGAAAAACTTGTCAAGGGGGGCATAGCTTTCATTGTTTTCATAGGAAGAAGATTGTCCCCTGCTGTTATCTGTCTGGTCTATGGACTGGATTACACATCTGAGAAGAGAGGGCTTACACTAGGTAAAAGGGGCGGGAGGGGAAACTTTATCATTCAATTACTCTTGAACCATAACTCTGACAGTATTGATGAATGAATATGTTTATTTATATAGGGCCACAAGTGTACGCAGCGTTTTACAATTTCAGGGTTTAAACAATACAGGGTTACAGGTGCTTTGTAGAGTGAAACATTGGGTGTGAGGTCCCTGCCCGAAAGCTTACAATCTAAAGTGGTAATGGGAGACATACAGAGTACATAAGGGTCAAGTGCTGAATACAGTGCTAGTTTTCATGATAATAGAGGACATAACACTCTTCATGGCTCAAATACTATGAAGACTAATTGGAGCTGCTGATTTTGTGAAACATTACTCTCCCTTTAAGGGAACACTAATGTTACAATGCAACTTGCATTTATATAAAACAGTATGTTGTAAAATTCACAGATACATAAAACGTGTGAATATAGGTTTAAATTTTATCAACGTGTAATTGCAGTTTTTCCACAGTCTGCTGGGAGGGAGAGAGTGTCCATCTTGCTTATGTTTGAAATGATTGGCAGCGATCACCCTCCTAGTCGCTGCCAAGCTTTTCTCATAAGCCTGCTCCTTCTCTCTGGGGCAGGCTTTCTGTGCGCACAACATGTTTAGATCTACAGGTACTGGTTCTGGTCTAACTCAGAAAAAAAGAGGATGGTCAGCCTTGAATTTTCTTCTCTGCAGTACAACTTATACCACAGGCAACGTCCAGAATGACATAAACAGGTACATTTTCAACCTGTTTATCTTCAAAAATGCACAATTAAAAAAAAATAATAAACTTTATGCAGTTTTATTTATTTATTTTTTCAAACAGAACTAATTGGGAGGTGAAAGTTATACTTTTTAACATATTTGTTCTTATCTCAATGCGTTCTAGAAGGCACAGCCCCTTTAAAGGGATAGTAATACTTCGTTTTAACTTTATTTTATTTTGTAGGCATTAAAAAATCATGAAGAATGATATAAGTCTTATCTCTCAAACCTATGAGATATTCACAAGCAAAGTTCCCCTCCCCGCCCCTTTTACCTAGTGTAAGCCATCTCTTCTTAGATGTGAATCTGGTTGTATGATAGGACAGATAACAGAAGGGGACAATCTTCTTCCTATGAGAACAATGAAAGCCCTTCCCCCCTTGACAAGCTTTTCAGGTTTTTCCCTTATCTTAATTGAAGATTGTCCCTCTCTGCAATCTACCTGGGCACCTCCCTTCTGCTCTGGTTGAACAGTGTTACATCAGTAAAAGGGGCGGGAGGGGGATACTTTGTTTGTGAATATCTCTTAAACCATAAAGGTTTGAGAGATAAGACTTATATAATTCTTCATGTTTTTTTAATGCCTACAAAATAAAATAAAGTTAAAACGAAGTATTACTATTCCTTTAAGCTGCCAGTGACAATAGGGCCTAATGTGTAAAACACAACAGGAAGTGAACAATGGAGAGAGTATTGCTTGTCCTAGATTGTGGATACAAGTGCCCTCCCCTTGGAGAACATGCACTGTCTAGGCTTATAAACAGGCATAGTGCCTTTTACATAGAGTTCAAAAGATTAGTAAAGTTTTATTATGTAAAAAAATAAAAAAGTAGTTTTGACACATTTGAACTGTAATAACGTTTGACTGAAACATCTCCCACCCTTGATTTACATAGCAGGAAAATTTCTATGTAAAAACAAAGGTGTGAGCTGTTTCAGTCAAACTTTCTTACAGTTCAAATGTTATTAGTTTGCTTGTTTTTTAACATTGTTAACAACAGTGCCACCCATTGTCCAGAATGTTTGTTAGTTTGCTTGTTTTTTTTAACAGTGTTAACAACAGTGCCACCTATTGTCCAGAATGTTTTTCTATTGCATTCTATGGTAAAAGTGAGCCACTGAATAGTTTTCTACAGAATGTGATAGTAACAGCTCCAACAGTTCCTGAGCTCTGCAACACACAGAGCAAAATATATATATATATATATATGTGTATATATATATTTTTTTCCTCGCTAACATTTTACTGCTTCTTTAAGAAGGCCTACTCAGTAAACACATTAAAAAAAAACTTTTTTTTTTATCTTATTTTTGTTAAAAACATTCCAGATTTCCCACTGGAAACTTCTACACATGTATCTGTGAATTATAATATGATCTTTCATACAGAAGCAGTTTGTCTTTGAACTTTGCTAATATTTAACATTCTGGGCCTTGTATATAAAGATGAAGTGGAATAATTCTGGGGAGACTACCTTCATTGTAGGGAGACAGAAATGAATTTCCCTTGATTTAAATGGGGCTTTTAACACATTGAATGTGAGAGAGGTCACCAACACACTGTTTGTTCCAGAATTATTCAACTGTGCCTATACATGAGGCCCTTTTTGTTTGCTATTACAGTAAATTCTGTGTCCCAATGTTTTCTTTCCTGGCACTTCCTACATCTTTATGTTATTCCTGTATGTAACTCAGATATTCCCACCACTTCAACTGGAGAACTATCCCAAACATGAGTGAAAACCAAACAAACCCACATTTCCTTCCACTATAGCACTTTCTAATTCTAGCTCCCTTCTTTAAAAATATGCTTCCTTCCTGTAACTCTTAAAGGGAAACTTAACCCTTAGGAATTTGTTGTTCTAATTGGCTTATGTTTGTAAAAAAAACCGCAGTAATATTGGATGCAGAGCAGCTGCTACATACTGGAAATATAAAAAAAAATCCCCATTTAGTTAACCCTTTGAGTGCCAGAGGTTGAGTACGCCTATGGCACTCAAAGTGTTAAAGGAGAAGTAATACCGCCTAATATTAACCTCCCACTTACTTTACTATGGCCAGAAAATGCTGACAGCCCCTATGAATTTCACTCTTGTGACTTTGTTCATGAGATAACAGTCCTGAATATCATGTCCAAGGAGGCGGACATGACAGCTGCTAACAGTTTTTTGAATGTGAAGCATGCAGAGTGCATCAGCCTACCAACCCTTTAAAGACCAGACAGGTATGCAACACATCTTAAATCAGGGGTGTCCAGGTTTGGTCCTCAATATTTACCAACAGTCCATTATTTAAGGATTTCCCTGATTGAGCAATCAAAATGAATGAGCCACGGACTAACTCACCTGCAATTAATCAGGGCAATCCTTAAGACCTGTTGGCGGTCCTTGAGGATCGAACTTGGGCAATCCTGTCTTAACCTCTAAGGACCAACAGTCCGGGGAGCGGATACCCCTTAAGGACCGCTTTGAAGCTGGTCAGTGCGCCGGAACACATCACTGATTTCAGACTCTGCTAGGGCTCTTAGTGCTCACGCAGGAGCGATGTGAGCAGACAATACGCGATGTACCAGGACCGTCACCGGTCCTTTAGTTAAGGACACCATTGACAGTCCTGACACGTCACCAGTCATTAAGGGGTTAAAGGGTTAAGATTACCATGTGCAGTGAGCAGAGTTTTATGTCTTGTGTATACTTCCCAAGTGTTCCTCTGTAGTCAGACAGTCCCTCTGAGACCCAAATCCCTCTGTCCCTCTTTCCCATCCTGGTGTCCCTGTGTTTAGGAGATCAGACTGTGTGGTGTGTATGTAAGTGTATCACTCTGGTGTCACTGTGTTTAGGAGATCAGACTGTGTGGTGTGTATATAAGTGTATCACCCTGGTGTCCCTGTGTTTAGGAGATCAGACTGTGTGGTGTGTATATAAGTGTATCACCCCGGTGTCCCTGTGTTTAGGAGATCAGACTGTGTGGTGTGTATATAAGTGCATCACCCTGGTGTCCCTGTGTTTAGGAGATCAGACTGTGTGGTGTGTATATAAGTGTATCACCCTGGTGTCCCTGTGTTTAGGAGATCACACTGTGTGGTGTGTATAGAAGTGTATCACCCTGGTGTCCCTGTGTTTAGGAGATCAGACTGTGTGATGTGTATATATAAGTGTATCACCCTGGTGTCCCTGTGTTTAGGAGATCAGACTGTGTGGTGTGTATAGAAGTGTATCACCCTGGTGTCCCTGTGTTTAGGAGATCAGACTGTGTGGTGTGTATATAAGTGTATCACCCTGATGTCCCTGTGTTTAGGAGATCAGACAGTGTGGTGTGTATATAAGTGTATCACCCTGGTGTCCCTGTGTTTAGGAGATCAGACTGTGTGGTGTGTATATAAGTGTATCACCCTGGTGTCCCTGTGTTTATCAGGTCAGACTGTGTGGTGTGTATATGTGTATCCCATTGCTCCACAGTAATAACACTCACATTACGTAAATAATCAAGTGCTCTATAGGAGAGAAATACAATTTCCCAACAGTATTGTAAATGGGATTTTTAGCCACTTGAATGCAGGCAAGATGTGTAATGCCTTTTATCAGAATGTTTCAGGGACTTCTGTAGTAATTCACACCGATAATAAAAGCCACATTAAGAGGAACAGTTCACATTTTATTTTCCTGCAGCAGAAACAAGGGCACTCCCACTGCTTTGAGATTTCCCATTGAAAAGGTATTACAGCTCAAACTCTGGGTTTTTTTTTTGTTAACCTTTAAAAGGGATTGCCCCTATACAGGTGGAATAGGTGGAATAATGTATTAATGTATTTTTTAAAATCGATATTTGGCCGAAATTCAACTAATAAATACTGCCCTGCGCCCTACTTCTGGACAGACTGCGGTTACCAGTTCTGTACTGCAGCCTGTCACTCTTGATCTGCCCCTCCCCCTCAACCCAGCCTCCTCCAATGATGTAGGATTTCTGCATGTAAGCTGGAGCGGTCTCTGGCCAATGAGAGTGCTCAAGCTTACAGGCAGAAATCCTCCGTCATTGGAGGAGGCTGGATAGAGGGAGTGGAGCAGAGGAATAGTGACAGACTGTGGTACCGAGCTGGTAACCGCAGTCTGTCCTGAAGTAGATGCAGGGCAGTATTTATTTGTTGAATTTTGGCCAAATTGCGATTTAAAAAAAATAAATTAATACGTTATTCCACCTATTCGCTATATAACCTAAATTTTACGACAAACTTGTGTAGGTGTGATAGATCCCATTTAAACAACTGCTGTCCAAGGTTATTTATAATGCACTGCATGGGAGAGCTTCAGTCATTGATTACAGCTTTCCACAGTAAGTGACAGAAACAGCGCCGCCTGTTTGCCACAACAGAAACTTTCATAAAAGAAAGTTTGAGCTATAATAACTTTAGAATGAAAAAAAAATCTCCCAGAAGTGGGCGTGCCCTTGTTTTATTATGCAAGAAAAGCACTGTTGCACAATTGTTCATAAAAATAGATTACTGGCACCTTAACCCCTTAAGGTCCGGCCTTGCCACTGGCACTTAAAGACCACAGGGCATTTTTTTTTTTGGGGGGGAGTGGGTGGAAATGGATTCAGGGGTGACATCTGAATTCCATGACTTACATATATAGGCTGACCACATTTCCTTGAGACAAAAACAGGATGGGGTGTGGGACAGACGGACAGTGGGAGTCCGTCACTCCGAGTCTGATCATAGTAAGCTGCAAGCAGCGAGAACTCGTTTGCTCCGTCTCTTACTAGTGGTGTTCTCTCTCTCTGGCCAAAAATCCTGTCCCTGTAACTTCCTCTCTCCGTCACTCACACTAGTGGTTTTACTGTGTTTACTGTACGCATTGATTACCATAGAGTCTTATGACTTGTCGTCATATCACTATCTAAGAGACTCTATGGTAATTTACCATAGACTTGAGAGTCTTAGACAGTTATGAGTCACTCGAGTCATAAGACTCTATGGTAATCAATGTGTACAGTAAAACCACTAGTGTGACAGAAGGAAGTTCCAGTTTACTTTATCTGATGAGAAATAAACAAGCCACTTTCAGTTTTTTACAAAAATTTAAAAACTATATATGTTATATTAAAAGTGGGACATTTATATTAAAAAGACGGGACGGTCTGGAAATAAGAAAAATATGGTGTTGTCCCATTTAAAACAGTATGTATGGTCAGCCTATACATATACCCAATGGGTCCTTAAAGGGATAGTAACACTTCGTTTTAACTTTATTTTATTTTGTAGGCATTAAAAAAACATGAAGAATGATATAAGTCTTATCTCTCAAACCTTTATGGTTTATGAGATATTCACAAGCAAAGTTCCCCTCCCCGCCCCTTTTACCTAGTGTAAGCCATCTCTTCTCAGATGTGAGTCTGGTTGTATGACAGTACAGATAACAGAAGGGGACAATTTTCTTTGTATGAAAACAATGAAAGCCCTTCCCCCCTTGACAAGTTTTTCAGCTTTTTCCATTATCTTAATTGAAGATTGTCCCTCTCTGCAGTCTACCTGGGCATCTCCCTTCTGATCTAGCTGAACAGGGGGGGGATACTTTGCTTGTGAATATCTCTTAAACCATAAAGGTTTCAGAGATAAGACTTATATCGTTCTTCATGTTTTTTTAATGCCTACAAAATAAAATAAAGTTAAAATGAAGTATTACTATCCCTTTAAAGGGATAGTAATATTTAAAATGTAAAAAAAAATATGTTGTAGGGTTTATCCCCCTGAGTAAAACAAGAGTACTCCCACTGCTGAAAGATGTTTCATTCAAAAGTTATTAATTTTCAAAGTTGAATTTTTTAGGTGCAATATCACAGTGGCCTGAAATTGTTCTATGGACAGCTCTGGTCCCGGGACCATAAATCTCCATAGGATGGTGTAGCAACAGCGCCACTGTACAATTTCAGGCCACTGTGATATTGCACCTAAAAAATTCAACTTTGAAAATTAATAACTTTTGGTTGAAACACCTTTCAGCAGTGGGAGTACTCTTGTTTTACTCAGGGGGATAAACCCTATACACATATATTTTTTTTAACATTTTAAGTATTACTATCCCTTTAATGTAAGTTTTCTCGTGGGTACTTAAAGTGGATAAATACATTTGAAGTGTTATTTGTCCCTCATGGTACAGTAGGTTTGCTCCAATATTACTGTTTCTACATACTGCCCCACATCAATCTCGTTCTTCAGTGTTGATATGACTTGTCAGCTACTTCCTGAATCTCGCGAAGAAGCTTTTTTTCTTCTTAATGTTCAATATAACATCTTCTAAGGTGAACAAGCAGAAGTTTATTTCCTCAAAAGGCTTTTCCTCTCCACTCTCGAATAAGACTGCAAATGTGTTAGAGTCACGGCAGTCTGCCAGATCGGAGTATCCGCTGGGGCCTTCATAAATGACCCAGGGTTTGGACCAGGACTCTGACGTGAGTGGGGTCTTGTTTAAGTACACGGCAAGATCTCTCCGATCTTTCTTTGATGGGTGTGAGAAGAGAAGCCAGTGGCAGTTCTCTTGCCCAGGTTGCTCTCCTCCAAAGAAGCTCAAGATGCTTCCTGAACATCCATCTTTGGTATCTTTAAGCTTTTTGCTCTTTTCTACAAATTTGAATTCTCCGCCAACATTCAGACTCAGGGCTTCTATTCTCTTCTGACAGGTGGACCGTGAATTGCAATAGATCATCTGTTTGCCATCCTCAGACGTGATTTCTGCCAGCTCACACTCGCCGCACTCATACTTGTCAATGCGCTCAGACAAGTGCCACCGGCGCCCCTGGTCTTCACTGTAGAAGTAAAATGACTGGGCTTTAGCAGACCACCAGCGTATGCACCAAAACTTGGCAACGTACACATATGCCGGAATGATGAGTTTCCCAGACTGTGTCTGGATTCCGTGTCCTGGAGCCAGGAAGAATGTGGCCATGTTTCTAATGCTGTTTGTCACCTCTGTAATGTCAGTGACAGAGCTCCATGTTTTCCCACAGTCTTGGCTGGTGACATAGCATAGTTTTGTAGAGTTGCCCCACTTTTTCATCTTCTGCTCAGTCACCCCATCGGGGATGCAGTTAAAAAACAAGAAGAGAACTTTGCTGTTCTCATCATACACTGGGCAGGGATTCACTGTGCGATAGTGTTTCAAGGTGACTTCATGTAAACTTTGGATACCTTCCCACTAAAAAGAAACAAATAATTTAAATTCTTATATAATTCCCGACAACTTCCCATCCATATAAAAATGTAATTTAATGTACTCTTGCATGCTGACTGAAAAAAGTAGGGTCATGCAAAAAAATGTTGTAAAGAATCAGTAATGTTTTATTACTTCCGGTCGAGTAAAACAAGGGTACTACCATTGCTGGAAGATGATCATTCAAAGAGTTATTACAGTTCATTGTGTCTCAAAGTGATTAAACTTTTACTATTACACTTTAGGAAGAATTATACCAGTGATTCCAAACCCTCTCTTCAAGGCCACCTTAAACATCACGTCTTTAGGATTTCCTGCTTGTGCACATGTTATTTAACTGAACGACTGACCTGATTAACTCCGCAGTGCACAAGCAAGGAAAACCTAATAACATGACTTGATGGCACCTGAGAGGTGGTGATTATGAGCGACTGGTATTAAAGGGATAGTAATGTTTCACAAAAACAACAGCTCCAATTAATCTTCATATTTTTTTGGCCATGGAGAGTGTTGTTTCTGTACTGTCAGAGTTGTAGTACAAGAGTAATTGAATGATAAAGTATCCCCCTCCCGCCCCTTTTTTACGTAGTGTAACACTGCTCACCTCAGATGTGGAATCCGGTCTCTTGACCAGAAGGATTACAGCAAGGGATAATCTTCTTACTGTGAGAACAATGAAAACCTTGCCCCTCTTGACAGGTTTTTTAGATTTTCCCTTATCTTAATTGAAGATTGTCCCTCTCTGTGATCCACCTGGACACACTCTGATGCTCTGAGGGGAGCAGTGTTACATCAGTAAAAAGAACAGGAGGGGGATACTTTATCATTCAATTACTCTTGTACTACAACTCTGACATAATTGAAATAACACTCTCCATGGCCCAAATACTATGAAGATTAATTGGAGCTGCTTTTATTGTGAGACATTAGTATCACTTTAAGCATTAGTGGGAAACCTGATGCCCATCAGCTGTTTAGGAGTACAATTCCCATCCTCCCTCACTAGCGGGACGGGAATTATACTACCGAACAGCTGAAAGGCCTTGTGTTGCAATGCCCTTTTATAGACTAGTGGTTCCCAGCCCTATTCTCAGGGGCACCTAAAAGGCCATGTCTTTAGGATATCCCTGCTTGTTCACAGGTAACTTAACCCCTTAAGGACCATTGACGTGACAGGACCATCACACTGGTCCAGCACTTAAGGACCAGTGACGGTCCTGGCACGTCACGTACTTTTACTCACCGCACTCCTGCAGGAGCGCTGTGAGTAATACCGGGGACTGAACTTGACCGCTCCAAGACCGGAGCGATCTCCTTCAGTCCCTCCATTTGGCGTCCCGCTCCATGTGATCAGTCACGTGGGACGTCACTTCAAAGTTTTCTATGTGGTCCTTAAAGGGATAGTAGTACTTCATTTTATCTTTATTTTATTTTGTAGGCATTAAAAAATCATGAAGAACGATATAAGTCTTATCTCTCAAACCTTTATGGTTTAAGAGATATTCACAAGCAAAGTATCCCCCCCCTGTACAGCCAGGTCAGAAGGGAGGTGCCCAGGTAGACTGCAGAGAGGGACAATCTTCAATTAAGATAAGGGAAAAAGCTGGAAAACTTGTCAAGGGGGGCAAGGCTTTCATTGTTTTCATAGGAAGAAGATTGTCTCCTGCTGTTATCTGTCTGGTCTATGGACTGCATTCCACATCTGAGAAGAGATGGCTTACACTAGGTAAAAGGGGTGGGAGGGGAAACTTTGCTTGTGAATATCTCTCAAACCATAAAGGTTTAAGAGATAAGACTTATATCGTTCTTCATGTTTTTTTAATGCCTACAAAATAAAATAAAGATAAAACAAAGTATTACTATCCCTTTAAGGAACAGCACACCCCGGGACCGCTGGTCCTTAACGGGTTAATTAAATAACTGAGCTCCTGATTAACTCATGCCTGCACAAGCAAGGGAATCAAAATGACATGGCCTGTTAGTCTACACTGAGGAGAGGGTTCGGAACATTTGAATTATAGCCTAAAATTCACCTCTACTGTAGAACATATGGACATGAGGTGGTTCTGTTGCTAGTAGTTTAATATACACAACAAAAATGTTTCAGCTGTAATAACTTTTGAATCTCCCAGCAGTGGGTGTTACATGCAATATATGTTTTACTTGTCATAAATGTTTACTGCTGCTTAAAGAAGCAGTCAACTTTTTTAATGAAAACCTATACATCAACTCCTGCCCTCAGGACCCACTAACAGGCCAGGACTTAGGGATTTCTCTGCTAGAGCACAGGTGTGGTGATCAGAGGCTCATTCACATTGATTAACTCACCTGTGTTCTAACAAGGAAATCATGTGATCAGAGGCTCATTCACACTGATTAACTCACCTGTGTTCTAACAAGGAAATCATGTGATCAGAGGCTCATTCACATTGATTAACTCACCTGTGTTCTAACAAGGAAATCATGTGATCAGAGGCTCATTCACATTGATTAATTCACCTGTGTTCTAACAAGGAAATCATGTGATCAGAGGCTCATTCACATTGATTAATTCACCTGTGTTCTAACAAGGAAATCATCACATCCTGGCCTGTTAGTGGGTCCTGAGGACAGGAGTTGAGAACCACTGCTCTACATTATAGAACTTTTCCTGTTGATGGTACCCCCACTGCTGACAGTTGTTTGTTTTTTAAATGTTATAACAGTTCAAACTGTCTGGATGGGATGAAGCTGTTACCATCACATTCTATAGAGAAATGTCGTCAGTGAATCACTCCTCAGACAGAATCAGGGCCGGATTTGCCATTAGGCAAAGTAGGCACCTGCCTACAGGCGCACGCCACTGAGGGGCGCCTGCCATTTGGATTTTTTTTTTTTTTTTTAAACTAGCCACCTCGCTGGCTGCGCCTGCGGCACCCGCTCACATTGCCCCCCGTTGTCTATTTCCTACCTCACCGGCAGGACAGGTCTGTGCCTCATTTAGCACAGTCCTGTAAGTGCTGAGCTCCCTCGTCGCCTCCTTTGGAATGCAGAGCGCTGGGAGATGACATCATCTCCCAGCGCTCTGCATTCCTGAAAAGGAGACCGTGCAGGAGCTCCATCAGGTACAAGACTGTGCCAAAGGAGGCACAGATGACAGATCTCCTACCAGGGAGGTAGGAAAAGGACAATGGGGGGGGAGGCAATGTGAGGTCAACATGGAGATGGCGGGGGCAAGTTGGAGCCGATGGAGGGCAATATGGAGATGGTGGGGGCAAGTTGGAGCTGATGGGGTGGGGGGCAATGTGAGGGCAATGTGGAGCTGATGGGGGCAATGTGGAGCTGATGGGGGCAATGTGAGGGCAATGTGGAGCTGATGGGGGGCATTGTGAGGGCAATATGGAGCTGATGGGGGGCAATGTGAGGTCAATGTGGAGCTGATGAGGGCAATATGAAGCTGCTGGGGGCAATGTGAGGGCAATATGGAGCTGATGGGGGGCAACATGGAGATTAGGAGCATTGTGGAGGTATCCAGTGCAGATGGCCCACGGGGGGGGAGGCTTCAATTTTCTGTGCCTACAGGCTCCTGAGATGTAAATTCAGCCCTGGATAGAATGCAATAGAATAACTGTCTAGACACAAGCTGGAATGAAAGTGAACTTTCTGGACACCAGAAAGCACTGTTCATGTAAAAAACAAATACAAAAACAACAGTTTAAACTGTAATAACATTGGAATGACACATTTCCCAGCATGAGTACACTTTTTCACTCAGCATGAAAATCCCTGCAGAACATATGTTTTATTTCTTAACAAAGTTTATTAGATCTTTAATAACTTACAGTAACAAATCCAGTCTTGTAGACCCCTCTCTTCATTACCAAGTACTCAGCACTGCTGTTGTCTTCATTTCTGCGCTTCTCTGCGAAGGCCAGGAACATGTTCTCCTCTTTGACATAGATGAGGGAAGGGATCCTGTATACGGTCCCATTGGATTCCGTCTTGAACAGCACTGTCCTCTCCGGTAGGGGAGACTTCATGGCTGGTTCTATATTCAGTGCAAACACACACAACATGGATATCAGTAAACAGGGGTGATAGGAGTTGTACCTATCGGGTAGTCTAAGTATTAGAAGAGCGGTTAACTTTTTTGTGCAAAAAATACATCTTTGAATCATTTCCCACTGAGTAAACCAAAGGTAGTCCTACTGCTGCTTTAACCCCATCCCGACAATTGACTTACCAGGTACGTCCCGCAAAAACTTTCACTTAGTGACAGAGGACGTACTCCGGAATCGTTTAGGAAAAAAAAAAAATGTTAGTCGGGCGTTAAGGTGACAGCCGCGTACACACGGCTGTCACTAAGGGGTTAAAGGGATAGTAATACTTAAAATGTAAAACAAAATATGTTGTAGGGTTTATCCTCCTGAGTAAAACAAGGCAAATCCCACTTATGAAAGGTATTTTATTCAAAAGTTATTACAGCTCAAACTTGAATTTTTTTAGGTGCAATATCACAGTGGCCTGACATTGTACAGTGGCACTGTTGCTACACCATCCAATGGAGATTTATGGTCAACTGACCAGATCTGTATATAGGATGGTGTAGCAACAGCGCCATTGTACAATTTCAGGCCACTGAGATACTGCACCTAAAAAATTCAAGTTTGAGCTTTAATAGCTTTTTGAATAAAACACCTTTCCACAGTGGGAGTACTCTAGTTTTACTCAGGGGATAAACCTTACAACATATTTTGTTTTACATTTTAAAGTGGATGTGTTACCTATGGACAACATCCCATAAATAGTTAGAAGACACATCCAATACCATGAAAACGTCATCTATTTTTTATTTTAAGTTTTGATTTCGTTTAAATGTAACTTACAAAAGTCTGGGCTGCAGCCACTTCCGTATAGACTGCAGCCTGACGCTCTGCCTCTGCTCTCCTCCTTCCTCCAATGATGGAGGCTTCTGTCTGTAAGCTGGTGCTCTCTCATTGGCTAGATATCAATCTCTGCCAATGAGACTGCTCCAGTTTACTGACAGACGCCTCTGTCATCGGAGGAGGGAGGGGAGCAGAGGCGGAGCTCTGTAACCGCGGAGACCCGCAGTCTACACAGAAGTGGATGCAACACAGACTTTGTAAGTTAAATTAAAAGGGATAGTAATGTTTCATAATAAAATCAGCTCTAATTAATCTTCATAGTATTTGGACCATGGAGAGTGTTATTTCAATTCTGTCAGAGTTGTAGTTCAAGAGTAATTCAATGACAAAGTATCCCCCTCCCGCCCCTTTTACTGATGTAACACTGCTCAGCCAGATCAGAAGGGAGGTGCCCAGGTAGACTGCAGAGAGGGACAACCTTCAATTAAGATAAGGGAAAAACCTGAAAACCTTGTCAAGGGGGGCAGGGCTTTCATTGTTCTCACAGGAAGACGATTGTCCCTTGCTGTTATCTGTCTGTTCTATGGACTGGATTCCACATCTGAGAAGAGATGGCTTACACTAGGTAAAAGGGGCGGGAGGGGAAACTTTGCTTGTGAATATCTCATAAACCATAAAGATTTGAGAGATAAGACTTATATCGTTCTTCATGTTTTTTTTAATGCCTACAAAATAAAATAAAGATAAAACGAAGTATTACTATCCCTTTAAATAAATTAAAACTTAAAATAAGTTTTTAAGGTATTGGATATGTCTCTTAACTATTTATGGGACGTTGTCCATAGGTGATACATCCACTTCAAGTATTACTATCCCTTTCAAAAGTCTTTTTTCCTTATTTTTTACATTAAAGTGCAATTTCCTATTGTGTTCTCCTGGTGGTGCTGTTCCTGCCACTTTCTAAGGAAAGTCGCAATCCAGTGTTTCTCTATGTTAGTCATCAGGATACACCTACAGATCAGCTTTTCAAGATATTAGTGCTTAAAAACAGGTTAGTAGTCAGTGACTCAGTCATTGTGGATGAGCTGCCTCTGCTTAACTAGGGATTTCCTGAACATTTGATTTGTTGTTGATCCCTGAGGCCCGGAGCGGAGTATCACAGCCGTAGTCAATGACTCAAGCTTTTTACTCAACAGGAAAAGCCATATATCATTTATATGTTTTTTTTTTTGTCCATAAAAAAGTTTACTGCTCCTTTAATTAGTTACCAGATACTGATATAGTTTTAAGGGCCCCATTCCCAAACGCAATTGTCCAAGCTGAACCACGGGGGGGGGGGATAAAACATACCACTTCTTCAAAAAAATTTGCACCAAGATATCATCTGCCTCTTCAATGCTATGAATCAGTCTAATATTTTAAAAACATTTTTATTGAAGGAATCCACATAAAACACATGAATATATTATATCAGAGGCAATACTAGCAGAATGGGAACACTAGCAGGTCTGTAACTCCTCCAATCTACGCGTTTCGCACCTTGCGGCGCTTACTCGTGATCAAAGACTTTGCCTTACTTGGGGAAATAAAATGTCCCATTGTTTTTAACCCCTTAAATGCTACTAGCATTCAAGGGATTAATGGATATCAGTACATAATGTTAAAAAATCTTCATTTTGTAGGTATTAAAAAAGAAACTAAACGTCCACAGTCCCATCTCTCACAGCACACTTTGTAGACTGTTCCAGTGAAGAATTTCTGTCTCAATAACGCAATGTCGGCTCTGCTGAAGAGCCTCCGCTTGTCCAGGGACCAGATTTCCCTGCAGTCAGCTAGAGCGCTGATGTCGGGGAAAGGGGCAGGAGGGGGGAACTTTCAGTACGATTATCTCTCGAACCATAGGTTTGAGAGATGGGACTGGGGACATTTAGTTTTTTTAATACCTACAAGATGAATATTTGTTAAAATTCTGTATGACTATCCCTTTAAAGGGATGGTAATGTTTCATAATAAAAGCAGCTCTAATTAATCATGATAGTATTTGGACTTTGGAGAGTGTTATTTCAATTCTGTCAGAGTTGTAGTTCAAGAGTAATTCAATGACAAAGTGTCCCCCTCCCGCCCCTTTTACTGATGTAACACTGCTCAGCCAGATCAGAAGGGAGGTGCCCAGGTAGACTGCAGAGAGGGACAATCTTCTATTAAGATAAGGGAAAAAGCTGAAAAACCTGTCAAGGGGGGCAGGGCTTTCATTGTTCTCAAAGGAAGAAGATTGTCCCCTTCTGTTATCTGTCTGGTCTATGGACTTCATTCCACATCTGAGAAGAGATGACTTACACTAGGTAAAAGGGGCAGGAGGGGAAACTTTGCTTGTGAATATCTCTCAAACCATAAAGGTGTGAGAGATAAGACTTATATCATTCTTCATGTTTTTGTTAATGCCTACAAAATAAAATAAAGATAAAACGAAGTATTACTATCCCTTTAAAAACCCCATTTTAGTCCCAGAGGGGTATCTAATGTATTGTGAAGGAATGTATGGATACCTCTCTGACACTCAGATAGTAAAATTAACCGGAACTTGGGGAAATTGTATTTATTCACATTTGGAAAGCCACAGACGACGGTGACATGCATTGGTTGTCTGATGTGACTCAGAGAGCTGGGACGAAATCTAGTTTCCCTGAATGTTATATTACCATCCGCTGAAGTTAAGTATTCCTGTATTTTCTTTGCTTATCATTTTTGTTCACATTTTGCTCTATGATTTGGGCTATTTATTTTTCTTGCTCTTTTTATATTGAACATGCTTGAGATACTTACCTGTATTTTTAGCGGTATACATTGCATTGCAGGGATATTACATACTTTAACTGGACTCGCCAGTCCATTTTGTTTTTATGCCTTACTATTGAACTATACTGTGTTTGTATAAAGTCTTTTTCTATTTTTTGATACCTTAGTGTTCCTCGATTTATTTGGGTTCTTTCGGGTAGGTATCCTGGTCTTTTATACCTTGACACCGTTCATATTTGTAAATGTTTGGTAGTTTGTCACCCTGAGAGCACCTGGACTATTAGAGTCTATATTTAGGGTACAACTAATATAGCCTGTGCAATTCCAAAAATTTTTGTACTTTGGATATTATGGTTCAACTGCTGTCAGTTTAGATAGGAAATTGGATAAGGAGTTCAACTTTCTTGGATATAACCAAGGATTTATTTGAATAACCCAACAAATCTCTCAAATTCCTTATAACAAGAAAGTAATAGAGAATTTATGTTACGGTTAAAAAGGGATATAGGTGAGAACTAAGGAAAAGGTAGGACAGAACATGGAGAACTTCTAGCTCTATGCTGTGTATATTAAACATGTGTGGGTCCCTCTGCCATAGACATGGGTGGTTCACTACTATCACTGGATAATTTCCCCCTCATCCACTGATGAGTTGAGAAGAAATGACAATATCTATAGATGTAAGGAAAGACAGAGTTGTATGAGGAGGAACATAAGGTTTCTGGTAGTGTTACGGTTTCCCAGTGATATTCAGGAGTCAGTACGGTATAGTAAAATAGACTTTATTGAAAAATATAATAAGGCAACACAAGAGTATAAACAGAAATAAGCAGAGGGTCACAAGCAAGCACGCGCTACTATCAGAAATAGTAAGCTGCCAAGATTGACCACACTGCTGGAGACTAGGCCGAAGCCATTGGTAATCTCCGCTGGAACCAGGAGCTTGAACAGGCGCAGGAACAGGAACACGATGTCTCTGATCAGGAACCACGAGCAGGATACCTGATACACGTCTGCAGTCAGTCAAAGGAAGTGATACTTGACTTGGGTGTCTGCTAGATACAAGGAATAAATGGAAGAATAGTCAGACAGAGCCAAAGGTAAGCACCAGGGAGGATAGTCAGACAAGCCAGGTCATACACAGTTCAGGTAGTCAGCCACAGCCACAGGTCTGCACCAGATTGGGTGTCCACTATGTAAGGATAAGGCAGGAGAATAGTCAGACAGAGCCATAGGTCAGCACCAGGGAGGATAGTCAGACAAGCCAGGTCATACACAGTTCAGGTAGTCAGCCAGAGCAACAGGTCTGCACCAGATTGGGTGTCCACTATATATAGGATAAGGCAGGAGAATAGTCAGACAGAGCCAGAGGTCAGCACCACAGAGGGTAGTCAGACAAGCCAGGTCATACACAGTAGTCAGCCAGAGCCACAGGCCAGCACCTGATTGGGTGTCCACTACACATTGGGAGCAGGCAATAAGAGTAGTCAGCCAGAGCCACGGGTCAGCACCAGACTGGGTGTCTACTATATATAGGATAAGGCAGGAAAATAGTCAGACAGAGCAACAGGTCAGCACCAGATTGGATGGTCAGACAAGTCAGGTCATACACAGAGCCCACACTAAACAGAACTGTACTGTACAACAACACAAGGGCAACTAAGTCAGGACTCAGACTGCCCTTTAAACCCCTCCACAGGAAGTAGGTAGGAGGAGACTACAGGAAGCATGGCATAAAACAGAGGCCTGCTACACTCTGAAGCCTCGCGCCTGCAGATAACGTGTGGAATGATACCGAGCATCACTGAAGAGGTGGCACTGGAACCAAGGTAAGTTGTGACAGGTAGCCATTTAATTAATACACTTTCTAAAGAATTGGCTACTGAACAGAAAAGCCCTTAGCCCGCTCTGAATCAAAGTTTGGGGAACTGTTTAATGTGGAAGACCTATTAGACTCCAAGTCCAAACTAACAGTAATTAATGTTACATTGTTCGATTCCTAGAACCACAGGTATGCATATAGCCGAAGGCCCTATATTAACATAAGTTTTCGTCTCATCTCTTGCACTGCATAGTGGCTAAGTTGTGCGAGAAAAACATCTTATATTCAAGTCTGTATAGTCCCAAAGAGACTAATATGTGTGATGAAAAGATACCACAGATATAGCACTTTGCCAAAGGCCCTATTTTGCACTTATTTTTATTCTCATCTCTTACCCTGCAACAGTGACTTAGTTGTGTGAGAACATTTATTATATTCAAGTCTGTATTGTTGCAAAGGGACAATATGTATGATAAAAGGTACCACAGGTACTACATATGGCCAAAGGCCATAGACGTCCCTTCATTTCTTCTCCTCTCTTGCACTGCCATAATGACTATTTTTATTCCAATCTGTATTGTCCCAAAGGGATTAATACGTATGAGAAAAGAAATAGGGAAACTGAGAGGATAATTATGAAACTGTCTCTGCGAAGCTAGTGCACGTAGGTAATGTGTCTCAGTTAGACTGCCATATTGAATGCGACAATAAGTGCCATACTGCTCCAACGGAGCTAGTAAAATAATATGTGTCTGGCAGGACTGTGACTTTTGCAAGTTTAATCAATCTGCCTTCCTCAGGCTGTGATATGTTGTAGGACCAATCTGTGCCAAGAGGTGTGAGGTTAGCATGCAACGTTCAAGTGCACTGCTAGTGGGAAAAGCAAATCTTCTGTTGATAAGGAGGAAGAAAACCTACTGACAACAGAAAGGTGGTTTGGTTAATGGGCCACTCTTATATCCAAATCATTCCCACCGGCGCAGGGGCAGATTTACATCTCAGGCACCCCTAGGCACAACACCGTCTGGTGTCCCTTGCCCTGCCTTTGCCCCACCCCTAACCACACCCCTCACTTAGTCACACCCCTCCATTAACCACACCCTCTTGTAGTCACATAAAATTCCTTGGGTTACATTATAGCCCTCAGTTTCAAATACCAGATTCCCACTGACTGAATTGGGCCTTTTAACCCCTTAAGTGCTTACTGTGCTTTGCAGCGCGTTGCAGATCTGAGATCTTCCAGGAACAGAGAGGTCATAGATCTGCAATGCATGCAAAGAACAGTAAGTATTTAAGGGGTTAAATGGTCAAATTCAATCAGTGGGAATTAGGGGCATTGCCAGTGCTGCTATATATATCAGCTGGGGACAGGGAACAGGCATGCCAGCAACCAGACTGTAACTGTGGGTGAGTCACAGGGGGCGGGCTTGGAGGCAACAGGTAGGCTAAGGAACTGGCAGAGTCAGGTTTCTCCTTTTGTACTGCCCCAGAGCAAGGTAATTAAAAAACCAAAAAGTGGGAGTGACTGGGCCAATGCCAGGTGCCCCAGAAAATTGGGTGCCCTAGGCCAGTGATTGGTCTGCCTCTTGGTAAATCCGGCCCTGCCCACCGGCCTGCACCAGGAACTGACCATCACCGTCCTCACCACCTGCAAGAGAACTTGTTCCCAGAACAAACCACCAACTCCCACCCAAAGTACTACCACTTGGCCCTCAGGTATGCTATCTTTCTTACGTCCTAGATGGAAAAAAAAGCTATTTGAATCTACATATTATGCCCTTATAGAATATTTCATGTCAGAATAATAAAATATTATTATTCCTTTAAACCTCTGACGCAGGTGTGCTTCTAGTGTCCATAGCAGTATATTTGTTTGTAATTGAGGTCCGGCGCAGGGATAATGTGAGTGGCCCGTGAGACAGGAACCCGTGCAGGACTGGAAGGAGAGATATGGACACATGTTTACATTCTACGAGGGGAAGACAAAGACTTTTTACGTTTTCCTTTCTGTAAACTGGGAAAAGTACATTCACTGGCTCAGTACAGCCCAGCCTGCACTCCTGCCCTTTACCCGTATGTATAACATAAACAGAACATTGGCACAAAGCGCCCCCTGTTTCCATTGACTTTAACCCCTTAGCGTGCCGGTGGACCATTCAATGCATTGGTCTATAATGTGTTGTATATCTCTTTAGCTCACACAGGGGTTAAATCACTAAATGTTCCAGAGATTCTAAGGGGGAGATATATAAAAACCATATAATAACCCTATGAGTGCAAGAGTATCTAGTGTCTTGTCTTGTATATTCCCAGTTATATATCATATCATATAGCTGTATATTCCCAGTTATATATCACATCATGTGTCTGTATATTCCCAGTTATATACCACATCATGTGTCTTGTATATTCCCAGTTATATATCACATCATATATCTGTATATTCCCAGTTATATATCACATCATGTACCTGTATATTCCCAGTTATATATCACATCATGTGTCTGTATATTCCCAGTTATATACATCATGTGTCTGTATATTCATAGTTATATACCACATCATGTGTCTGTATATTCCCAGTTATATATCACATCATGTGTCTGTATATTCCCAGTTATATCCCACATCATGTGTCTGTATATTCCCAGTTATATATCACATCATGTGTCTGTATATTCCCAGTTATATATCACATCTTGTGTCTGTATATTCCCAGTTATATATCACATCATGTGTCTGTATATCCCCAGTTATATCCCACATCACATGTCTGTATATTCCCAGTTATATACCACAGTATTATCTTTATATCCCCAGTTATATACCACATCATGTATCTGTATATTCCCAGTTATATACCACATCATGTGTCTGTATATTCCCAGTTATATACCACATCATGTGTCTGTATATTCCCAGTTATATCCCACATCATGTGTCTGTATATTCCCAGTTATATATCACATCATGTATCTGTATATTCCCAGTTATATCCCACATCATGTGTCTGTATATTCCCAGTTATATATCACATCATGTGTCTGTATATTCCCAGTTATATATCACATCATGTGTCTGTATATTCCCAGTTATATCCCACATCATGTGTCTGTATATTCCCAGTTATATATCGCATCATGTGTCTGTATATTCCCAGTTATATATCACATCATGTGTCTGTATATTCCCAGTTATATCCCACATCATGTGTCTGTATATTCCCAGTTATATATCACATCATGTGTCTGTATATTCCCAGTTATATATCACATCATGTATCTGTATATTCCCAGTTATATCCCACATCATGTGTCTGTATATTCCCAGTTATATATCACATCATGTGTCTGTATATTCCCAGTTATATATCACATCATGTGTCTGTATATTCCCAGTTATATCCCACATCATGTGTCTGTATATTCCCAGTTATATATCGCATCATGTGTCTGTATATTCCCAGTTATATATCACATCATGTGTCTGTATATTCCCAGTTATATCCCACATCATGTGTCTGTATATTCCCAGTTATATATCACATCATGTGTCTGTATATTCCCAGTTATATACCACAGTATTATCTTTATATCCCCAGTTATATACCACATCATGTATCTGTATATTCCCAGTTATATACCACATCTTTAACTGCACATGTAAAGAAGGAAATGGCAAGGAAAAAAAAAGCATTCAAATTATTTAAGTCAGAAGGAACTGAACAATCTTTCTTAAAATACAGGGAGAGCAACAAAGATTGCAAAAAGGCAATTAGGGTAGCAAAAATAGATAATGAAACTCGAATTGCAAGGGAAAGCAAGACTAATCCAAAAAAGTTTTTTAAATATATAAATAGCAAAAAACTTAAGAGGGAGTGCATTGGACCATTCAAAAATGAGATGGGTGAGTTGGTTAGTGAGGATAAGGAAAAGGCTGATGTTTTAAACACTTTCTTTGCATCAGTATATACAAGGGAGCAAGGAATGGTAGAAGAGCCTCCGCAAGTATCAAATAAAACAATACAATATATATCACATCATGTATCTGTATATTCCCAGTTATATATCACATCATGTGTCTGTATATTCCCAGTTATATATCACATCATGTGTCTGTATATTCCCAGTTATATATCACATCATGTGTCTGTATATTCCCAGTTATATATCACATCATGTGTCTGTATATACCCAGTTATATACCACAGTATTATCTTTATATCCCCAGTTATTTACCACAGTATGCATCTTTATATACCCAGTTATATACTGGACACCCTCCACTATGTCTGGGAGTAGCGCTTTATACCTTTAAGTGTGTAATTGCACATACACACACCACTCTTTTTGTCCCTCCTCAGATAAGAGCCAAAGTTGCCAATGAGAGCCTCATTCCTATTGGCTGTGCATGTTACAGCACAGCAGCCAATAGGAATAATCCAGAGCTGGAAGTTTACAATGTTGTTCCTGACAGAGGTGGGACTAGCAGTGACAGCTTTATTCCTATAGGCTGATTAGTGTGGTTTGACATCACAGCAGCCACTAGAAATCCTCAGCTGCCTTTTTGGACCTCCCAGCACAAGCTCTTAGGAGGAGGACACAGGGGAACCTGTACACTTAACTCCTTAACAACTAGTGGTCCAGGGAGTGGATTCCTCTTAACCTCTTAATGACCCGCCATGTGACGAGGCAAGGACACTGGTGACAGTCCTAACAAGTCACCGGTCCCCATACCTCCCAACATTTCAATTTGCTAAAGAGGGACACTTGTGTTTTAGGGGGTGTTGCTGGGGGCGTGGCTGGTGGGTGGGGCATTACCGGGAATTTTTAGGCTATTTCATGACCTCTTGATACCTCCTTGTGTAAACTAATAAATAACTTATAACAAGTGTTTTATTTACAGAGACCAATTTATAAACACATATACTGACATTTAAACAAACAGTAATGTAAGTTGTATTACTGTGGAGCAATGTGATACACTTATATACACACCACACAGTCTGATCTCCTAAACACAGGGACATTAGGGTGGTAAAGAGTGACAGTGGGATTTGGGTCTAAAAGAGGGACTGTCTCTCCTAAAGAGGAACACTTGGGAGGTATGGGTCCCTAAGGGGTTAAGGATGTAAGATTATAATGCTGCTCTGCCATTGGGCATTGTAGTGGGATCCAGTTAGGATGCCTACTTGTCCCTGATTGTCCAGGACGGTCCCTGATTTTAAATGTGTGTCACTTGTCCCTGGCAGCCCCGTTCTGGGATAGTACAAAGTTCCTGAATGAAGACTCCAGAGCACAGAGGTCTAAAAACTAGGAGAACGGCCCAGCAGTGATGTCTCTGCTGGGCTACAACAAAATGGTTTCCGGTCAGAGCTCTAAACACTAGAGAGGAAACCAGGCCTTGATCCTGACATCAAACAGGAACTTTAGTGCAATTTTGTTGTAGTGTAATGCTAGGGTAAGGCTTTGGGTATGGTGTACATTTTCTTGTAGCCCACCACAGGCATCACTTTTCTCTGACACCAGTAAATGGACAGTTTTCTCTCTCCAGTGCGGTGCGCCGGAGAAAGAGTAAGATGCGCCCTGATGTCAAGTGATGTATAGTGGCCCCTCCAGCATAGGTGCACTAGATCTGAGGACAGATACTCTGTTACTCTTGTCTCCACAGTGTCCCTGAATGGCACAATGGAAATGTGGTCACCGTAGATCTAGTAAAAGCCTGAACTTCATCACTGTGAAGACCTGTGGGGTGAGCGAGGCATTGCAAAGTGACGTGTTGCACACCGCTCTTGTCCCCAAGGGGTTAACACACACAAAACACTTTTTTTTTTTAATATGGTAGTTGCCCTTTAACCCTTTGAGCGCCAGAGGGGCATGCAATGCATTATATAACCCTTTGGCACTCACAGGGTTAAGTGAAAACCAGACATTTATTTTTGTAGCATATATAATTTTCCTGACCACAAGAGATTTATTTATTTAAACGAAGAGTTAAAACACCCTTAATATGCATGCACACTTGTTACTCTGTTTAACCCCTTGTTAACTGCAACGCTTTGAATATCAATCCCACTAGAGCTTCTAACAGTACGCCTTCTATATTGCTTAACCCCTCGCATGCTGTAGAGATCTCCAGTGCGTTGCACAGCATCGAAGGGGTTAAAGGAAGTTTTTTTTACAATACAAAAGCCAATGAGTCTAGTGAAAGATAAACTTACATGTCCCTGGCTGCTGAGCTGCTGGATTGTGCTGACTGCTGGAAGCTGTTGTGATGAGGCAGATGTGGTGGATTGTTTTTCTGTGTTGTGTGAGAGGGAACCTCCCAAAACTTGTCTGTGTTTCCATTGGTCTGGACACTGCCAGCCTTCCACTGCCTAGCACTGGCTGTACAGCACTGGGATATACTGTATCCTATCCGCTGACACATTGATATATACACAGTGTGGGGTGGGACCCTTTGTACTGTAAGGGTGATACGCACAAATGAAAGAAGGGGCAATTCTCAAGCAAATCAACTGCATCATAGGAGACAGACAGCGATTCCCATTGGTCTTTTAACCCTTTGAGTGCCAGAGGGGTACGAAACGCATTGCTTTGCAATGCGTTCCGTACCCCTCTGACACTCAAAGGGTTAACCAGGGGCTATTTTCTAAACGGAAAGACACCAGGGCACACCTCCCAACATTTCAAAAGGCCAAAGAGGGACGCTTTTGTTTTAGGGGGAGTTACTGGGGGCATAGGCGGTGAGCGGAGCTTTACCAAGAATTTTTAGGTGATTTCATGACCTACTGACATCTCTTTGTGTAAATGAATAAATGATCTACGGCAACACCAAGGTATTTTATGTACACAGACTCATTTATAAACACATTTACTGAAGTTGAAACAAACATTAATGTGAGTTTTATTGCTGTGGAGCAGTGTGATCCACATATATACACCACACAGTCTGATCTCCTAAACACAGGGATACCAGGGTGATACACTTCTATACACACCACACAGTCTGATCTCCTAAACACAGGGACACCAGGGTGATACACTTATATACACACCACATAGTCTGATCTCCTAAACACAGGGACACCAGGGTGATACACTTATATACACACCACACAGTCTGATCTCCTAAACACAGGGACACCAGGGTGATACACTTCTATACACACCACACAGTGTGATCTCCTAAACACAGGGACACCAGGGTTATACACTTCTATACACACCACACAGTCTGATCTCCTAAACACAGGGACACCAGGGTGATACACTTATATACACACCACACAGTCTGATCTCCTAAACACAGGGACACCAGGGTGATACACTTCTATACACACCACACAGTCTGATCTCCTAAACACAGGGACACCGGGGTGATACACTTATATACACACCACACAGTGTGATCTCCTAAACACAGGGACACCAGGGTTATACACTTCTATACACACCACACAGTCTGATCTCCTAAACACAGTGACACCAGGGTGATACACTTATATACACACCACACAGTGTGATCTCCTAAACACAGGGACACCAGGGTTATACACTTCTATACACACCACACAGTCTGATCTCCTAAACACAGGTACACCAGGGTGATACACTTATATACACACCACACAGTCTGATCTCCTAAACACAGGGACACCAGGGTGATACACTTATATACACACCACACAGTCTGATCTCCTAAACACAGGGACACCAGGGTGATACACTTATATACACACCACACAGTCTGATCTCCTATACACAGGGACACCAGGGTGATACACTTCTATACACACCACACAGTCTGATCTCCTAAACACAGGGACACCAGGGTGATACACTTATATACACACCACACAGTCTGATCTCCTAAACACAGGGACACCAGGGTGATACACTTCTATACACACCACACAGTCTGATCTCCTAAACACAGGGACACCAGGGTGATCCACTTATATACACACCACACAGTCTGATCTCCTAAACACAGGGACACCAGGGTGATCCACTTATATCCATCACACAGTCTGGTCTCCTAAACACAGGGACACAGGGTGATACACTTATATACACACCACACAGTCTGATCTCCTAAACACAGGGACACCAGGGTGATACACTTATATACACACCACACAGTCTGATCTCCTAAACACAGGGACACCAGGGTGATACAATTATATACACACCACACAGTCTGATCTCCTAAACACAGGGACACAGGGTGATACACTTATATACACACCACACAGTCTGATCTCCTAAACACAGGGACACCAGGGTGATACACTTCTATATACACACCACACAGTCTAATCTCCTAAACACACGGACACCAGGGTGATACACTTATATACACATCACACAGTCTGATCTCCTAAACACAGGGACACCAGGGTGATCCACTTATATCCATCACACAGTCTGGTCTCCTAAACACAGGGACACAGGGTGATACACTTATATACACACCACACAGTCTGCTCCTAAACACAGGGACACCAGGGTGATACACTTCTATATACACACCACACAGTCTGATCTCCTAAACACAGGGACACCAGGGTGATACACTTATATACACATCACACAGTCTGATCTCCTAAACACAGGGACACCAGGGTGATACACTTATATACACACCACACAGTCTGATCTCCTAAACACAGGGACACCAGGGTGATACACTTCTATACACTCCACACAGTCTGATCTCCTAAACACAGGGACACCAGGGAGATACACTTATATACACCGCACAGTCTGATTTCCTAAACACAGGGACACAGGGTGATACACTTATATACACATCACACAGTCTGATCTCCTAAACACAGGGACACCAGGGTGATACACTTATATACACACCACACAGTACTCTGATCTCCTAAACACAGGGACACCAGGGTGATAAACTTCTATACACACCGCACAGTCTGATCTCCTAAACACAGGGACACCAGGGTGATACACGTCTATACATGCCGCACAGTCTGATCTCCTAAACACAGGGACACCAGGGTGATACACTTCTATACACACCGCACAGTCTGATCTCCTAAACACAGGGACACCAGGGTGATACACTTCTATACACACCGCACAGTCTGATCTCCTAAACACAGGGACACCAGGGTGATAGACTTCTATACAAACCGCACAGTCTGATCTCCTAAACACAGGGACACCAGGGTGATACACTTCTATACACACCGCACAGTCTGATCTCCTAAACACAGGGACACCAGGGTGATACACTTCTATACACACCGCACAGTCTGATCTCCTAAACACAGGGACACCAGGGTGATATACTTCTATGCACACAACACTGTCTGATCTCCTAAACACAGGGACACCAGGGTGATACACTTCTATGCACACCACACAGTCTGATCTCCTAAACACAGGGACACCAGGGTGATACGCTTCTATACACACCACACAGTCTGATCTCCTAAACACAGGGACACCAGGGTGATACACTTATATACACACCACACAGTCTGATCTCCTAAACACAGGGACACCAGAGTGATATGCTTTTATACACACCACATAGTCTGATCTCCTAAACACAGGGATACCAGGGTGATACACTTATATACACATCACACAATCTGATCTCCTAAACACAGGGACACCAGGGTGATACACTTATATACACACCACACAGTCTGATCTCCTAAACACAGGGACACCAGGGTGATACACTTCTATACACACCACACAGTCTGATCTCCTAAACACAGGAACATCAGGGTGATACACTTCTATACACACCACACAGTCTGATCTCCTAAACACAGGGACACCAGGGTGATACACTTCTATACACACCACACAGTGTGATCTCCTAAACACAGGGACACCAGGGTTATACACTTCTATACACACCACACAGTCTGATCTCCTAAACACAGGGACACCAGGGTGATACACTTATATACACACCACACAGTCTGATCTCCTAAACACAGGGACACCAGGGTGATACACTTCTATACACACCACACAGTCTGATCTCCTAAACACAGGGACACCGGGGTGATACACTTATATACACACCACACAGTGTGATCTCCTAAACACAGGGACACCAGGGTTATACACTTCTATACACACCACACAGTCTGATCTCCTAAACACAGGGACACCAGGGTGATACACTTATATACACACCACACAGTGTGATCTCCTAAACACAGGGACACCAGGGTTATACACTTCTATACACACCACACAGTCTGATCTCCTAAACACAGGTACACCAGGGTGATACACTTATATACACACCACACAGTCTGATCTCCTAAACACAGGGACACCAGGGTGATACACTTATATACACACCACACAGTCTGATCTCCTAAACACAGGGACACCAGGGTGATACACTTATATACACACCACACAGTCTGATCTCCTATACACAGGGACACCAGGGTGATACACTTCTATACACACCACACAGTCTGATCTCCTAAACACAGGGACACCAGGGTGATACACTTATATACACACCACACAGTCTGATCTCCTAAACACAGGGACACCAGGGTGATACACTTCTATACACACCACACAGTCTGATCTCCTAAACACAGGGACACCAGGGTGATCCACTTATATACACACCACACAGTCTGATCTCCTAAACACAGGGACACCAGGGTGATCCACTTATATCCATCACACAGTCTGGTCTCCTAAACACAGGGACACAGGGTGATACACTTATATACACACCACACAGTCTGATCTCCTAAACACAGGGACACCAGGGTGATACACTTATATACACACCACACAGTCTGATCTCCTAAACACAGGGACACCAGGGTGATACACTTATATACACACCACACAGTCTGATCTCCTAAACACAGGGACACAGGGTGATACACTTATATACACACCACACAGTCTGATCTCCTAAACACAGGGACACCAGGGTGATACACTTCTATACACTCCACACAGTCTGATCTCCTAAACACAGGGACACCAGGGAGATACACTTATATACACCGCACAGTCTGATTTCCTAAACACAGGGACACAGGGTGATACACTTATATACACATCACACAGTCTGATCTCCTAAACACAGGGACACCAGGGTGATACACTTATATAC
Organism: Rhinophrynus dorsalis; assembly: GCA_037306005.1. Lineage (NCBI taxonomy): Eukaryota > Metazoa > Chordata > Amphibia > Anura > Rhinophrynidae > Rhinophrynus > Rhinophrynus dorsalis. Next base: position 623,665,566 of record CM074719.1, on the reverse strand, counting down.
ACACCACACAGTACTCTGATCTCCTAAACACAGGGACACCAGGGTGATAAACTTCTATACACACCGCACAGTCTGATCTCCTAAACACAGGGACACCAGGGTGATACACGTCTATACATGCCGCACAGTCTGATCTCCTAAACACAGGGACACCAGGGTGATACACTTCTATACACACCGCACAGTCTGATCTCCTAAACACAGGGACACCAGGGTGATACACTTCTATACACACCGCACAGTCTGATCTCCTAAACACAGGGACACCAGGGTGATAGACTTCTATACAAACCGCACAGTCTGATCTCCTAAACACAGGGACACCAGGGTGATACACTTCTATACACACCGCACAGTCTGATCTCCTAAACACAGGGACACCAGGGTGATACACTTCTATACACACCGCACAGTCTGATCTCCTAAACACAGGGACACCAGGGTGATACACTTCTATGCACACAACACTGTCTGATCTCCTAAACACAGGGACACCAGGGTGATACACTTCTATGCACACCACACAGTCTGATCTCCTAAACACAGGGACACCAGGGTGATACGCTTCTATACACACCGCACAGTCTGATGTCCTAAACACAGGGACACCAGGGTGATACACTTATATACACACCACACAGTCTGATCTCCTAAACACAGGGACACCAGAGTGATATGCTTTTATACACACCACATAGTCTGATCTCCTAAACACAGGGACACCAGGGTGATACACTTATATACACATCACACAATCTGATCTCCTAAACACAGGGACACCAGGGTGATACACTTATATACACACCACACAGTCTGATCTCCTAAACACAGGGACACCAGGGTGATACACTTCTATACACACCACACAGTCTGATCTCCTAAACACAGGAACATCAGGGTGATACACTTCTATACACACCACACAGTCTGATCTCCTAAACACAGGGACACCAGGGTGATACACTTCTATACACACCACACAGTCTGATCTCCTAAACACAGGGACACCAGGGTGATACACTTCTATACACACCACACAGTCTGATCTCCTAAACACAGGGACACCAGGGTGATACACTTCTATACACACCACACAGTCTGATCTCCTAAACACAGGGACACCAGGGTGATACACTTCTATACACACCACACAGTCTGATCTCCTAAACACAGGGACATCAGGGTGATACACTTTTATACATACCACACAGTCTGATCTCCTAAACACAGGGACATCAGGGTGATACACTTCTATACACACCACACAGTCTGATCTCCTAAACACAGGGACATCAGGGTGATACACTTCTATACACACCACACAGTCTGATCTCCTAAACACAGGGACACCAGGGTGATACACTTCTATACACACCACACAGTCTGATATTCTAAACACAGGGACACCAGGGTGATACACTTCTATACACACCACACAGTCTGATCTCCTAAACACAGGGACACCAGGGTGATACACTTATATACACACCACACAGTCTGATCTCCTAAACACAGGGACACCAGGGTGATACACTTCTATACACACCACACAGTCTGATCTCCTAAACACAGGGACATCAGGGTGATACACTTTTATACATACCACACAGTCTGATCTCCTAAACACAGGGACATCAGGGTGATACACTTCTATACACACCACACAGTCTGATCTCCTAAACACAGGGACATCAGGGTGATACACTTCTATACACACCACACAGTCTGATCTCCTAAACACAGGGACACCAGGGTGATACACTTCTATACACACCACACAGTCTGATATTCTAAACACAGGGACACCAGGGTGATACACTTATATACACACCACACAGTCTGATCTCCTAAACACAGGGACACCAGGGTGATACACTTATATACACACCACACAGTCTGATCTCCTAAACACAGGGACACCAGGGTGATACACTTATATACACACCACACAGTCTGATCTCCTAAACACAGGGACACCAGGGTGGGAAATATGGACAGAGTGATTTGGGTCTGAAAGAGGGTCAGTCCCTCCTAAAGAGGAACACTGGGGAGGTATGCCAGGGGTTTACGCACTAAGGTGTGATAAAGAGGTGATCAAGTGGAGATGACTTCTCCAGTGTGATAAACTATCCTAGTCCTATGTTATTCTGTGGCTCCTATTTATGTCTGGGAGCTTTTGAAATGAGCTTACCCTCACATTTGTTTTATAAATATTAACCCTTAATGCTCCCAAGAGATAATCTGATCGGTCCTCACGGAACCTTTCACACGGTACAGTTCTGAGACATCACTTCTTATACCAGTGTTTCTCAACCAGGGTGCTTTGGTGTGCCTCAGATATCCACTTAGGGTGCCTCATTGTATCTATAAAGCTTTGACAAATATGTGATTGTAGACTTCCAACTGTATATTTAGGGATGTTACTATGCACAATATGTTTATTTTAGTTGTGAGGTCTAATAATAACTCTATATTTATGTTTTTGTAACCTTCATTACACCCTTGACAAATGACATAAAATGAGATTTGAGAACAAAAAACCATGATGAACGTTGGGCCACAAGTCTGCTTCTGTATCACAACATTAATTGTGGTTCCTGATGGTAGGGCAATTGGATACCTACGAGTCTGAATTAAAGACAAAATGAGTGAATCAGGAGACACAGTGATGGAAAAGTGCCTAAAGGGAAGCCGTGCAGCATACCTCCCAACATTTCCAATGGCCAAAGAGGGACACCTGTGTTTTAGGGGGTGTTTCTGGGGGCGACTCTCGTGGGCGGGGCATTACCAAGAATTTTTAGGTCATTTCATAACCTGCAGCCCAACACTTTGCCCATGCAGGCCAGCTTTAGTATAATGTGCCAACATAAGGACAGACATACACATTAATTACAAAGCCACCAAACTTTCCCTTCTCAACCCTTTGGATGGCAGAGGGGTAGGCAATGCATTGCTTTGCAATGTGTTGAGTACCCCAGTGGCACTCAAAAGGTTAACCCCTTACCGCCCGAGGACATGCATGTACGTCCCGAGCGGATGTCCCAGGTGGACAGAGGATGTACATGTACTTCCTGGAAATCATTTAAAAAAATGAAAAAAAATGTTCAGCGGGCGTTAAGTGCCGGTCGTGTGCACGCGAGGCTGGTCACTAAGGGGTTAAACAACAGTTTAGTTGAGTACATTGCGGCACCCCAGCAGTTTAGAGAAAGCAACACCTATCGGCCTGCCAGGGATCTTTGGGTTGTATCACTGAAAAGGCTGCAAAGCCACGTTTCAAGTCTGGAGATTAATTAACCCCTTGTGTGTCAAAAGGGTATGCAGAGCATGAGCACACAATGATTAGCCAAGTATTTAACAATTAACTATATTAGACCTCTGTGCTATCTTCTACACCCTTGTGTTGCTCGGCCCCAGATATCAATGGTGTCCACCCCTGTTACAGACGAATGTGGTGCTTCGTTCCCGCTCTCTGCTCCAGTACAGTTAAAGTTGAGAGTGGAGTACCTCAGGGTTCAGTATTGGGTCCGCTGCTTTTTAACATGTTTATAAATTACCTAGAAAGAGATATAGAAAGCAAAATATCAATATTTGCAGATGATACTAAATTATGCAAGGTAATTAATTCAGAAAAGGATAATCGCTCTCTACAGAGGGATTTATATACAATGGCAGATTGGGCAAACAAATGGAATATGAAGTTTAATGTGGGGAAGAGTAAAGTCATGCATATGGGAGGAAACAATCCCAAGGCTACTTATAAACTTAATGGAATCATTTTAGGGGACTCGTTGCTAGAGAAAGACCTGGGTATCCTTGTCAACTACAAACTTGGAAACAGTGACCAGTGTCAAACAGCAGTAGCAAAGGCAAACAAAGTCCTGTCTTGTATAAAAAGAGGCATTGAAGCAAGAGTGGATAACATTATTTTGCCATTATACAAATCATTGGTAAGACCTCACCTTGAGTATGCAGTGCAGTTTTGGGCACCAGTTCTGAAAAAGGATATACTAGAACTAGAGAGGGTACAGCGGAGAGCAACAAAATTAATTAAGGGAATGGAGGACTTGACATATGAGGAACGACTAGACAAACTTGGTTTATTTACTCTAGAGAAAAGACGACTAAGAGGAGACCTTATCACATTGTACAAGTATATGAGAGGTCAATACAAGGATCTCTGAGGTGAGCAATTTATTCCAAGGCCTGATCAGGTGACCAGGGGACACCCCTTGAGATTAGAGGAAAGGAGGTTTAGACTTCAGCAGAGGAAGGGTTTTTTTACAGTAAGGTCTGTTACATTGTGGAATTCATTGCCCAAGGAGGTGGTTATGGCAGATACAATGGATACATTTAAGAGAAGATTAGACACATTTCTTTCCAAAGGGAACATACAGAGTTACACTGTTTATTAGTATGCAGATCAGGAAGGTCTGATAAAGACTAACTTATTTGGTAGCAGGAAAGCTATAAAATCACTGGGGTATGAGGAGAAGGTTGGACTTGTGTCAACCTAATTTAATATGTTACTATGTACGTAACATGCTGCTACTTGTGCCGAGGAGCACAAGGGTGGACTTAAGCTGCGTGAGTGGGAATTTTATGAAGCCAATCAACTTATTTTTTCTCTTGGCACCACGTGAGCAAGCACCACAGGAGATCATCACATCAGGGCCCCCCACATCCTGACATGGGGGGGGCTTGCTAACGTGCCTCTATGGGGTGGCGTTATAGGAATCTCAGTGGAGACAGGTCTGACAGACAGGCAGTAGAGACAAGCGGGGCAGAATCCTGGGAAGTGGGACATGGACTCTACACACTGGGACAGCGAGACTGGGCCCCAGAATCTCGCTGCTGTTGGCAGATATGAGTGCTGGGGTTAAAAGACCTTGCAAATCCTAAGAACACTTCCAGCCTTATAACAGCAGCCAAGACATACACATGCTAACAGTATAATAAACACAAAAGAGAGGGCAAGTCAGGCAACAATCCACATACAGGGCCATAGCACTCAAGAGGTTAACTTCCCTGTACTCGTCTCCATTATAAGAAAGTTTCCAAGAAGCTACAATGAGGCGAAGTCTTATAAGACAAGCCACCCGCCACAGGTTTGTGATCCTGGAAAAAGGACCTGTGCACTGGTCAGTCCATGAAATAGGAAGTTGGGAATAGGAGCCGCCTACTGGGGAGATTATACAGCCCCATACACTAATACATAAAGAAGAATAGGAGCCGCCTACTGGGGGATTATACAGCCCCGTACACTAATACATAAAGAAGAATAGGAGCGCCTACTGGGGGGATTATACAGCCCCATACACTAACACATAAAGAAGAATAGGAGCGCCTACTGGGGGGATTATACAGCCCCATACACTAATACATAAAGAAGAATAGGAGCCGCCTACTGGGGAGATTATACAGCCCCATATACTAATACATAAAGAAGAATAGGAGTCGCCTAATGGGGGATTATACAGCCCCATACACTAATACACAAAGAAGAATAGGAGCCGGCCTACTGGGGAGATTATACAGCCCCATATACTAATACATAAAGAAGAATAGGAGTCGCCTAATGGGGGATTATACAGCCCCATACACTAATACATAAAGAAGAATAGGAGCGCCTACTGGGGGGATTATACAGCCCCATATACTAATACATAAAGAAGAATAGGAGCCGCCTACTGGGGAGATTATACAGCCCCATACACTAATACATAAAGAAGAATAGGAGCCGCCTACTGGGGAGATTATACAGCCCCATATACTAATACATAAAGAAGAATAGGAGTCGCCTAATGGGGGATTATACAGCCCCATACACTAATACATAAAGAAGAATAGGAGTCGCCTAATGGGGGGATTATACAGCCCCGTACACTAATACATAAAGAAGAATAGGAGCCGGCCTTCTGGGGAGATTATACAGCCCCATACACTAATACATAAAGAAGAATAGGAGCCGCCTACTGGGGGGATTATACAGCGCCATACACTAATACATAAAGAAGAATAGAAGCCGCCTACTGGGGGGATTATACAGCCCCGTACACTAATACATAAAGAAGAATAGGAGCCGCCTACTGGGGGGATTATACAGCCCCATACACTAATACATAAAGAAGAATAGGAGCCGCCTACTGGGGGGATTATACAGCCCCATACACTAACACATAAAGAAGAATAGGAGCGCCTACAGGGGGGATTATACAGCCCCGTACACTAATACATAAAGAAGAATAGGAGGCGCCTACTGGGGGGATTATACAGCCCCATATACTAATACATAAGAAGAATAGGAGCCGGCCTACTGGGGGGATTATACAGCCCCATACACTAATACATAAAGAAGAATAGGAGCCGCCTACTGGGGGGATTATACAGCCCCATACACTAATACATAAAGAGGAATAGGAGCCGCCTACTGGGGGATTATACAGCCCCATACACTAATACATAAAGAAGAATAGGAGCCGGCCTACTGGGGGGATTATACAGCCCCATACACTAATACATAAAGAAGAATAGGAGCCGGCCTACTGGGGGGATTATACAGCCCCATACACTAATACATAAAGAAGAATAGGAGCCGCCTACTGGGGGGATTATACAGCCCCATACACTAATACATAAAGAGGAATAGGAGCCGCCTACTGGGGGATTATACAGCCCCATACACTAATACATAAAGAACAATAGGAGCCGCCTACTGGGAGGATTATACAGCCCCGTACACTAATACATAAAGAAGAATAGGAGCGCCTACTGGGGGGATTATACAGCCCCGTACACTAATACATAAAGAAGAATAGGAGCCCGATACTGGGGGGATTATACAGCCCCGTACACTAATACATAAAGAAGAATAGGAGCCGCCTACTGGGGGGATTATACAGCCCCATACACTAATACATAAAGAAGAATAGGAGCCGCCTACTGGGGGGATTATACAGCCCCATACACTAATACATAAAGAAGAATAGGAGCCCGATACTGGGGGGATTATACAGCCCCGTACACTAATACATAAAGAAGAATAGGAGCCCGATACTGGGGGGATTATACAGCCCCATACACTAATACATAAAGAAGAATAGGAGCCCGATACTGGGGGGATTATACAGCCCCGTACACTAATACATAAAGAGGAATAGGAGCCGCCTACTGGGGGGATTATACAGCCCCATACACTAATACATAAAGAAGAATAGGAGCCGCCTACTGGGGGGATTATACAGCCCCATACACTAATACATAAAGAAGAATAGGAGCCGCCTACTGGGGGGATTATACAGCCCCATACACTAATACATAAAGAAGAATAGGAGCCGCCTACTGGGGGGATTATACAGCCCCGTACACTAATACATAAAGAAGAATAGGAGCCAGCCTACTGGGGGGATTATACAGCCCCATATACTAATACATAAAGAAGAATAGGAGCCGCCTACTGGGGGATTATACAGCCCCGTAAACTAATACATAAAGAAGAATAGGAGCCGCCTACTGGGGGGATTATACAGCCCCGTACACTAATACATAAAGAAGAATAGGAGCCGCCTACTGGGGGGATTATACAGCCCCGTACACTAATACATAAAGAAGAATAGGAGCCAGCCTACTGGGGGGATTATACAGCCCCATACACTAATACATAAAGAAGAATAGGAGCCGCCTAATGGGGGGATTATACAGCCCCGTACACTAATACATAAAGAAGAATAGGAGCCGCCTACTGGGGGGATTATACAGCCCCGTACACTAATACATAAAGAAGAATAGGAGCCGCCTACTGGGGGGATTATACAGCCCCGTACACTAATACATAAAGAAGAATAGGAGCCGCCTACTGGGCGATTATACAGCCCCGTACACTAATACATAAAGAAGAATAGGAGCCGCCTACTGGGGGATTATACAGCCCCGTACACTAATACATAAAGAAGAATAGGAGCCGCCTACTGGGGGATTATACAGCCCCATACACTAATACATAAAGAAGAATAGGAGCCGCCAACTGGGGGATTATACAGCCCCGTACACTAATACATAAAGAAGAACAGGAGCCGCCTACTGGGGGGATTATACAGCCCCGTACACTAATACATAAAGAAGAACAGGAGCCGCCTACTGGGGGGATTATACAGCCCCGTACACTAATACATAAAGAAGAACAGGAGCCGCCTACCGGGGGGATTATACAGCCCCGTACACTAATACATAAAGAAGAACAGGAGCCGCCTACTGGGGGATTATACAGCCCCGTACACTAATACATAAAGAAGAATAGGAGCCGCCTACTGGGGGATTATACAGCCCCGTACACTAATACATAAAGAAGAATAGGAGCCGCCTACTGGGGGATTATACAGCCCCGTACACTAATACATAAAGAAGAATAGGAGCGGCCTACTGGGGAGATTATACAGCCCCGTACACTAATACATAAAGAAGAATAGGAGCCGCCTACTGGGGGGATTATACAGCCCCGTACACTAACACATAAAGAAGAATAGGAGCCGCCTACTGGGGGATTATACAGCCCCGTACACTAATACATAAAGAAGAACAGGAGCCGCCTACCGGGGGGATTATACAGCCCCGTACACTAATACATAAAGAAGAACAGGAGCCGCCTACCGGGGGGATTATACAGCCCCATACACTAATACATAAAGAAGAACAGGAGCCGCCTACTGGGGGATTATACAGCCCCGTACACTAATACATAAAGAAGAATAGGAGCCGCCTACTGGGGGACTATACAGCCCCGTACACTAATACATAAAGAAGAATAGGAGCCGCCTACTGGGGGATTATACAGCCCCGTACACTAATACATAAAGAAGAATAGGAGCGGCCTACTGGGGAGATTATACAGCCCCATACACTAATACATAAAGAAGAATAGGAGCCGCCTACTGGGGGGATTATACAGCCCCGTACACTAAGACATAAAGAAGAATAGGAGCCGCCTACTGGGGGATTATACAGCCCCATACACTAATACATAAAGAAGAATAGGAGCCAGCCTACTGGGGGGATTATACAGCCCCATATACTAATACATAAAGAAGAATAGGAGCCGCCTACTGGGGGATTATACAGCCCCGTAAACTAATACATAAAGAAGAATAGGAGCCGCCTACTGGGAGGATTATACAGCCCCGTACACTAATACATAAAGAAGAATAGGAGCCGCCTACTGGGGGGATTATACAGCCCCGTACACTAATACATAAAGAAGAATAGGAGCCAGCCTACTGGGGGGATTATACAGCCCCGTACACTAATACATAAAGAAGAATAGGAGCCGCCTAATGGGGGGATTATACAGCCCCGTACACTAATACATAAAGAAGAATAGGAGCCGCCTACTGGGGGGATTATACAGCCCCGTACACTAATACATAAAGAAGAATAGGAGCCGCCTACTGGGGGGATTATACAGCCCCGTACACTAATAAATAAAGAAGAATAGGAGCCGCCTACTGGGGGATTATACAGCCACGTACACTAATACATAAAGAAGAATAGGAGCCGCCTACTGGGGGATTATACAGCCCCGTACACTAATACATAAAGAAGAATAGGAGCCGCCTACTGGGGGATTATACAGCCCCGTACACTAATACATAAAGAAGAATAGGAGCGGCCTACTGGGGAGATTATACAGCCCCGTACACTAATACATAAAGAAGAATAGGAGCCGCCTACTGGGGGGATTATACAGCCCCGTACACTAACACATAAAGAAGAATAGGAGCCGCCTACTGGGGGATTATACAGCCCCGTACACTAATACATAAAGAAGAACAGGAGCCGCCTACCGGGGGGATTATACAGCCCCGTACACTAATACATAAAGAAGAACAGGAGCCGCCTACCGGGGGGATTATACAGCCCCACACACTAATACATAAAGAAGAACAGGAGCCGCCTACTGGGGGATTATACAGCCCCGTACACTAATACATAAAGAAGAATAGGAGCCGCCTACTGGGGGACTATAAAGCCCCGTACACTAATACATAAAGAAGAATAGGAGCCGCCTACTGGGGGATTATACAGCCCCGTACACTAATACATAAAGAAGAATAGGAGCGGCCTACTGGGGAGATTATACAGCCCCATACACTAATACATAAAGAAGAATAGGAGCCGCCTACTGGGGGGATTATACAGCCCCGTACACTAACACATAAAGAAGAATAGGAGCCGCCTACTGGGGGATTATACAGCCCCGTACACTAATACATAAAGAAGAATAGGAGCGGCCTACTGGGGAGATTATACAGCCCCGTACACTAATACATAAAGAAGAATAGGAGCGGCCTACTGGGGGGATTATACAGCCCCGTACACTAATACATAAAGAAGAATAGGAGCCGCCTACTGGGGGGATTATACAGCCCCATACACTAATACATAAAGAAGAATAGGAGCCAGCCTACTGGGGGGATTATACAGCCCCGTACACTAATACATAAAGAAGAATAGGAGCCGCCTACTGGGGGGATTATACAGCCCCGTACACTAATACATAAAGAAGAATAGGAGCCGCCTACTGGGGGGATTATACAGCCCCGTACACTAATACATAAAGAAGAATAGGAACCGCCTACTGGGGGGATTATACAGCCCCGTACACTAATACATAAAGAAGAATAGGAGCCGCCTACTGGGGGGATTATATAGCCCCGTACACTAATACATAAAGAAGAATAGGAGCCGCCTACCGGGGGGATTATACATCCCCGTACACTAATACATAAAGAAGAATAGGAGCCGCCTAATGGGGGGATTATACAGCCCCATACACTAATACATAAAGAAGAATAGGAGCCGCCTACTGGGGGATTATACATCCCCGTACACTAATACATAAAGAAGAATAGGAGCGCCTACTGGGGGGATTATACAGCCCCATACACTAATACATAAAGAAGAATAGGAGCGCCTACTGGGGGGATTATACAGCCCCATACACTAATACATAAAGAAGAATAGGAGCCCCCTACTGGGGGGATTATACAGCCCCATACACTAATACATAAAGAAGAATAGGAGCCGCCTACTGGGGGGATTATACAGCCCCGTACACTAATACATAAAGAAGAATAGGAGCCGCCTACTGGGGGATTATACAGCCCCATACACTAATACATAAAGAAGAATAGGAGCCGCCTACTGGGGGGATTATACAGCCCCGTACACTAATACATAAAGAAGAATAGGAGCCGCCTACTGGGGGGATAATACAGCCCCATACACTAATACATAAAGAAGAATAGGAGCCCCCTACTGGGGGGATTATACAGCCCCGTACACTAATACATAAAGAAGAATAGGAGCCCCCTACTGGGGGGATTATACAGCCCCATACACTAATACATAAAGAAGAATAGGAGCCGGCCTACTGGGGGGATTATACAGCCAGGTACACTAATACATAAAGAAGAATAGGAGCCGCCTACTGGGGGGATTATACAGCCCCGTACACTAATACATAAAGAAGAATAGGAGCCGCCTACTGGGGGGATTATACAGCCCCGTACACTAATACATAAAGAAGAATAGGAACCGCCTACTGGGGGGATTATACAGCCCCATACACTAGTACATAAAGAAGAATAGGAGCCGCCTACTGGGGGGAATATACAGCCCCGTACACTAATACATAAAGAAGAATAGGAGCGCCTACTGGGGGGATTATACAGCCCCGTACACTAATACATAAAGAAGAATAGGAGCCCCCTACTGGGGGGAATATACAGCCCCGTACACTAACACATAAAGAAGAATAGGAGCCGCCTACTGGGGGGATTATACAGCCCCATACACTAATACATAAAGAAGAATAGGAGCCGCCTACTGGGGGGATTATACAGCCCCGTACACTAATACATAAAGAAGAATAGGAGCGCCTACTGGGGGATTATACAGCCCCATACACTAATACATAAAGAAGAATAGGAGCCCCCTACTGGGGGGATTATACAGCCCAGTACACTAATACATAAAAAAGAATAGGAGCCGCCTACTGGGGGGATTATACAGCCCCATACACTAATACATAAAGAAGAATAGGAGCCGCCTACTGGGGGGATAATACAGCCCCATACACTAATACATAAAGAAGAATAGGAGCCCCCTACTGGGGGGATTATACAGCCCCGTACACTAATATATAAAAAAGAATAGGAGCCGCCTACTGGGGGGATTATACAGCCCCATACACTAATACATAAAGAAGAATAGGAGCTGCCTACCGGGGGGATTATACAGCCCCATACACTAATACATAAAGAAGAATAGGAGCCGCCTACTGGGGGGATTATACAGCCCCGTACACTAATACATAAAGAAGAATAGGAGCCGCCTACTGGGGGAATTATACAGCCCCATACACTAACACATAAAGAAGAATAGGAGCCGCCTACCGGGGGGATTATACAGCCCCATACACTAATACATAAAGAAGAATAGGAGCCACCTACTGGGGGGATTATACAGCCCCATACACTAATACATAAAGAAGAATAGGAGCGCCTACTGGGGGGATTATACAGCCCCATACACTAATACATAAAGAAGAATAGGAGCCACCTACTGGGGGGATTATACAGCCCCATACACTAATACATAAAGAAGAATAGGAGCCGGCCTACTGGGGGGATTATACAGCCCCATACACTAACACATAAAGAAGAATAGGAGCCGCCTACTGGGGGGATTATACAGCCCCATACACTAATACATAAAGAAGAAGACTAAGACAGCTGTGCCCATACTACCTCCTACTTATCAGGTCACTTAAAACTGAGCTTTGCACGTGGGGTAAAGTGGAAGGGAGTCTCCTCCTCAAAGACCTTGTTTTTTAAGTGCCCTGCCCTTCTGGAGGAGGAGATTTTACCCCAAGGTTACCCCATTATCTCCTAAAGAGGGACACTTGGGAGGTATGGACCCCATTATCTCCTAAAGAGGGACACTTGGGAGGTATGGACCCCTACTATATCCTAAAAAGGGGACACTTGGGAGGTATGAACCCTAATATCTCCTAACGAGGAACACTAGGGAGGTATGGACCCCTAATATCTCCTAAAGAGGGACACTTGGGAGGTATGGACCCCTAATATCTCCTAAAGAGGGACACTTGGGAGGTATGTACCCCTAATATCTCCTAAAGAGGGACACTTGGGAGGTATGAACCCCTAATATCTCCTAAAGAGGGACACTTGGGAGACACGGACCCCTAATATCTCCTAAAGAAGGACACTTGGGAGGTACAGACCCCTAATATCTCCTAAAGAGGGACACTTGGGAGATATGGACCCTAATATCTCCTAAAGAGGGACACTTGGGAGATATGGACCCTAATATCTCCTAAAGAGGGACACTTGGGAGGTACAGACCCCTAATATCTCCTAAAGAGGGACACTTGGGAGGTACGTACCCCTAATATCTCCTAAAGAGGGACACTTGGGAGGTACGTACCCCTAATATCTCCTAAAGAGGGACACTTGGGAGGTACGTACCCCTAATATCTCCTAAAGAGGGACACTTGGGAGGTACGTACCCCTAATATCTCCTAAAGAGGGACACTTGGGAGGTATGGACCCCTAATATCTCCTAAAGAGGGACACTTGGGAGGTACGGACCCCTAATATCTCCTAAAGAAGGACACTTGGGAGGTACAGACCCCTAATATCTCCTAAAGAGGGACACTTGGGAGATATGGACCCTAATATCTCCTAAAGAGGGACACTTGGGAGATACGGACCCCTAATATCTCCTAAAGAGGGACACTTGGGAGGTACAGACCCCTAATATCTCCTAAAGAGAGACACTTGGGAGGTACAGACCCTGAGTATCTCCTAAAGAGGGACACTTGGGAGGTATGGACCCCTAATATCTCCTAAAGAGGGACACTTGGGAGGTACGGACCCCTAATATCTCCTAAAGAGGGACACTTGGGAGATACAGACCCCTAATATCTACTAAAGAGGGACACTTGGGAGGTACATACCCCCTAATATCTCCTAAAGAGGGACACTTGGGAGGTACATACCCCTAATATCTCCTAAAGAGGGACACTTGGGAGGTATGTACCACTAATATCTCCTAAAGAGGGACACTTGGGAGGTATGTACCCCTAACATCTCCTAAAGAGGGACACTTGGGAGGTATGGACCCATAATATATCCTAAATAGGGACACTTGGGAGGTATGTACCCATAATATCTCCTAAAGAGGAACACTTGGGAGGTATGTACCCTAATATCGCTTAAAGAGGAACACTTGGGAGGTATGTAGCACTAATATCGCTTAAAGAGGGACACTTGGGAGGTACAGACCCCTAATATCTCCTAAAGAGGGACACTTGGGAGGTACAGACCCCTAATATCTCCTAAAGAGGGACACTTGGGAGGTATGTACCATAATATCTCCTAAAGAGGGACACTTGGGAGGTTTGGAGGCCTAATATCTCCTAAAGAGGGACACTTGGGAGGTATTTAGCCTTAATATCTCCTAAATAGGGACACTTGGGAGGTATGAACCCCTAATATATCCTAAAGAGGGACACTCTGGAGGTATGAACCCCTAATATATCCTAAAGAGGGACACTCTGGAGGTATGAACCCCTAATATCTCCTAAAAAGGAACACTCGGGAGGTATGTACCATAATATCTCCTAAATAGTAACACTTATGAGGTATGTGGTTACTGTGTTCCACACTGGATGACAGGGAAATGATCTTCTCTTTGCAGCCGATAAGACAAATTGCCTCAGGGATCAATATTTTAATGTTTCAAATACAACTTTATTGTTAAAAAATGCATTCTGTTACAAAATTACCAGTTTTCAATGTTTCCTATTAAAAATGTCACATTCCTAATACAAAATCCTTTTGCTCTTTTTTAAGTCAATCCTGAAGCTGGTGTATTAAATTGGAATTGGAGGAATTATGGCGCAAACCAACAGCTCTGCAGGGGAGACAACGGAAGATTTCCAAAATTCCCAGTTGATATAAATTGGGATTTTAACCCCTTGAACGCTAGAGAGCAGAGCAATGCGTTGGTGACCTTTCTAGCATTCAAGGAGTTGAAAGCCTATTGAAATAAATAGGACAGTTTATTTGTCCCCTTTGACTCAGCTGGTCTGCCCCACAGTTGCTCCAATTCTTCGCAGTACATGTGGTTTAGATTCTCTTGTTGGCTGCTGGTGATTTAACATGTGAATATTTCATCTTGTTTATGACTAAGGACAGTGTGTTCACTTCTTAATTTTAAGTAGAGGTTTTATTTTACAGGGATAGTAATACTTCAAAATTACCATCCCTTATATTGAAGCCCTGAATTAAAGGGATAGTAATACTTCGTTTTATCTTTATTTTATTTTGTAGGCATTAAAAAAACATGAAGAATGATATAAGTCTTATCTCTCAAACCTTTATGGTTTGAGAGATATTCACAAGCAAAGTTTCCCCTCCCGCCCCTTTTACCTAGTGTAAGTCATCTCTTCTCAGATGTGGAATGCAGTCCATAGACCAGACAGATAACAGCAGGGGGTAATCTTCTTACTGTGAGAACAATGAAAGCCCTGCCCCCTTGACACGTTTTTCAGGTTTTTCCCTTATCTTAATTGAAGATTGTCCCTCTCTGCAGTCTACCTGGGCACCTCCCTTCTGATCTGGCTGAACAGTGTTATATTAGTAAAAGGGGCGGGAGGGGGATACTTTGTCATTGAATTACTCTTGAACTACAACTCTGACAGAATTGAAATAACACTCTCCAAAGTCCAAATACTATGATGATTAATTAGAGCTGCTTTTATTATGAAACATTACTATTCCTTTAAATGCCACCAGCGGCATCTCTCAAACCTTTCTGGTTTGAGAGCTAGGGGAGAGCGAAGTTTAAAAGCCGCTGACGTCAGCGTTCTTGCTGCAGCAGGGGAATCCGTTCATTGAATCAAGCGGAGGCTCTTCAGCACAGCCAGATCTCGTTATAGAAGAAACGATCCTTCACTAAAACGGTCTTCTACGTGAGCTTGGTAGCCAAGCACGCGTAGAAGACCATTTTAGTGAAGGATCTTGTCTTCCATAATGAGATCTCGGCTCTGCTGAAGAGACTCCGCCTTTCCCAGGACCGGATTTCCTTGCTGCAGCAAGAACGATGACATCAGCGGAGAGGCAGGGAGAGAGAAGTTTAAAAGCGGCTATCTCGCAAACCATAAAGGTTTGAGAGATGCCGCTGGTGGCATTTAATTCAGGGCTTCAAGAGATAGTAATACTTAAAATGTAAAAAAAATATGTTGTAGGGTTTATCCCCCTGAGTAAAACAAGAGTACTCCCACTGCTGAAAGGTGTTTCATTCAAAAGTTATTAATTTTCAAAGTTGGATTTTTTAGGTGCAATATCACAGTGGCCTGAAATTGTACAGTGGCGCTGTTGCTACACCATCCTATGCAGATTTATGGACCCGGGACCAGAGCTGCCCATAGGATCGTGTAGCAACAGCGCCACTGTACAATTTCAGGCCACTGTGATATTGCACCTAAAAAATCCAACTTTGAAAATTAATAACTTTTGAATGAAACGCCTTTCAGCAGTGGGAGTTCTCTGGTTTTTACTCAGGGGGATAAACCCTATAACATATTTTTTTTTACATTTTAAGTATTACTATCCCTTTCAATATAAGGGATAGTAATTTTGAAGTATTACTATCCCTATGAACTTATTCATATCCGTGTATGTATTTACAATCCTTAAAAAAAGCCTCCTTAACCCCTTAGCAACCAGTGATGTGTCAGGACTGTCACCAGAGTCCTTGCCTAAAGCACCGGTGACAGTCCTGGCGCGTCACATATTTTGCATTACCAGTGCTCCTGTGAGAGAGCTGTGAGAACTAGCGGGGTCTGATCCAAGACCTGAGCAGTGTGTATGAGGCCCGCCATTTGGCAAGCTGGTATACATCATGAGTCACGTCCTTAAGGGGTATCCAATCCCTGGACCACTCATCTTTAAAAGGTGAAGCCTTTTTTTAAGACCAGAGGCTTGTACAGAGCATTGCACTTCAATTCGTTGCATCCCCTTCTACCACTCACACGGCTTAAAATTAAGACGTGAACATTCTGAACAGCATTTAAGGACCAGATGGTTGTGCACTGGATTGCACACTCCCCCTGGTGTCCAGATAAGTTATTACATTGCAAATGTGAGTCTCTGGCTACAGTTTTCCACAGAATGTGATTGTATCAGCTCCATCACTTAGTGACTGTTTGACTAGTTATATGTTTTGAACAAAGCATCTAACACAAACAAAGCATCTAAGAAGATCTAACACGTCCTAAAAATAACCCCCATTTACCATAATATAGCCAGAAAATTCTAATGGCCCTTAAGTATTTTGCACTTAAAGGGATAGTAATACTTAAAATGTAAAAAAAAATATGTTGTAGGGTTTATCCCCGAGTAAAACAAGAGTACTCCCACTGCTGAAAGGTGTTTCATTCAAAAGTTATTAATTTTCAAAGTTGAATTTTTTAGGTGCAGTATCACGGTGGCCTGAAATTGTACAGTGGCGCTGTTGCTACACGATCCTATGGACAGCTCTGGTCCCGGGACCATAAATCTCCATAGGATGGTGTAGCAACAGCGCCACTGTACAATTTCAGGCCACTGTGATATTGCACCTAAAAAATTCAACTTTGAAAATTAATAACTTTTGAATGAAACACCTTTCAGCAGTGGAAGTACTCTTGTTTTACTCAGGGGGATAAACCCTATACACATATTTTTTTTTAACATGTTAAGTATTTTGCACTTAAGCCTTTGTTCAAGAGGTAACAACTTTACTCAGCCCAGGATGTGATTTACATGGGGGCAGACATGAAAGCTGCTGGCAGAATCACATGACCACAATCTCTGCTCAATGCACATGGTAATCTTAACCCTTTAATGACCCTTGATGTGCCAGGGCCATCAATGCCAGTTCTGGCACTTCATGGAATTCTGATGTCGCCACGTGGCTGCAACCCGGAATCCATTAAAACAAACAAAAAAATGACCCTTGTTCCTTAACGGCTGTCCACATACCACATCGGCTGGTCGCTAAGGGGTTAAGGACCAGAGAGGGGTGTGCACTGCATTGTTTTGCAGTGCGTTGCTCAACCCACTGATCCTTAAAGGGTTAAGCAGACTCATGCACTCTGCCTGCTTCAGTATGAAAAAAAACTGTCCCAATCATGTCCGCCTCCATGGACCTGACATCCAGGACTGATTGAAGGAGTTCTCTCTTGAACACAGGGTGCAAGATTCAAATTCATAAGGGTCATTAGGATTTTATGGTCATAGTAAAGTAACCCTTCCAAAAGCACCCTCTCCATAACCCTTTGATTCCCAGTGGGGTTTGAAACACTTCTCTCCACAGTACATTGCATTACCTTCTGGCAATCCAAGGGTTAAAATTAAGACGTCAACCCTTTGATTAACATTCCCCACTTAATAATTAACACGCAAACCGAACAGCAACGTGAGAAAACTTTGCAAAGAGTAAATATTATAAGAAAACAAAAATACCAGAAACCTCTCAGCACATCATGAACAATCGTGGTTAACCCTCTGAGTGCCGGGGTGTGGGGGTGTATACAACGCATTGCTGAGCATTACGTTGCAATACTCCTCTAGCATTCAGAGTTAAAGCGGAACTTTCACCCGCTATACAGTCACCCTGCAATAATTAAAGGGATAGTAATACTTAAAATGTAAAAAAATATATGTTGTAGGGTTTATCCCCCTGAGTAAAACAAGAGTACTTCCACTGCTGAAAGGTGTTTCATTCAAAAGTTATTAATTTTCAAAGTTGAATTTTTTAGGTGCAATATCACAGTGGCCTGAAATTGTACAGTGGCGCTGTTGCTACACCATCCTATGGAGGTTTATGGTCCCGGGACCAGAGCTGTCCATAGGATCGTGTAGCAAAAGCGCCACAATTTCAGGCCACTGTGATATTGCACCTAAAAAATGCAACTTTGAAAATTAATATCTTTTGAATGAAACACCTTTCAGCAGTGGGAGTACTCTTGTTTTACTCAGGGGAATAAACCCTACAACATATTTTTTTTTACATTTTAAGTATTACTATCCCTTTAAGCAGGTAGTGAATGGCTTTATAATAGATATGTTACCTCTGAAATGTAGCACATTATAAACAAATCCTTCATTGTAGGAGACCGGAACTCAGGCTACAGTGCAGACATCTTGACTGCGTGCCTGCGCTGTCAGTCCCGGTGTCCATTGAGAAGCACTGCAGTGTGCCACTAGGTAACCGGAAGGGACTGACGGCACAGGCGTGCAGACTGCACTAACTTGCCCGTCAGTCTCCTACAATAAAGGATTCCTTTATAATCTGCTACATTTCAGAGATAACATATGTATTATAAAGCTAGTCACTACCTGCTTAATTATTGCAGGGTGATTGTATAGCGGATGAAAGTTCTGCTTTAAGATATATTTCAGCTAAACATTTCTGATCAAAATAAAACTTAAAAAGAGTGGTAAATTGTTATTATTAAGTGTCACATAAATCGTGGGCTTTTTATGCAGAGTAAAGCAACGTATCCCCGCCACTAGGAGACGCTTCTTTCCAGCCTTACTGCAGCTCATTCTGTTGCCTTTTTTATATTAATCGGTTAGCAAATGTGCCACCTGTTGCGTTCCATGTTAGGGGTGAGTCTCAGGCTACAGTTCTGTACACAGTGTAATTATAACCTGTCCGCCAGTCTCTCACAGATTGAACTGTAATGACTTCTGAACGAATCAGCTCTCGGTAGTTTTACTTTGCAGTAAAAGTCCTGCAGTACATGATTTTACCTAATGTCCCTTTTAACCCTTTGAGTGCCCGAGGGGGACGAAACGCATTGCTTTGCAATGCATTGCGTACCCCTTTGGCACTCAAAGGGTTAACAGGATCTGTGCTGTTTACTTTCAACACTACACCTCTCCCTTCTCAATCTGACACAGACTGCAGGCTCTAATACAAACCTATCCTGTCATAACAACATAACACCTATTCATATGACAAGAATTTTAATATGTTAATTCCTAAAATTAAAAAAAAATTAATGCTTAAAAAGGAACAGTAAACCCCAGTAGTATTCTACCTAAAAGGTCTGGCCGTGTATCACCGACTGCCGTTAATCTACACCATTAGCTCAGTGGTTAACCCTTTGACAGCCAGAAAGGTTTCCAGCGCATTCCATTGCTGCTGACTGGGAATGATACGAATTGTAGCCAACAGCTGGAGAGCCACAGTTTGCCCAATCTTGGCACTAGGGTTTACCTTGCTTTAATTAGAACAAACAGTGGCCTTTAGCTACTGCATTACTATATTCCTTAAAGGGACAGTCGCAGCCTTATACTACTTTATTTAGTATTAAAAAGCATACAGTCATTCCAATAGACAAATGCTCCCTTTTATTTAAATGAGGCTCATAACCCATTGAGTGCTAGAGAGGTCTCCAACGCATTGAGAAGCAATGCGTTGGAGACCTCGCTAGCATTCAAGGGGTTAAAAAGCTCTATTTAAATCCAGAGAGATTTTGGGGATTTTTTATATGTCCCTCATGAAGCAGTTGATTGCCCCTTTATACATAAGGCAATTTCAGTGCCATAAGAGATGTGTTCCTAATGCCTAAGAAAAATCTCTAGACTCAGAAGGGTTAAAGAAGCATTAACTCATTCACTCCCCCCCCCCCCAAAAAAAAACAACAAAGTATTAAAAAGGCATAGTAACACTTGTTGGACATAGTAACAGTTTTTGAATGATAAAAAAATATAGATCATTATTTACCCCACAATCCCATAGAAATATAGTGTCTGACACCATATAAAACAAATTGGCCCATTCAGTCTGACCAATTCCCAATCTATTTAAAAATCTCAGACTTAAAGTGATAGTAATACTTGAAAACGTTTAAATTTAATTCAATAGATATTTTATAAATACATTAATTGTACCATTTTCGATCTCCCAAACCTTTATGGTGGTGCTCTTGCTGCAGTAGTTCATGGACAGCTAGCTAACCATAACCCTCCAAAGGATGGTATAGCAACAGCACCCCTATAAAATATCAGAAAATGGAGGTACTGCACCCCCCAAAAATGCAAGTTACAGCTGGAAAAACTTTTGAATAAAACATCTCAGCAGCAGGAGTTCCTTGTATTACACAGCAGGACAAATCCTACCATATATTTATCTATACTATTATTATTATTATTAATATTTATTTATATAGCGCCAACTAATTCCGCAGAGCTGTACAATTGGGAACAGACATACAAAGGTATTAAATAGTACAGTCACATGTGGAGAACAGAAGGATCAGAGGGCCCCCTGCTGGTGAGAGCTTACGGTCTTACTATCCCTTTAAAGTGATTCAGTGTGGAGTCTGTCATGATATGAATTGTTCTTTAGACCATTTTACATCATTTTAGTGATCCTTCTCAGAATAGTCTCTAATTCTGCAGATATTAGGGCCGCAATCAGGAAAATAATGAGATGCAGTTCTGGAACGAACCAAATGTTCCATATGGGGCAAACAATGTCCCCAAAGTCCCAAATATTTAACAGAAGGGGTACACAACGCATTGCTCTGTAACATGTTGCGTACCGTTCTGGCACTCAAAGGGTTAAACCAGGGTTTAACTTACTGAATGCAAGAGAAGTCTCCAGTGTATTGCTTTAAATAGCCCATTAACAACTTAATGACTGTGGGCTTGCCAGAACCATCACAACTTTTGGTCTTTTAAGTAACAGTGATGGTCCTGGCACGTCATGAGTTAAATTCTCCCTGAGTGCCTGAAGGCTCACTGTGATCATACCGGGAGGCCGACACTGACTGCTTCAAGACCAGAACAGCCAGTTTCAGCCTTTCCCTCGGCGAATGTACTCTATGTGGGGTATAAACCCCCCAGTGTATAAGTGGTTAAATAACTAGATTAAGTAATCCATTAGCCAGAGGTTTGTGCAACGCACTGTGCACCCCTCTCGTTCTTTAAGGGACAATAATGTCACATTAAAAACGCTTAGAGTTTTCTAGACATTGAAAAAATAAACGATATGACACAAATCCTATCTCTCAAACTGCTATGGTTTGAGAGATATCTTCTGCTAAAGTTCCTCTTCTCCTGATGTCAGCTGTAAAGCTGACAGAAGGAGATCTGTGTCGGCCGGTACGAGGAAGCTCTTCAGCAGAGCCACAATCACTCGATATAAAAATAAATATTTCTTTGGAACGGTCTAAAAAGTGTGCTTGCAAACCAAGCACACTCTGTAGACCGTTCCAAAGAAGTAATTCTTTTTAAATCACGCTATTGCAGCTCTGCTTAAGAGCCGCTTGTCGGTCCCCAGACCAGGAACTTCAGCTGTCAGCTTACAGCTGACATCAGGAGAAGAGGAGGGAGAGAGGACTTTTAACGGAGGATACCTCTCAAACCATAGCAGTTTGAGAGATAGGATTTGTAGCATTTAGCTTTAGTTTTTTAAAGTGTTAGTAATGTCTAAAAAAAACTTTTTTGCATTTATAAGAGCTTAAAAAGCTAATCTAAATGCAAAAAAACGTATCTCTCAAACCGCTATGGTTTAAGAGATACGGGCGTTTAAAGTTTGATTTCTCCTACTGACAACTGTAAAGCTGTCAGCAGGAGATCCGTGTCGGTCGACACGGAGGCGCTTGAGAAGTGCCGAGATCTCATTACTTACACAGAATCCATTCATTGGAATGGTCTAAAACGTGTGCCTGAACACTAGGCCTGAACACCAGGCACACGTTTTAGACCATTCCAATGAAGGGATTTCGTGTAAGTAACGAGATCCCGGCACTTCTCAAGCGCCTCTGTGTCGACCGACATGGATCTCCTGCTGACCGCTTTACAGCGGTCAGCAGGAAACAGCGAACTTTAAACACCCGTATCTCTTAAACCATAGCGGATTGAGAGATAGGTTTTTTTGCATTTAGCTCAGCTTTTTAAGCTCTTCTAAATGCAAAACAAAACTTTTTTTAGACATTGCTAACACTTTAACTTGTATAGGGTCTGCAAGTTCCCACTTAAACCCAATGGATGAAATGCATTAGAATTTTCTTTGCTCTAAGGGGTTATAGAAGCGCAAGCACATTACTAGATGCTACCAAAACGAGCCATATGGAAACCCCTGTAATGAGATTATCATTTACCAGGCTGAACCCCAGACACCACTACGTCCAGTCTGTTGGCATCTTCTCCAGATTACTACCCATTTGTACACAGTAATCAAGGCTAATAAAAACCTGAACCCATCCTAATAATACTCCCCACACACACTTACTTTACTATGTCCTGTAAATGCTAATGGCCCTTTTGAAATTACATCCATGATTGATTAAATATGTTCTCGCCTCCACAAAAGCAAAATGCATAAGGGCTATTAGTATTTTCTGTCCACAGTAAGGTAAGGGTTTTTTTATTGGGGGGGTGTTTAATGAGGTTTTGGCAAATTTGTCATAAGTTCTTCCAGTGTGAATCTTCTGAAGCTGATCTTCTCACAAGCCTGAAGGCCACACTCAAACAGGCACCCAAAGGTATTGGATTCCTGGCAGACTGCTAAGTCAGAATACCCACTTGGACCCTTACAGATTATCCAAGGTTGGGTCCATCCAGACGTCACCAGTGGAGACTTGTTTAGGTAGATGCCCAAGTTCACTCTCTTCCTTCGGCTGGTGGGGTGGGAATAGAGAAGCCAAAATAACGTATTGTCCTCTGTTAATTTGCTATTAGCATTATTTAGTTCTATTGGACGGTGCCCATCTGGTGGCTCAAAGCTCACCACGCTTCCCTGACACCCATGCGGTGGCTCACACAGGTTTCTGCAGTAGTGGGAGTTGGCAAATGTCATACCCTGATTGCTACTCACTGCTTCCACGCGGTAATGCTGGCTCGTCCGGGCACTGCAGTACAGGAGTTGAGAGCCACTCTTACACGCCACTTCTGCCACCTCACATTCGCAAGTCTTCTGATTATAAAGCATACTCCCTTTGCGCCAGCTCTTACCAAGGTCATCACTGTAGACAATAAAAGAATGAGGCTTGACCTTACAGGGAACAGGAAGACAGCAGACGCGGGAGTGGATATAGTATAGGTATGCCGGAAGTATCAGCCTCCCAGAGGATGACTGAATACCATGACCAGGACCCACCGCCAATGTGGCACAGTTTTTAAGGTCATCACCTAACACCTCTTCTGTTACGTCAGTCAGCTGGCTCCAGGTTTTGCCGCGGTCATCGCTGGAGATGTAGCAGAGCCTGGCCGCGTTCCTCCCCGTCAGAATCTGGAACTTTTCAGAGCAGTCTGCCCGCACGCAGATAAAGAAGAGAAACACCGTCCCACTTTTCACATCATAGACTGGGCAAGGATTCATGGTGCGGTGACCCGGTAACTTGGCAGACGTCAGGGATGTCATGGGCTCCCACTGCAGATAAGAGAAATGAACGTCAATTTGGATTTGGAGCAATGCTGGGGCAAACAAATACAATACCGTAGGAAATACAGTAAATAAAATTCCCTCTTGATTTAAAAGGATAGTAAGGTTTCACAAAAACAGCTGATGTAACACTGCTCACCTCAGAGCAGCAAGACTGTCTAGATGGATCACAGAGCGGGACAATCTTCAGTGATCATAAGGAAAAACCTGTCAAGAGGGGCAGGGTTTTCCTTATGATCAGAGTAAGAAGATTGTCCCTTGCTGTGATCTGTCTGGTCCGAGGACCAGATTCCACATCTGAGGTGAGCAGTGTTACACTAGGTAAAAGGGGCGGGAGGGGAATACTTATCGTTCAATTACTCTTGTACCACAACTCTGACAGTATTGATATAACACTCTCATGAAGTCTCTCTATGAAGATTAATTGGAGCTGCTTTTTTTTTTTAAACATTGCTATCCCTTTAACTGGGGCTTATACCCCTCTGAAGCAATGTAATGGAGACCTCGCTAACATTAAAGAGTTTCCCTGTTAGGGCTCCAAAGAGATTCCATGTGAACCAATGGGCTTCATCACTGCTAAAGTTTTGAGAACTAAATATCAGGATTTATGAGGCAAAAAAACTCCCCCACGGGGAAAGAGAAATATGGTAAGATAATATTAATGTGCCTTTACGGTTTGAGAGATATAAGCACTGAAAGTCTCCCCCTCCCTCCCCTTTTCCAGATGTCAGCATGTAGCTGACGTCAGGAGATCCCGGTCCCAGTCTTCAGCGGAGCTGAATGAGCGCTATCGAAGAACAAATACTTCAGTGGAATGGTCTGCAAAGTGTTCTTGATAACCAAGCACACTTCGTAGACCGTTCCAGTGAAGTATCTGTTTTTGATAGCGCTCATTCAGCTCTGCTGAAGAGCCGCCAAGTTGGCCGACACAGATCCAGTGTTGACATCTTTACAGCTCATAAGCAGGAGGCCGAACTTTTAAGCGCTTATATTTCTCAAACCGTAAAGGTCTGAGAGATACGACTTGGCACATTAATATTATCTTTTTAATACCTTCAATATTAGGGTTAGTTAATGTTAGACATTACTAACCCTTTAAGAGATAGTAATGTAAAAAAAAAAAAACATCTGTATAGGATTGTTCATTGTACTCTGTAATATTGCATAGCATATTTTTAAATCTTGTTACCTTCATATTTGATTTAAAAGATTCCTCTCCTGCCCCTTTCAATTAAAGGGGCAATAAATTTTTTTTATGGAAAAATATATGTTTTAGGACATTTCCTGTTGACTATAACAAGTGTATTCCCACTGCTGCGAGATGCATATTATATGTTAAGCTTGCATTTTTTTTACATTAGCAGTGCCCTTTCGTGGTCAAATTCCAATTAGTTTTTCAGTTACATTCTAATGGAGAGGAAAGTAAGTGACTTACAGTTCTCCACAGAATCTGAAAGAAACTGCTGGGTCACTTCCTGTCAGTTAGAACTATCAGGAAGTAGATACAGTAAATTCACTTCCTGTCAGTTAGAACTATCAGGAATTAATCACAGTAAATTCACTTACTGATTATTTGAACTTTTATAACTTTTGACTAAAACAACTGACAACAGTTGGAATACACTTCTTTTACTCAGTAGAAAAAGCTCTATAACATATACATTTTCATAAAAAAAGTTTACTGCTCCATTAAGTCAAGCAGAGATCCCTCAGATCTGAAAGTCGGTCGCTTGGCCGCAGGGATTGCAAGATGGAACATTACTGTGTCTGTCAGTGTAAGGTAAACTGTACCCCCTTGAAGAAGCGGTGCAGGGTTTCTTATGCTGACATAATATTGTCCCTCGTTGAGATATCTCAAATCCAAACACAGTTCGTTTCTAATGCTTAGTATCTTCAAAATGAGTAATCCACTTACATAGATGAATTATCAGAGAAACTCACCACATGTATGGCTGCTTTGCCGGTCCGGTGCTACCCCGAACAGTCTCGGCCACAGACTTTGACAAACTTGACAACACAGGTAAGGGGTGCATCACGGTCCGGCAGAAATCACAACAGCCAACTCCAGCATGTCACTTCCTTAAAATATACTTTATTGGATATAAAGTTATATAAAACGCAATTCTTTTGCCGACGAGCAAGACAACTCCCGTACAAACATGCGTTTGATGCACTCACCACCTAATGCGTTTCATGCTTCCGCACTTAATCATATCCTATGATCATGCTTCCGCACTTATTCATATCCTATGATTAAGTGCGGAAGCATGAAACGCGTTAGGTGGTGAAAGCATCAAACGCATGTTTGTACGGGAGTTGCCTTGCTCGTCGGCAAAAGAATTGCGTTTTATATAACTTTGTATACAATAAAGTATATTTTAAGGAAGTGACATGCTGGAGTTGGCTGTTGTGATTTCTGCCGGACCGTGATGCACCCCTTACCTGTGTTGCCTCGTTGCGATACGTCCAGATCTGCCTGCCATAATGGAGTTATGCAAATGTAAAGCATTCAGAATGACTGAACTACTGATTGTTCACCTGAGATCAGCCTGGGATTTCCTAAAACAAGAACTGCTTGCTTATCTTGGTGATCAACATTGAGAATCACTGATCTACAGCAAGGGTGGTCAAATGTTGGACCTCTAGCTGGTGGGGACAACAACTTTCTTCAGCCAACAGCTGGTGGGTGATTATGGGAGTTTCGTAGTGTCCAACAACTGGAGTTCTATCAATTGCCTACTCCTGATCTACAGAGTGTCAGACTGCTATAACTTACATGGGGGGCACCGTGTGTTCCCAGGCCTCTCCTCATCACAAGGTGCAGGGCATCGGAGTCGCTAGGAGATGAGCGTTTCTCTGCGAAGGCCAGGAAGGTGGGAGGCTGCGGGATGTAGAGGAGAGCTGGGATACGGTAGGTGACCCCACTAGGCTCCTGGTGGAACACGGTCACCATATCTGAAGAAGTCAACTCATCCATGATCCCTAGACAGAAACACAGAGAAAATAACCAATACGCACAAAGATAAAAAGGCAGTAATTTGTGGACAAACCTGCTGCACCCCAAATAAGAAAAAAAAAACTGCCACTGCTTCAAATCGGCCTTTTAACCCCTTTCTGCCAAGCAAGACGTTGGAGACCTCGCTGGCATTGAAGAAGTTTAAATGAGATGGAATTTGGGGAATTTTTATTTCCTTACCATCAATGACAGCACATGTGAGAGATGGCCTCACCCATCACCAAGGACAGGAAATCACCCCCAATAAAGAAAAGTATATAAGGACTCCCCCCCCCCACACAAACCCAATAGAAGTCAGTGCTCTGCCTGTTGTCTGACAGGACTGCACATAGTGCATTTATATATCATACAGGTTTAGTGGTTTGCCTGCGCTCTGCCTCTTCTACTTGTCTACAATTTGTGGACTATTTTTCTGCTTCCTGCTCATGTAAATCTCCAAAGGCAAGAACATTATTTATTTAGGGGTTCCTTACCTTACTCTTTTTTTCTCTTCCTTTTGCTCTTTTTTTGGACCACTATGTCTGCCTCTGACACAGCTGGGAGCCCACCAATTGATTAATAGGATCATTAGAGCAGTTTCTAGAATCAGAAATCTCGTTATCTCTGCTGCTCCATCCTGGGATCTCAACTTGGCCCTCAGTGCCTTGACATGACTTCCACTTGAAAGTATTTCAGAAGTTTCCAACAAGACGATGACCATCAGGTTCCAATCACCTAGCCAGAAGGGGAACTTCAAGCCGTACCTATTACAAATACCTTCTAGACTGTCAAGGAAGATAGATGTCATTCTGAGACGTCCCAGAATTCAATTTCTGTAAACACGACAGGCAGGATATAGCAGCCTTGGAAGAAGCAGCCTTTAGGAGCAGGATGCTAAAGGCAGCTAATTCCTGTTTTACCCATGACTCTACTCTGTAAATCTCACATGTGCTGCAGTGCATGGCGGGGGAACTGTGAATTCCTTATCCCTGCAACTCAAACAGCAGCACAAGTCTTCCATCCCTTTCTATATTAGAATACTTACATCAGATTCTATGTCTGCAGTATTTTGTATTCACTGGCTCCTAGGGGACTGGGGGTCTCTTATCATTATTTGTTTGGGGAGGGGGGGCAACATTTCTGTCCTGCACAGTGGGCGGGGCCATCTCTCACATGTGCTACCATGGGATACGCAGGGAAAAATAATTCACTGGTAAGTCAAAATCCCCCAGAATACAACCACCTTTTCCTTTGTGCATTTGACTCCACACACACACACACACACACACATACACACACACACACACACACACACACACACCCACCCACGCTGATAGTAGATCTATAGATTTATATAAATGCCGTATATAAAACACACTGTACAATCAGACCTACACATGCTGATATACTAGTACTGAGAAACAGACAAGCACTCACAGGAATTAAAGATAAGATTAAATAATCACAAATTTAAAGCCAACATTTAGGTTGTAGATGCAGACCTTCCTCAGAATATATATATAAACTATACTATATTATATATACACACATGCTGTGCAGTCAGATCTATACATGGATACAAACACTGTTAATACACAAATACTGTGCATTCAGATCCATACACCGATTTAAACGGTGTATATACACACAGGCACTGTGCAGTGAGGTCTATATACCAATACAAACAGTATATACACACACACGTGTTATGAAGTCAGATCTATATATCAATAATGCTGTATAGACACGTGCTCTGCATTCATAGCTATAAACGGATATAAACAGTATATATAAAACAGTATATATATATTAGTGTAAAAGCCCATGTACACGGCCCATGGTCCGGTTGATGTTAACCTTTTGAGTGCCAGGGGGTACACATGCATTGCTTTGCAATGCGTTGCGTACCCCTCTGGCACTCAAAGGGTTAAGAGGCTGTTCCTGCTCTGCATCCTGCTGCCGACACAGTCATGCACTGTAGAGACTGCCCGAAAGCACAGAATGCTCCTAGCACAGAACTCCCAGCATTCTGTGTGTTTGAACACATGAGGGCTTCTGACAAACACCCTAGTGAATTATAATATAGGATACATAAGTAGTGTGCAGTCGGATCTATGTACTGATATGAACACAGATGTGCTGTGCTGTCAGATCTATATTTATATGTAAACACACACCTGTTGTGCACTCAGCCCTGTATGATGATATAAACACTATCTACACACAGAGCAAGCAAACCCAATATAAACACTATTATACACGCACACACTGTGCAGTCAGATCTATATATTGATATAAACACTATATTTGTACACACATACATACAAATACAATTATATCAATATATACTTCTGACTGCACAGTATGGATGCGTGTGTGCTTGCATTGTGTTTATATTAGTAAATAGTTCTGACTGCACAGTGTTTATGTATATATAGTGTTTATATTAGTATATAGGTGTGAGTGCAGAGTATGTTTATATTAATACATAGATAATAATAACTAGTATTTATATAGCACCTTTATCCCAATGGGACTCAAAGCTCTTTCAGCACACGCTCTCGGAATTATCCAAATCAACAGCTGAATAATAGATGTTATGATATTATTACCTCATCAATGGTGTGCCTTTATCAATCTTGGAAGGATGAAGAGCTGAGTTGACCCTGCCGGAATCAAACCTGACCCTGCCCGGAATCAAAGCTGACCCTGCCCGGAATCAAACCTGACCCTGCCCGGAATCAAAGCTGACCCTGCCCGGAATCAAACCTGACCCTGCCCGGAATCAAAGCTGACCCTGCCCGGAATCAAAGCTGACCCTGCCCGGAATCAAACCTGACCCTGCCCGGAATCAAACCTGCAACTCTGCGGTTTGAGCAGTCTCTGTAGTCAGGGCATTTACCACTGAACTATCTCACACAAACATATATACACTGTGCAGTCAGATCTGTATACCGATATAAACATTAAGTATAGATACACACACATTGCACATCTATTTACTGATATATACCCATACTGTGCGGTCACATCTATATAATATAAACACTATGCACACAGAAATATACAGAAATATACACTTAAACACTATACACACATACACAGACTGTGCAATCGCATCTATATATTAATATAAACGTACTCTGCACTCACATTTATATACTAATATAAGCACTATATATATATATATATATATATATATATATATATATATACAGGGCTCAAAAATTCCACTCTCCACTAGCCAATGGTGAATGAAAATTTAGCCCTGGCGAGTAGAAATTCAGCCCTGGTGGGTATGTGATGGCTTGCAGTGGAGAGTAACTTTTCAGGTCTGGCTAGTAGCAAAGGACTTCAAGTTTTAAGCCCTGATAGATAGATAGATAGATAGATAGATAGATAGATAGATACTAGTTGAAGAGCCCGTTACACGGGCCACAGTGCCACTGGCAGCCGGTCGCTGGGCAGTCATGTGCAGTAGAGACTGCCCGTGCCAAGGCTGATACAGAACGTGACGCTCCTTCGGAGCGCCCCGCTCTGTATCAGCCGCAGCAGTGGCAGTCTCTATGCGCATGACTACAGCACGCTCAGCAGTTTCTACCGCGTATGACTGCAGCGTTATGCACATTTTAGTGAATTATTATATAGGATATATATATATAAACACACTGTGCAGTCACATCTATTTACACTGATATAAACACTAAATAAACACAATATGCAGTCACATCTATATAAATTGATATAAAAACTGTATATAAACATAATGCGCAGTCACATAAATGATAACACTATATATATCTATATATATATATATATATATACACACACACTGCAGTCACATCTATATACACTGATATAAACACTAAATAAACACAATATGCAGTCACATCTATATAAATTGATATAAAAACTGTATATAAACATAATGCGCAGTCAGATAAATAACACTATATATATATATACATACACACACACTGCAGTCACATCTATTTACACTGATATAAACACTAAATAAACACAATATGCAGTCACATCTATATAAATTGATATAAAAACTGTATATAAACATAATGCGCAGTCAGATAAATAACACTATATATATATATATATATATATATATATACATACACACACACTGCAGTCACATCTATATACACTGATATAAACACTAAACACAATATGCAGTCACATCTATATATATTGATATAAAAACTGTATATACACATAATGCGCAGTCAGATAAATAATAATATATAGATATATAAATATACAAACAGTGACACTGTGCTGTCATTACCTCCTTCCTGTTTCCTTCCTATGAACAAGTGACAGCGTCAAACTGACACTCCGAATTCCCTGCACAGATTCCGGACCAATCAGCTCTCTGCACAGTCTCTGACCTACCAGCTGTTTTGTAACCTGCTCTGCGATTGGTTCTTTTCTCACACACCCTGTAACCTGCTGACTGAGTTAAACATGTAGTTCTCCAGCTTTTCTTACATTTGTCACCACCAGGCCAGTGGTCCATTAGCGTACCTCACGTCATTTCAGATGGCCAAAAGAGGGATACTGGTGTTTTAGGTGGTGATTCTGGGAGCGTGGCTGATGGATGGAACATTACATTACCCAGATTTTTTAGGTTATTTCATGGTATACTGAATCCTTTTCGTGTAAATAAATAAATAATTTAGAACGATATCAAAGTATTTTAGTTACACAGACTACTATATAAACAGATATACATATATTTAAACAAACATTAATGTGAATTTTACTGCTGTGGTCGTGGAGCAATGTGATTCAAATACACACCACAGAGTCTGATCTCCTAAACACAGGAACACCAGGGTGATACACTTATATACACACCCCACAGTCTGATCTCCTAAACACAGGGACACCAGGGTGATACACTTATATACACACCCCACAGTCTGATCTCCTAAACACAGGGACACCAGGGTGATACACTTATATACACACCCCACAGTCTGATCTCCTAAACACAGGGACACCAGGGTGATACACTTATATACACACCCCACAGTCTGATCTCCTAAACACAGGGACACCAGGGTGATACACTTATATACATACCACACAGTCTGATCTCCTAAACACAGGGACACCAGGGTGATACACTTATATACACACCCCACAGTCTGATCTCCTAAACACAGGGACACCAGGATGATACACTTATATACACACCACACAGTCTAATCTCCTAAACACAGGGACACCAGGGTGATACACTTCTATACACACCACACAGTCTGGTCTCCTAAACACAGGGACACCAGGGTGATACACTTATATACACACCACACAGTCTGATCTCCTAAACACAGGTACACCAGGGTGATACACTTCTATACACACCACACAGTCTGATCTCCTAAACACAGGGACACCAGGGTGATACACTTCTATACACACCACACAGTGTGATCTCCTAAACACAGGGACACCAGGGTGGGAAAAGGGATTATTTACTCTGATGTTCCATACCTCCCAAGTGTCCCTTTTTAGAAGGGACAGTCCCTCTTTTAGACCCAAATTCCTCTGTCCCTCTTTCCCACACTAATGTCCCTCTTTTTAGGAGATCAGACTGTGTGGTGTGTATATAAATGTATCACATTGCTCCACAGCAATAAAACTCACATTATTGTTTCTTTAAAAGTCAGTATATGTGTTTATAAACTAGTTTGCTTAAATAAAATACTTTGATCTTGTTATAAGTCATGTATTAGGTAACACAAGGAGGTGTCAATAGGTCATGAAACAGCCTAAAAATTCTTGTTAATGCCCTGCCCACAGACCACACCCCCAGCAACACCCCCTAAAACACAATTGTCCCTCTTTGCCAATTTGAAATGTTGGGAGGTATGATGTTTTATAGTCGAAGTTGCATCTATTCATTATTGATTACATTTGGTTTTCATACCCATCCTTTTTATCTCTGTTTTAGAGACAGAATATTGGATATCTATAACAGATTTTAGCCCCAAACAGCTATTTATTTACTGATAATTATAGTTCTTGATATTTATTAACACATATCAGCACTTAATTTTAACTATTTTTTATATCTATGTATGTTTATTTTACACTGCATTATATCATGTATGTTGCATTGTCCTTCCCTTCCCATAAAAGAGTTTCTAATAGCAAAAGATATTAGGATCTCGTTACACTTCGCTTTCAGAGGGTGTTACTGCCCAGTTTGGTGACCATAATACATTACTCCCAAATCAGTGTATGTGAAATTTGTGTAAAACCCACAAGGGAGGACAGCAGAAATGAGACACACAAAAGAGAGACAAATGCAATATAAAGAGATGTATGGGAAGTTGGTTGGGCAGGCTGTAAACCAAGAAATATGCTGACGCTGTATAATATTAAAGTACCAGCACTGTACAGTAGTGCCAAGACACAGGTTCTCAAACGAATGCCCATATTTATAGAAGCAAAATGGAGTTATTCTGGCGTGAACCAGCTGCACCATATGGCACAAATAAACATTCCTAAATTCCCATGAACTTGAATGGAGCTTTTTAACCCCTTGAATGCCTTTGGGTTTCATAGAGGGACTGTCCCTCCTAAAGAGAGAATTTGAGAGGTATGGACCACTAATATCTCCTGAGGGTTGTACTGGCTGCAGGGATATCCGGTCTTATTTTCATCAGGCGGCTCTGCAGCAGAGCTGAGATCGCGCTAGTAAAAAAAAATTATTTCACTTAAACAGTCTTCTACGTGTGCTTGCAAACCAAGCACATGTAGAAAATCTCAGCTGCAGAGCCGCAAGCCTGTCATATGACAGACTTCCCCCTGCAGTCAGTACAACGCTGCCTTCGGGGAAGGGGGAGGGAGGGGGGAACTTTGCCTTCGGTTATCTCTCAAACCATAAAGGTCCGAGAGATGAACCTGGGGGCAATTGAATTATTTTTTAAATAGCTACACTATGGTAATTAGTAATATTAAAGTATTACTATCCCTTTAATTCAAGTTAGCATATTTGAAAACTACATTAAAAACTGTCTATATGTCATGTTAACCAAAAGTCCAGAAAATGTACAGATATGGAGATATTCACACTTCTTTCATATGCTAATGTATGCTAATTGCGACACAGTGAGGCAGCAACAATGTTTTCATATACTAATAAAGCTAATCAATGATGTTTCATATGCTAATTACGCTTTTTCAGTGATTTGTCACATGCTAATGAAGGTTTCAATGACTATTTATATGTAAAGCAGCTCTGTGCAGTACCAGGAAGGGTTTACTTTCACTTTGCCTAGAAATAACAGTGTGAATATCTCCTAAACTGTACATCTGCTGGACTTTTGATTAACATGACATATAGGCAGTTTTTAATGCAGTTTTCAAATATGCAAACTTGAATTAAGGTGATAGATCCACTTTAAGGCTTAATATTTCAACTTTCTCAAGGTCAGCTCATTTTGAAAGTTCCCAGATATGGTCCTCTGGTCAGATTTCCAAGATATCCCATCTTGACCACAGGTCTGTAATCAGTGGATCAGATATTAAGACTGAGCTGCATTTGTTTAATAAGTGATATCCTGAAAACCTGACCTGCTGGTGTGTGGTCCGAGGACTGGAGCTGAGAATCACTGTAATATAATAACTTCCTGGACATCAGCTGGCACTGTAAAACAAAAAAGAAGTTTCAATTGTGATAACTTTGGAATGATGGCTCTCCCAGTAAATGGAGTAGCCTTGTTTTATTCAGAAAGTATCTATCTATATATGTATGTATATGTATGTATGTATATCTTTATTTATATGGTGCCACACAGTGTACGCAGCGCCTTACAATAGATGTATGATACAATAAATAAGAGGGGATGAAATAAATGCAACATTCATAGAAACAATGGGAGAGAGGTCCCTGCCCCAAGGAGCTTACAGTCTAAATGGATAAAAGGAGACATACAATGGGGTAAGAGGGTGTTAAGTGCTGAGATTACAAGTGCTGAGTTTGGCCAAAGGCAGTGCATGGTCCTAGTGCTCCAGAAGATAAGATATCAGGGTAGACTTAAAGACAGAGGGGGATTGTTCTAGACGTAAGGAGAGGGGTATGGAGTTCCATAGGTATGGAGCAGAAAGCGAGAAAGGTTTGAGATGGGAGAGGGCAGAGGGTGTGGATGGTGCAACAAGAAGTGCGTTGTGTGCTGAGTGAAGGAAGTGGCCAGGAATATATATATATATATATATATATATATATATATATATATATATATATATATATATATATATATATATCCTAATATTTCAATTGGTCAAAGAGGGATACTTTTGTTTTAAATGGTGTTGCTGGGGGCATGGCTGGTGGGTTGTTCCATTCCATGCGTTGTTCACCCCTCTGGCACACAGTGGTTTAAATTGTCCTGAGAGCTGACTGTCAAAGCTCCACTACGGGGCACATACTTAACCCCTTAGTGACCGGCCGCGAGCGCACGCGGCCGGCACTTAACTACGGGGTTTTTTTTTTTCCATTGTAGCGAATGACTTCCGTGACTTACCAGGTACGTCCTTTGTCACTAAGTGACATTTTTTCGTGACGTACCTGGTAAGTCACTTGTCGGGAAGGGGTTAAAGGGACACTAATGTCCAATAATAACTTTATATTATTTTGTAGAAATAAAAAGAATGTGGAGCAAATTCTATCTCTCAGACCTTTATGGTTTGAGAGATATTCACATCTAAAGTTCCTCTTCTCCTGATGTCAGCTGTAAAGTTGACAGAAGGAGATCAGTGTCGTCCGACACGAGGCGGCTCTTCAGCAGAGCCAAAATGGCGATATTTAAGAACTACTTCATTGGAACGGTCTACAAAGTGCACTTGCAAACCAGGCACACTTTGTAGACCGTTCCAATTAAGTAATTCTTTTCAAATATCGCTATTTCGGCTCTGCTGCAGAGCAGTAGCTCACTGACATCAGTAGAAGGGGAGGGGGGGGGGACACTACATGAGAATATCTCTCAAACCGTAAAGGATTGAGACATGGGATTTGTGCAACATTATTTTTTTTTTAAATCTACAAAACAACATAAAGTTATCATTGGACATTAGTATCCCTTTATCTATAGAGTCTCTGGGCACAGAGGGTGATTCTCGTGGCTCAGCGAGCTCCCTTGTAACGCCACCTACTCCATACCAGTTTCAGTCACCCTCCACACCGTTCTTCTCACTATTCACCCATTTTAAGGGCAAACTCTCCCTCCTCATCTCACCTATACCAATCAAGCCCCATCCCTTGTATGCAGTGAATCGTGTCATTTGGATCCTCTCCACCCGACTTGACCTCCAGAGACTTAGAACAATAAGGTTTGCTAGGTGGGTGTGCATAGTAACATAGTAATTTAGGTTGAAAAAAGACTTGCGTCCATCTAGTTCAACCTTTTCCTATTCCTGTTTACCATCGTTGATCCAAAAGAAGGCAAAAAACCGCCCTCAATTAGCAATTTAAAATTCTGCCTTGAATGGGGGAAAAAAATTCCTTCTTGATTCCAGATTTCTCCCTGGATCAACAAGCCCCAACTAAATATTCATCCCAATACTAACGTACATAGTCCTCTATGTTATGCTCTTTTAAATAAGTAACCAGGCCCGTTTTAAAGGCATCTAATGTTTTCGATAGCACCACCTCCTCAGGCAGTGAATTCCATACCTTTATTGTCCTTACTGTAAAGAAACCCTTCCGCTGTTGTAGATTAAATCTCCTTTCCTCAAGTCTAAGCGGGTGGCCCCTTGTCCTGTGTTCTGTTCTGTTAATGAACAGACGTATTATCTCTCTAGTGCACACCAGGGATATCCTCTGCACCATTAAGACTTTAATGCCAGCTAGCCCTTACACTGGCTCACATCAAGCAGAGAAAAATGGTGTAATGTTAGTCCATTTTTTGTCTGCATCTTGTTTAACCCCTTAAAGACGGCAGATCGCACATGCAGCTGTCACTTAAGGACCACGGACGGCGTGCAGCTAGGTGGGGAGCCCTGAATTCCACAACGGTCCTGGGATGTCATGGGTCCTTAACGCAAATCTACCCATGACTTGCCGGGACTGTCAAGGGTCATTAAGGGGTTAATACAGGGAGTTAAACAAGCTGTAGAAGAGAGGATACATTCCTGAGATTTGCTATTGGTACAGGAAAGTATGTACTCAGTAAATTTAAGAATGCTTGAAATGAATCAACTGCTCTCATCAACGATTTCACAGATTCCATCTTGAGTCATTTGAACTGAATGAATGCATTCAGATACTATAGGAATAACACTGTGTTGAAGCCATCTGAACTGTGTGAAACAATGAAAGGAATTCTGCATATTCCACCATATCACTGGTTCACTGGACGTCTTCTAACACTGAGATTTGGATTACTTCCAGAATAGCAGGTTTCATTACCGAGGCTTTTACTGGATGTGATGGCATTCTTGATATCCTGAAAAGATTTTCTTTATCAGGACATTTGTTAGACCATCCCAGCTCCAGATTTTGAGGTATCCATTTGGTTGTAGTTTTCTTCAATCACATTCCCTTAAAGGGATAGTAATGCTTCATAATAAAAGCAGCTCTAATTAATCATCATAGTATTTGGACTTTGGAGAGTGTTATTTCAATTCTGTCAGAGTTGTAGTTCAAGAGTATTTCAATGACAAAGTATCCCCCTCCCGCCCCTTTTACTGATGTAACACTGCTCAGCCAGATCAGAAGGGAGGTGCCCAGGTAGACTGCAGAGAGGAACAATCTTCAATTAAGATAAGGGAAAAGCTGAAAAACTTGTCAAAGGGGGCTGGGTTTTCATTGTTCTCATAGGAAGAAGATTGTCCCCTTCTGTTATCTGTCTGGTCTATGGACTGGATTCCACATCTGAGAAGAGATGGATTACGCTAGGTAAAAGGGGTGGGAGGGGAAACTTTGCTTCTGAATATCTCTCAAACCATAAAGGTTTGAGAGATAAGACATATCGTTCTTCATGTTTTTTAATGCCTACAAAATAAAATAAAGATAAAACGAAGTATTACTATACCTTTAAAGAATTCAAGTCTGGCATCTACTGGAAGTTCTTTTGAAGCGGATGTCCGCACGTGTTCTTGTAAATGCCTGATCTATATTTTTTTGATTTTCAAAACAACTTCTTCCTACCCCTGTTACAGATGGCAAAGGCTGACGGAAACATCTAGATTAGGGGTAGTCAAACTTGGACCTGAAGAGCTACCAACCGTATACATTTCCAGGATATCCCAGCTGGAGATAAGGTAGACTAATTAGAGGCCCATACATTTAAATTGGTCAACCTGTGCTCATGAGTGGATATTCTGAAAACATGCACTGTTTGTAGTGGATGATGACCAGGGCTGGCTACCCCTGATCTAGACCTTTTCTCCTGTGGAAGAAACAAGGTATTTTCCCCTGAGGACTTTTTAATTCCTTGAGGACCAGAGAGGTGTGAAACATGCTGTTTTGCAAAGGGGTTGTACATACCTTTGGTTCTTAAAGGGTTCATAATGTAACCCAATGTAAGAGTAGGTTCTCCAAGAAGGGTTTATTTAGTCTGAAGAAAAGATGACTAAGAGGAGGCCTTATCACATTGTACAAGTATATGAGAAGTCAATACAAATATCTCTGCTGTGAGCTATTAATTCCAAGACCTGATCAGGTGACCAGGGGACACCCCTTGAGATTAGAGGAAAGAAGTTTAGGCTTCAGCAGAGAAAGGGGTCTTTTAAAGTAAGGTCTGTTAAATTGTGGAATTCCTTGCCCAAGGAGGTGGTTATGACAGATACAATAGATACATTTAAGAGAAGAT
The DNA here is from genome assembly GCA_037306005.1 of Rhinophrynus dorsalis. NCBI lineage: Eukaryota > Metazoa > Chordata > Amphibia > Anura > Rhinophrynidae > Rhinophrynus > Rhinophrynus dorsalis. The sequence continues at coordinate 623,626,206 of CM074719.1, read as the reverse complement.
TAGATACATTTCTTTCAAAAGGGAACATACAGGGTTATACTGTTTATTAGTAAGCAAATCAGGAAGGTCTGATAAAGACTAACTTATTTGGTAGCAGAAAAGTTTATAATTCTCATGTCAGTATGGTATGAGGCAAAGGTTGAGTTTGATGGACTTGTGTCTTTATTCAACCTAATTTACTCTATAAGGGCAAATAAATTAAACTGCTCTTTGATGATACATCCACTTCCCATGTTTTCAGCCATAAGGCTTGTATCTTGGTTACGGATAGTGCCAATGATCAGGCAAATAGCTTGATTAGATCTGAAGAAGCATCAAAAGAAAAGTCAAGGATGATTTTATGGGGGGTACATGCTTTACCAATCTTGATACTAAATATTTGCTCTTCCTCCTACTTCATAAAACCATATTCTAATGTTGAGTAGCATAGATTCCATGGCTGTTGCTGGTTTCCTACTTAGCCCTATGGTGTGGTGGGGAATCAGGAGATCTTCTAATGCCCCAACAATGAAGTCTGAATACAAATAATTATTCCAAAATACCATTAAACCTGCGTGAGCTGGTCACAATTTCCCCCGTGTCCTGCCTCCCCCATCCAGGTTCCATAGCCAACTGCTTGTCACTGTTTGACTACCAGCCTTGTTACATTGCCAACTGGTCTCAAGGATCCCCACAGACTGCCCCATCCCTCCAGAGTCCACTGGAAGTCACATATACACACTAGATCACCCCCCTCTGTATGTTTCCACTACCCACTGGTACCCAAACATCCCCACATACACCATCTGACATCCCGTGAGCCTGCTTCCATTAACCACTGGAAGTCACAGATTCCCACATACCTGGTCTGACCCCCAGCCTTGTTCTGCTGCATACTGGTGGTCATAAAAACAGAAAACAAGTAGATGTAGTTTTGTGCGGTATCCTTTTGAAACGTTGCATGCGAATGAGCGTGCAACGTTACAGTGCATTCAGAACGTCGCTGTGATTAAAATAGCAACATGAAAATATTGCAGCGCAGGAAAGTGCAAGATTTTTGTGTCACAGCTTGAAATGTAGCAGCACTCCAAATCCCATCATCCTTTAACGTTGCACATTCTTCCGCATGAGACGTTTCTAAAGTGAACCGTTTTGAAAACCAAGCACATGTAGAAGACCATTTCAGTGAAGGATTTCTTCTTCCATAACGCAATCTCAGCTCTGCTGAAGAGCCTCCGCTTGTTCAGAGACCGGATTCCTCTGCTGTCAGCTAGAATGCTGATGTCAGGGGAAAAGGCAACATTTTGAAAGCGGATATTTCTCAAACCATAAAGGTTTGAGAGATGCAGCTGGGCTTATTTTCACTGGCTACAAGATGCAGGATAGTAATTTTTAAGTATTACTATCCCTTTAATGCCACTTTCTGGGGACATTTGTGTACACCATGCTAACTGTATAAAGCTTATATCATTGGGGTGCCATTTTTCTTCTAAGAGCAGTAGCTATTCAATTCAGTAGGAAATTCCATAGTTTTGAAAGATGTCAGTAGATTTGTAGGTGTGGAAATATAAAATATGGCTTTTTTTTTTACCCTCATTAACGCCACCTTCTGGAACCATTTGTACACTGCACACCAGGCTAGGGGTAGAAAGGCAAGTGACTTTTTTATGCAGTAGAATATCTACTTTCCAGAAATATGTGGTTTTATATAGTCATTCAGGGAAGTTTTACCATATAACCAATCAAATGTGCATTTCAGTTCATAAAGCTGAAAATACCCCCGGTAATTAGGGGTCTGTGCAGGCCATGCATTTAAATAAAACTATACGTATTTGGTATTTTTGTACTTGGTTGATTCAGGGTTTTTTCAAATAGCTGAAATTTTCACAACAAACGTAAATGTTTTTGATATACAGTGTGTGATTTTAGGGAAAAAAAAAAAAAAAAAAAATATATATATATATATATATATATATATATATATATATATATATATAAATATAATCGTATCAGTAAATCAGCACACTCAGGACTGCTCTTTGGTGCGATGTTTCTTTATTGAAAGATCAACGTTTCGATCCCTTCCTGGGATCTTTGTCAAGACTTACTGATACGATTGTGATACTGGATTATCGGCACCCAGGCATTCGTCTAGAAGTGTTGGGAGTGCCTCTGGCTGAAAATTTGATAGATATATATATATATATATATATATATATATTTTTTTTTTTTTTTTTTTTTTACTTTTTTTGTAAGTATGACATAGTTTGTTGCACAATGCAAAATTTATTTCACGAGATGCTATGCAAAAGCTACATTTGTTCTGAATCAAGCAATATATAGTTTTATATATGTAACTAGAAACTGACCTATGGGAATCATCCCTAAACAGTGGATAGCAAAAATGCTGAAAATGTGTCCCGCCTCCAGGGTCTAAGAAATGACTCTAGCCCCTAGCATTGAAAGGGTTAAGAACAGCTTTTTATTCTTTTGAACAGGGGCTCTACTGCAGGCTTGATTTAGGAAAATCAGGGGGCGACTGTGAAGAAAAGACGTGGGGAGATGACTTCTCCCGTTTATCACTTCTTCAGTTCCAATGCTATTCTGTGGAGCCAATGTGCTAAAGACTTGTCCAGCGTTGGAGATCTTAGTGTATAGGCCTCTATAGGATAACATAGGGACTGGAGAAGTGCTATCACAGGAGACATAATCACCACTTTATCTTTACCTTATTGCATAACTAGGGTTGCACCGATACCAATATCGGTGCCGATACCGGCATTTGCACAAGTACTTGCGTAAATGCGGCCGATGCCAGCACCGATACCCTGTGTCAGGGTCGGTGCTGCAGAGAGGGAGCATTACCATGGCAATTCTCCAATGCTGACCTCTGCCGGTGCTCGCGAGAGAACAGCAAGCACCCGGCAGAGGAGGAAATTACAGCGGGTAGCTGGAGGGTAAGGCAGACACAAGCTGCAGCTTGGCACAGACTGGACAAGCTGTAAACCTCTTTGCAGCTTTCCAGGGAGACCCTGGCACAATCTCACGGTTACTTCTTTTGCAGAAAGACATGGATTCAGCCCCACTGGCATGCATCAGCCCCATTGAGAGCCCCCCATCTCCCACTCAGCCCTCATGCTTCTCTCACTCAGTTCTCCCCAGCCCCCCCACTTCTCCAATTCAGTTCCCCTCAGCCCCCCACTTCTCCAATTCAGTTCCCCTCAGCCCCCACTTCTCCCATACAGTTCCCGTGCTTCCCCTCAGCCCCCCCCCCCCCATCTCCCACTCAGTTCCACTGCACCCTCTCACCACCCCTTGGAAAACTGTCAAATGACTGCAAAAAAAGTAGCGGTAATTGGTATCGGTGAGTACTTGTGGAAAGTATCGGTACTCGTACTCAGTCTTAAAAGAATGGTATCGGTGCATCCTTATGCATAACCCAATGGTCTCCCAACTTCCCTAGTCCCGGAAAAAACTAACAGTATCAAACCATGTTACACAAGTGCTAAGCGGCATCTTGGGCTTTCAGGCTGTTGCTTGGGACTTTCATTTTTCCCTTTTGGAGCCTGCCTGCTCCCCTCAAGAAGAAAAATGGCCAGCATAGCGCTTCTGCTGTGAATCACTTGAGGTTTGCTGGGAGTGATGGGAAAATAATCCTCCCAGAAGACAACCAGCACCCACCAAATTCTCTCTGTACTGGAACCCTAACGTGATCCTTTGTATGTCAAGTGCCACTTCCCTGGATAGCCTTCTCTCATACTACCAAATACACCTGAAAATGGATAAGGAGGTAAATCCCTCCATACTCTTTAGGATCAAAAATAACTAACCAGAAGCATGGATGGGGGGGGGGGGGGTCGCTTTTATCCATCCGCATTGTTCCTACTCAACTTGGACTCAGAGATCGTTACCACAGTAAGTACATTATTCTTGAGCAACACAGTAGTTTTTTTTTTTTTTTCCGGATTTATTTATCATAATGAATCGTGTGCTTTTATCTGCGTGTTGGAAGGTCAGTGTAGAGCAAGCAGTGGCCTTCCAGACATTGTTGACTAGAACTCTCATCCCCAGCCTCAGGCTGCCCAGTGTTGTTACAGGTGCTGTGCTCTGTTGGTTTGCATGAAGTTTGCTCACCATAAACTAATTGTCTGGCCTTTCAATCATTACAGGATTTACTGATATGTCAATCAACTAGCCCCAAACTGATGAGACCCAGAAGACTGAATCCCCTGTCTGTGGGTACAATGACGGGCATGTGCATTTCCAACCTGTGCTTCACTGTACAAGCTTAGGAACCCACATTTACAGAGGAGAGGTTTGGATTCTAAAGACAGACTATACTGTGTGTTCTCATTTGCATGTTTCTGCATGGAATTCTGGGAGTGAAATGGAAACATTGTGAGCTTTGGATTGTTTGCCGAGGTCTTGTAATCTGTTTCAGACGTTTCTGTTATATAGGCACTGCACTGAGTAAGGTGGGAGATGTTCATTTTTTCGCTCACCATAAGGTTGTTGATTTGTTTCAAAGGAGAGAAGAAGAAAAAAAAAAACCCTTAAGGACCGGCCGCACATGCACATGGCCATCACTTAAGGACCACAGACCAATTTTTTTTTTTTTCTTGAATCTGATTCAGGACTCCCTGAACGGCATGAAGCCACGCAGGGAGGCCGGAATGGCTTGTTTTCCGGCTTGGTCCTGGACCGTCATGGGTCCTTAACGACCAGCAGTCCCGTGGTGTGTGGTCCTTTAAGGACCAGATATGGAATTTTGGCGTGCCGGCCCACGTGACTGATCACGTGGGGCGGCACGCTGAACGGAGGGACTGAAAGAGATTGCTCTGGTCTTAGAGCGATCAAATTCAGTCCCCGGTATTACTCACCACGCTTGCGCGGTGAGTAGTTGTACGTGATGTACCAGGACCGTCACTGGTCCTTAAGTGCCGGACCAGCGTATCGGTCTGGGTACGTCACCGGACGCGAAAGGGTTAAATGGCTAAACGGTACAACATCAATAAAAACAGGTCATATGGTGGACAAATATCTCGTTACATCTCTTCTTTTATTGGAAAACAGACGTAAAAAATGGCAGATCAGAAACAACCGCTCAACTAAGGCTTAAACATGGTACGCGACGTTGGAACAGAATGAGGACAGTAACAGCTCTAAAATAAACGCTCTTTTTACTATTGGCCTTCAGACTTTGGCCCTTATCATCAAACTGAAGAGGTGCAATTCTGGAACTTTCTGCACCATAAATAAACCTTGAAAAAATAAAACTAAGTTGCTTATTCATAGCATATCATTCCACTTTAACCCCATTGAGTGCCATTGGGCAAACCCCACTGACACTAAAGGGATAAATTGAAATGATTTTCTAGGAATAAGTGAATGTTAAAGGGATAGTAAACTTTGAAAATAAGTTTATTTTATATTGTAGCCCTTAAAAAAAACATAAAAAAATGATACAAGTCTTACCTCCCAAACCTTTATGGTTTGGGAGATATTCAGAAGCAAAGTTTCCCCCTGAGTGAGGTCACCGCTCTAGCTCTCAGATTTGGAATCCGGTCCCGGGACCGGCCGCGGCTCTTCAGAAGTGCCAAGATCACGATCTTTAAAAAGAATTTCTTCATTGGAATGGTCTACAAAGTGTGTTTGCAAGCCAGGCACACTCTGTACACAGTTCCAATGAAGTAGTTCTTTTTAAAGATCGTGATCTCGGCTCTGCTAAAGAGCCGCAGGTTGATCTGTGGACCGGATTCCAAATCTGTCCACTAGATGGCAGACTTGGCTGAAACAGCCAGGAAAAAGGAACTTTATTTTACTTGTGAATATCTCCCAAACCATAAAGGTTTAGGAGATAAGACTTATATCATTTTTCATGTTGTTTTAAGGGCTACAATATAAAATAAACTTATTTTCAAAGTTTACTATCCCTTTAACATTCACTTATTCCTAGAAAATCATTCCACTTTATCCCTTTAGTGTCAGTGGGGTTTGCCCAATGGCACTCAATGGGGTTAAAGTGGAATGATATGCTATGAATAAGCAACTTAGTTTTATTTTTGAGAGCCAGTGGGTTTGCAACTAGCACTCAAATGGTTAAACCCATGGGAATTGGTATAATTTTCATTTCCCCCTGATGGCGCAGCTGGTTTGTTCCAGAACTGAGCCTATTTAGCGTAACCCTTCAACGACCAGAGTGATGTGTAAAGCATTGCTTCACAGTCTGTCAAGCCCCTCCTCTGGTCCTTTACAGGTTAATGAATAAGGCCCTTTGTGCCCCTGCTTATTTTTTCCTCAGACAGTGTCCAAAAACAAGTTTATTCCTGTCAAATAAATATATATATGTTAAAAAAAAAAAAAAAAAGAAAGGACAGACTTCTGTTTAACTAAGGTTTTGTCCTGAAATGTGTAAAAAAAAAATATAAAAAAAATAAAAGAATATATAAACGTATTTTATTTCAGATCAATATACAGTTTCATCAATGAGTCCGTTCATACTAACAGTAAATATACGGCCATATCTGAAAAAGACATAAGTGGAGCAATTTTGGGGCAAATTCTCCGCACATCTGAACAAAAATCTTCCCCGCTGCCTGGAATGAACACTAGGGGTCTCCAACGTGTTGTGATGTGTTTAGCATTCAAGGGCTTACACACCTCTATTACATCAAAGGGGGATATTTTTAATACGATCACTATGATGCAGCTGGTTAGCCCAGTCTGTGTGCATATGGCTTGACATATTTCAACCCTTTTCGAGTGCCAGAGGGATACGCAATGCATTGAAGAGCAATGCATTGCGTACCCCTCTGGCACTCGAAAAGGGTTCATCTCACATATACACAGACAAAGGGTAACATACTTGGTGACATACAAAACGTTGTTTTCCCCTCTGTCAATCAAAGGTTTAACCCTATGAGTGCCAGATAGCTATTCAATGCACTACAATGCAATGTGTTCGATACCTCTCTGACACTCAGAGGATTAAATGCAAGTGCTGCAGGCACGTAACTTTTCTTTCTTTTTTTTTTTTTAACGAGTTCAACGCAACTTTTTTTTTTTTTTTTTTATTTAAACACCCTGGATGGGGCAAATCGGGAGCACCACAGGGAATGAATACAAGTTCCCCAAATTCTCATGGATTATTCCATTTGAACGATGGAAGTCTCCAACACATGGCAAAGCAATGCACTGTGGCCTCTCTAGCATTCAAGGGGTTAAAACTTGCAATTAAATTAACGGTAATGTTTTAGTTGTCTCCTATGGTGCAGCTGGTTAACCCTTTAAGTTGCAGAGAAGTAAAACACAGTGAATTGCAAAGGACTGGATAATGCATTGAACATCTCTGTAGCACAATTTCTCCTCTTGTTTTGTGCATATAGCGCTAGGCCACTTACACAGCTTCCATTCTAAGCTGTATAACATTATGAGAAGAATACCAGCACGTTATGACACCCCTGTGAGATATATACAGAACCAGTCAGATCATATATGTATTTTTATTTTTTGGACGGGTGAGCGTTAACCCTTGAGAAGTATCCAACATATTGCTTTTCCATGGTATTGGATACCTATCTGGTTAATGGGCATCAAAACAAATCTTCCAGGAATTACCATTGATTTTCCAATGTCTTGCAAGCTTCTCTAGCATCCAAGGGGTTAATGATGATATTTTCACACTCAGATAGGAGCGTATTGCTCTCTGCAGTGACTACTGAGCAAACCTGAACGTGTTCGTTATACACACAGGAGCCTGTTTGCGTGTTACATCCGTGATCATTATACCCACTGAACATTTCAGGACAAAACCTCAGTATCATCCCTTTCTCTACCCGAATGGTCCTGTAACCCTTTCAACAGCACCTTGGGCTGTATTCGATAAGCTTAACCATTTGAGTGCCATAGGGGTGCGCAACGCATTGCTTTGCAATGAGTTGCGTATCCCTCTGGCACCTAGAGGGTTAAGGGGTGCAATTCCAGAACAGACCAACTACACCACAGGGGAGAAGTAACAATTCCCATTAATTTAAATGGAGCATTAAAGGGATAGATACTTGTATTTAAGCTCCGAAACTTCTTTATGTTTTTTAAGACATACCACTATATTTAAATCGCTTACAGTTCTGTAGTTCAAATGCTACTCAAGCTGAAAGGATCCCCCACACATCCCTTTCCCTGCCTCTCAGTCTGGTTCAGATGGAGAGCAGCGAGGGACAACCTTCAGTAAGCGAAAGGAAAATCCTGTCCTCCTTCATCAAGGGGATCAGTGTTTTCCTTATACTTACTGACTGAAGTTTGTCCCTCGCTGCATCCGTCCAGTCCCACAACCAGATTCCAGATGTGATGGGAGTGGCCAGAAGGGGAGCAAGGGGGAATCCTTTCATCTTGAATAGGGCTTGAATTACAGTCAGAAATCAAATATAGTGCTACTAGTTGAAAGTAGTGTGTACACAGGACACAGAGCACCCAGCAACCTCGGCTGGTGGCTGGATCGTCTGTTGTGACTGGTCGAATGTAGTCATGCACAATAGAGACTGCCTGCCCTGCGGGGCACTCCGAATTCAGACCGGAGTCCTCTCCGCAAGCGATCCCAGGAAGGTGCGCAGAGAGGACTATGGTCTGAATTTGAGCGCCCCGATGTGTATCAGCCGCAGCACGGGCAGTCTCGACTGCGCATGACTGCACTGCGCGCAGCCATCGCTACTGGGCATGATGGCTTCTGACAAACATCCTAGCAAATTATTATATAGGCTGTGTTAAAAAGAAGCATACAGAAGATCTGGATCTCAAATTTAATACAAGTATTACTTATCCCTTTGAACCAATTAAATGCTAGAGAGGTCTCCAGTGCATTGCTTAAAAGTCTCATTTACATAACTGGGAATTGGGGGGGGGGGTATTCTTATTTATCTCCTATAGAGAAGGTGATTTGCTTAAGAACTGCACTTTAGTTTACTGAATATTGCCCTTTACACCCATGTGTATGCAGGAGTAGCAGCCCCCCTAGTGGCAGGCAAAGGATAAACATTCCTTTATCATATAGCTTCTGCTTTGTTAACCCCCACAGAAGAAAGGCCCTGACTTGAACAGTTATTTTGTCTTTTTTTCCATAGCTAAACTATCATGGAGTTTGGAAACCTCCGGCTCAAACAAGTCCATCGCTAACGTGCCGTTCTCATCAAAGAATTTAGCGATGGATTTGGTAAATTCCGCATCCCGATGGCCCTTGTTCTTTCCACTGATGTAAGTGACTTTCAGTGTGTACTTGTCATCAAACCTGTATCAAGACAAAGAGGAAATTAGTGACCAAATAGAACCTCTTGAGGGTCACAGGGCTCTGCAAGACACTGTCAAGCAATGGTTTGTACACCCTCAGGCTCTCAAGAGGTTAAACGAACACTAAAGCCTAATTATCTTAAAGGATAAAATGATAATACGGAAAAATACATTGCAGGAATACTGGAAACTGACCTTAACCCTTTTAGTCGCAGAGGGGTATCTACTGCGTTGCTACGCAATGCACTGGATAACACTCTGCCACTCAAAGGGTTAATTGTCCACAGACTGCTGTAACAATAACACCCCCAGAAACAAAACAGAAACACAAAACAAAAAAAGAAAACGCAAGTTTGAGTTGCAATAAGTTTTGACCAAACATCTACCAGCAGCGGGATTACTTGTTTTACTCAGCAGGATAAACCCTTCAAAATGTCTTTTTCCATAATCAGTATTACTACCCATTTAAAGGTAATGGCTACAATAAAGTTTATCTCAGAGTATTCTCTATTGTTTGTATAACACTTTGCACAATGTTTAACCCCTCAACAACCCTTGACTGTCCTGGCACGTCATGGGTAGATTTGCGTTAAGGACCCATGACGTGCCAGGGCCGTCATGGAATTCAGGGTTCCCCAAGTGGCTGCACGCCATTTGGGGAGCCCTGAACCGGATGCCAAAATAATAAAAATTAAAAAAAAAAAAAAAAAAAAAAAAAAAAGGTCCTTAAGTGACAGCCGCATGCGCAATCAGCCGTCCTTAAGTAGTTAATAAATTACTGTTCGCTGGTTCAAAAAGACATTCAATGTAAAAGGTTCCCAGTCCCGCCCCTTCTGGCCACGTCACGCTGCATCCAAGTGTGGTCCGGATGGAGAGCAGCGAGGGACAATCTTCAGTAAGCAAAGGGAAATCCTGCCCTTCTTTGTCAAAGGCAAAAGAGCTAGTCAGAGACGCTCAACTAGGAACGAGCCTGCCCTCGAAATGATGAGGCTCTATAGGATAAGTATACTACCCAGGGTGCAATCTCTTTTAGCTCACTAGTGCCTTTCACAGAGAGGAAATATCCTAAAGCACATCATACTGATCCTACCAAAAGGCAGTCCAGCCACGAAATGCCAGGCAATTCCCCTCTGAACAAGAGAAGCAGCCAACCCCAGACGTACGTTTCGGCCTTGTTGGGCCTCGTCAGTGAGGTGCAGCTGATCTCTCTAGGCGAAACGTACGTCTGGGGTTGGCTGCTTCTCTTGTTCAGAGAGGAATTGCCTGGCATTTCGTGGCTGGACTGCCTTTTGGTAGGATCAGTATGATGTGCTTTAGGATATTTCCTCTCTGTGAAAGGCACTAGTGAGCTAAAAGAGATTGCACCCTGGGTAGGATACTTATCCTGTACAACCTCATCACTTTGAGGGCAGGCTCGTTCCTAGTTGAGCATCTCTGACTAGTTCTTCTCCTTTGTCAAAGGGACAGGGTTTCATTATACTTACTGACTGAAGATTGTCCCTCGCTGCAGCCGTCCATTCCCAAGACTGGATTCCACATCTAAGGGGAGGCGGCCAGAAGGGGTGGGAGGGGGGGTCTTTTTACACTGAATATATTTTGAACTACAGAAAAGTTATTAAACATAGCGCAAAGTGTTATGTTTACATTAGAGAAGACTTCGAGATCTATTTTATTGTAGATATTACTGTCCTTTTAATCGAATAATACTATTTACCGTTTTAAGCTGGAGGAGAGATGCCAAATATCGTCGGGGTCCATTCCAGCGGGGTCTTTTCTGTGAGCCACCAGGAAGATGCTCTTCTCTTTATATGAGGTATAAATGGTCAGGACGCCCATCATCAGGAAATAGGTTCACGGGAGTTAAGAGAAATATTGAATCACTAGTGTAAAAGCCCGTGTACACGGACCAAGGTCTGGGAGATGTTAACCCTTTGAGTGCCGGAGGGTACGGTACCCATCTGGCACTCAAAGGGTTAAAAGGTCGATCCTGCTCTGTCTCTGCCGTCACTCATGCGATGTGCTGTAGAGACGGCCCGAACGCACAGAATGCTCCCAGCACAGAACTCCCAGCATTCCGCACAGAATGCTCCCAGCACAGAACTCCCAGCATTCCGCACAGAATGCTCCCAGCACAGAACTCCCAGCATTCCGCACAGAATGCTCCCAGCACAGAACGCCCAGCATTCCACACAGAATGCTCCCAGCACAGAACTCCCAGCATTCCACACAGAATGCTCCCAGCACAGAACTCCCAGCATTCCACACAGAATGTTCCCAGCACAGAACTCCCAGCATTCCGCACAGAATGCTCCCAGCACAGAACTCCCAGCATTCCGCACAGAATGTTCCCAGCACAGAACTCCCAGCATTCCGCACAGAATGCTCCCAGCACAGAACTCCCAGCATTCCGCACAGAATGCTCCCAGCACAGAACTCCCAGCATTCCGCACAGAATGCTCCCAGCACAGAACGCCCAGCATTCCACACAGAATGCTCCCAGCACAGAACTCCCAGCATTCCACACAGAATGCTCCCAGCACAGAACGCCCAGCATTCCGCACAGAATGCTCCCAGCACAGAACTCCCAGCATTCCGCACAGAATGCTCCCAGCACAGAACTCCCAGCATTCCGCACAGAATGCTCCCAGCATTCCATACAGAATGCTCCCAGCACAGAACGCCCAGCATTCCGCACAGAATGCTCCCAGCACAGAACTCCCAGCATTCCGCACAGAAGTCCCAGCACAGAACTCCCAGCATTCCGCACAGAAGTCCCAGCACAGAACTCCCAGCATTCCACACAGAAGTCCCAGCATTCTGAGCGTTCGAGCAGTCTCTACTGAGCATTACGGCTTCTGACAAACATCCTAGCGAATTATTATATAGGATTTCTGTCCCTTTGGTGCTGAGTGCGTCACGTTACTAGACAACAGCTTGCACAGCTATCTTACACTTGTGAGTTAACGGTACCATTCGGGGGCCAGGATGACATTCTAGATCAGCAATCAGTGGCTCTCCAGCTACCGGGTAGTTCTCAATATCTGGAGAGCCCTCGAGATACCCAACCCTGAAGACAATTACATTTTCCAAATGACTAAAGTGGGGGCTGTTATTAACCCTGAATACTAGAGGTCTCCTAATCACTGAGAGACACCTCTAGCATTCAAACAGATTTAAAGTCCCACTTAACCCTTTGAGTGCTAAAAAGGTAGCCAACGCACTGCAGCACAATGCGTTGGCCAACTCTGGCACTCAAAGGGTTAAATCACAAGGAATTTTAGGAATGTTTACTTCTCCCCTATGGTGCAGTGGGTTTGCTCCAGAGATTCCACATAACGCTGCACATTGCCTGCATGTAAGGACATGAATACCTAATATGGAAAACGCATACACTACCGTTCAAAAGTTTGTGGTCACTTCAGAAATTTCCTTTTGTTTTCCATGAAAACATATCAAATAAGTTGCAAAATGAATAGGAAATGCAGTCAATATGTTCAAATGGTTATTTAAATTTAACTATAATGCATCTTGTAGCCCTTAAAAAAAACAAATTCAATGACCCCAGCGGCATCTCTCAAATCTTTATGGTTTGAGAGAGATCCGCTTTCAAAGTTCCCCCTCCCCTGATGTCAGTGTTCTGACTGCAGGGGAATCTGGTCCCTGAGCAAGCGGCGGCTGCAGCAGAGCCGAGATCGCGTTATGGAAAAAGGAAATCTTTTCAATGAAAATGTCTTCTATGTGTGTTTGCAGACTAAGCACACGTAGAAGACCAATCCAGTGAAGAATTTCTTTTGAAATAACGCGGTCTCGGCTCTGCCGAAGAGCCTCCACTGGTCCCCGGGACCAGATTCCCCTGCAGTCAGATAGAATGATGACGTCAAGGGAGGGGGAACTTTGAAAGCGGATCTCTCTCAAACCATAAAGATATGCCGCTGGGGTCACTGAATTTGTTTTTTTTTAAGGGCTACAAGATGCATTATAATTAAATTTAAGTATTACTATCCCTTTAAATAATACATTTTGTCCTTCAAACTTTGCTTTCATCGAAGAATGCACCATTCCACTAAAAATCAGCCATTTCCAGCTACAATAGTCATTTACAACATTAACAATGTCTACACTGGACTTCTGATCCATTTGATGTAAATGGACAATATTTGTTTTTCTTTCAAAAAACAAGGACATTGGTAAGTGACACCAAACTTTTGAACGGCAGTATTTATTTTGTAGTGTTTATTCCTCATGAGTAAAACAAGGGTACTCTCAGTGCTGAGAGGGGTTTTTATTAAAAAAATTATTACAGCTGAGTTTTTTTTTTAGCTGTTATATCACAGTGGCCTGAAATGTTACAGTGGCGCTGTTGCTGCACCATCCTATGGAGATTTATGGTCAACTGAACAGAGCTGTCAATAGGATGGTGTAGCAACAGCGCCACTGTACAATTTCAGGCCACTGAGATGCTGCACCTAAAATCAAGTTTGAGCTCTAATAATTTTTTAATAAAACACCTCTCAGCAGTGGGAGATCCCTTGTTTTGCTCAGAGGGATAAACCCTACAGTTATATTATATATAAATATTAAGAATTACTATAGCTTTAAAACTGGGGGTTCAGTCACATTAACATGGCCACAGTACACCAAGCTTACCAGTACCCCAAGATGCCCAAAAGTAGTTCTATTCTAACCGGAGTTGGCTTTGTCTCAGAGCTCAGTCCCTTCAATGTGTTAGTGAAAGGACTCTGACTAGCAATTTATAGTGTCCTACAGACATTACACTGTGGGTGTGAGGGGGTGCTTGCCTTCTAAATCCTAATGGCCTCTATGAAGGGTTTAAACAAAGACACATAATTAATGACCGGCCGCGCACACACGCAGCGGTCACTTAAGGCGGGGGGAGCCCGGAATTCCATGACGGCCATAGTACATCATAGGTTGTTAACTCAGATCAAGGGGTTAAGAGACAAAATCTTTAAATTAGTCCTGGATGTCGTGTCCATAGAGGTTGAGGGTAGACAGACTGCATGACCCTTATTAATCCATAAAGCATTGCACACCCCTCTGGTCCTTCAAAGGGTTAAGATTATTATGAGCCGAGACTGAGGTCCTGTGGTCCTGCTAACAACCGTCATGTCCGCCCTACACGGACAAGACTTCCAGAACCGACTGAAGATGTGATCTCTTTAACAAAAGGTACATGAGCAAAATCATAGGGGCCATTAGGAATTTCTAACCACAGTAAAGTAAGAGATGGGTTATAATTGGGAGGTGTTGGTTCTCCTTTAATTTGCATGTCATCATTCATTTTTTCCACTAGTGTGAATGCAGATTAACCCTCTGAGTGCCAGAGTGTGTGCAACACACTGCTCTACATAGAAGCATGTTCTATGCACCCCTCTGACATTAGAAGGGTTAAAAGCTGGTGAGATCAGTTGGTTAAGGCACCAGCTGTAGAATCTGTTCAAACCACAAGGTCGCAGGTTCTAGTGCCAGCAAGGTCAGCTCATCCTTCAGAGGTAGATAAAATGAGTTCCATTAAATTGGGTAATAATAGCTATACCTCCAGGACATGCATGTAAGCTAGAGACAATCTCATGGTATCCATGCTGGTAAAATACTTTGATATTAAATTGTAAAGCGCTGCGTACACTTGTGGCGCTATATAAATAAACATTCATTCATTAATTCAAAAGAAAAGAACCCAACGACTGGTGCAGTATAAAGGATATGATATGACGCAGAAGGCCAGAACTGGCTTTGATTCAGGGAATGGGTGCAAATAATCCCACACCAAGGCCACGATGGCGAAGACGCAGGAGATGGTGCAGATAATGAGGCGGCCATCGATCAAGCAGAAGTTTTCCACGTACTTGTATTTTTCCAGGAGGACCTACCCTCTGACCCTTCTCCCCGTCCAGGAGGACCTAGCGAACACATTTGCACACAATTAGAGATGGAGAACGACTCCCATCCAACAAGGTAGTGGCTGTAATGAAGGACTGGTCAATTGTTGGCCCTCCAGCTGTTGGGGAACTACAGCTCCAATGTAGTCGCAATTAGCTCTTACTTCTGTTATCATAGGACCTAACATTCAAACAGTCTTATTAACCCATCAGGTGCTGTTGTATATAGATGAATATATTCACTTAAAGATCGGCAAATCATGCAGTGATAAGATAAGTGATATGGGTGTGCTCTCCAAACACTCCCACACTGAACACACAAAAAAAAAACAGGAATCGCCAACATAAATCAACTGTAATATATAGTAAAAACAATGAATCTTTATTCTTGCAAAATATAAAATGATAAATACCTTAACAACATCACTGAAATTTCAAAGCAATGGAGGAGAGACTTGGGGTGTGTACATGTTGAACCAGCAGGTGTATAGGTTCGGTCCTCACAGATCAACGCATTTCATGAATAAACACTATGCGCGAAACGCTTTTATCTGTGAGGGACCGAACCTATACACCTGCTGGTTCAACATGTACACCCCCCAAGTCTCTCCTTCATTGCTTTGAATTTTCAGGATGTTGTCAAGGTATTTATCATTTTATATTTTGCAATAAATATTAATTGTTTTTATTATATATTGCACTTGATTCATGGTAGCGATTCCTATTTTTTTTTATGAACCACAGCTCCAACTCGTAACAGCTGGGGACAGACAGCTGGCTACTGCTAATGTAAGTTGACATAACACCAGTGCTTAAGTGGAACTGCTACCCTACACACAGCGGACAAAGCTGTCCATATGGAGCAACAGCACTGACCTAAAATGTCAAGCCATGGTGCACCAAAGAAATCCAAGTGTGAGCTATAATAATGTTTGAATTAAAGTGAACCTTTCACCTTAATTTAAGTTTGTAATATTTGAAAACTGCATTAAAAACTACCTATATTTCATGTTATCCACAAGACCACCACATGTTAAATATGCCAATTGCATTACAGTGATGTTTCATATGCTAATTAAACTTTTCTGACGCGTTATATGCCAATGAAGGTTTCAGTGACATGTCATATGCTAATGAAGGTTTCAGTGACATGTCATATGCTAATGAAGGTTTCAGTGACATGCTATATGCTAATGAAGGATTCAGTGACGTATCACATTGTAATGAAGGTTTCAGTGACATGTCATATTCTAATGAAGGTTTCAGTGATGTGTCATATGCTAATGAAGCTCTGTATTAGGACATTTTTAACTTTTCAGAGAAATAAACGTAAGACCTCTCCCAAACTACACATCTGCTGGACTTTTGGTTAACATGACACATAGGCAGTTTTTAATGAAGTTTTCAAATATGTAAAGAAAAATCAAGGTGAGAGTCCCACTTTAAGCCTCTATCAGCAGTAGGGCTAACCTTGTTTTGTACAATACAAGTCATACAAAATAATACATTTCCATATTACATGATAATTTTCCTTTAAAGTGAACCTGTCACCTATCAGTTTTTAGCCCCATTAAATGTATCCAAACTGCCTATACCGTGTGGTTTTTTATCAATGAAATAATTTTAGAGAATATGGATATAGTAGTTGGGGATATAATCTCAGCTGACCTGTCTGATAAAGTTGCATAATTAATTAATCTCAGGTCCACAGGAGCACCCTACCCCCACCTTCTTAGACTGACAGAATCTATTAGTATTCACCAGAGGGGCGGAATAAATGAGTGGAGAGGAAAATCATGAAAATATTGTCAAGACTGAGGCATGAATCTTTAAAAGGTGACAGGTCCTCTTTAACTCTCTGAGTGCCAGAGACATGCCTTGGATACTTCTCAAAAGGTTAAGGGAACACTCTTTAGGATAAACTGAGTTCGCTTAGGCCTCTATTCTATAGCAGGTGATAAACGTTATCACTAGCTTTCATCTCACAAATGTCTACTGAAGTCTACAGGGAAATTTGTAGAAAAAAGCCCAGGATTCATCAAGGTGCGAAGGGATTAATATGCAGGAAAACCGGAGGATTTATCTGTGCATTAACCACTTGCCTATTCAGCAACTTACACATTCTATGTGGCAATCTCTTATTCTTCAATGAGCGATGGCTAGATAGATTGGCAGATTTGATGCGCTAGCTTCAATCTGGCGGATCCTATTTGAATGCATGGGGCGAACACATGCATACGTATTTTTGCTTATGTGTATACATGTGTTTTCCCCATAGCTAACAATTTTACACAATTTACCTGCTGCCTTTCGGATACACAAAGCAGGGAAACATGCAAAATCACTGATAAATACCCAAACGTATCCATCAATGATTGAGGCAAAGAGCAGCAGCTTCAGGCCTCAGGATAAAAGGGAACATTGGCTCTGAGCAGATAATAAAGTTGGCAGGGTTGTGACCCTAGTGTATGACCTCGTTAACTTGGCCTATTAATTATTCATACCTTTTTGGCTGCATCATCCAGAGAGTTTTTCACTGCCGAGCCATCCCATTTGTCAATTTTTACTGGTTTATCATCAATCTTCCACTATCCGGAGGGAAAAACAGGAAAAGATTATTAGGTTATAAAGTGAGGCTGCCTGTGAAACATACTGTGCGCACTGCCATAATGGTTACATACAGAGCATTAGGTCATTATGTTAGAGAGGGAGAAGGGACAAATTGCTGCTTTTAGAGGAGCACTTACAAAACCTGGAAATATTCTTCATTTCTTACTCTGAAAGGTTTTTACTGGACACACTGCTGTGGCCGCTAATAACGTAGATGCAAACGATCCAGAACAGTTAATCTTTGAAGGACCAGACGGCTGTGTAAGGCATTCTGAGGCATTTAGCTGCTAATGAAAGGGTTTTGTGCACACTCTATATTATATAGCCTTACTACATGTGTATAAAATACTAAAATTGTATAGGCTTTTTCCACCCCCTGTAGCACAACAGCAGCTGAAGGGCCCAAAACTGACCACCCTGACCCCTGCCCAAGGGCTGCAGCAGTGCCTATGTTGCCCTGCAGTGTGCATACGGTATAAGAGCAGAGTGTTAAAGAGATTAGGTATTAAAGGGATAGTAATACTTCGTTTTATCTTTATTTTATTTTGTAGGCATTAAAAAAACATGAAGAACGATATAAATCTTATCGCTCAGACCTTTATGGTTTATGAGATATTCACAAGCAAAGTTTCCCCTCCCGCCCCTTTTACCTAGTGTAAGCCATCTCTTCTCAGATGTGGAATGCAGTCCATTGACCAGACAGATAACAGCAGGGGACAATCTTCTTCCTATGAGAACAATGAAAGCCCTGCCCCCCTTAAGTTTTTCAGGATTTTTCCTTATCTTATTGAAGATTGTCCCTGTCTGCAGTCTACCTGGGCACCTCCCTTCTGATCTGGCTGAACAGTGTTACATCAGTAAAAGGGGCGGGAGGGGGATACTTTGTCATTGAATTACTCTTGTACTACAACTCTGACAGAATTGAAATAACACTCTCCGAAGTCCAAATACTATGATGATTAATTAGAGCTGCTTTTATTATGAAACATTACTATCCCTTTAAGTTTACCTAAAAGGTATTGGCAACCTCTAAATTGCTCAAGGGGTTCATACGTATAATTACAGACAAGGAACACAGTTTACATATCTTGTGATTCGTATAAAGTCAGCAGATGGAAATCAAAGAACGTTTGTAATAAATAAATAAACAATAGTGATGTCATTAAAAGCAAACAGAAGGTAGACTGTGAATGTATGCATCCAGGTCACGTAGGTGGGACCCAGCACTATTGTTTCCCAGATGTACATTTAGCAATATGGTAATAACATTAGATGATACAGAGACAGAAACAAACATACAGGGGCGCAGACAGGGGACAGGGCCACAGAGACACAAAGGTGCAAGCAAACACACTAACCACCTTAACACTTGGGTGCTAGAGGTCTCTAATGCATTGCAAAACAATGTGTTGAAGACCTCTTTAGCAGTCAAGGGGTTAACCTACTCTTTTCAGCCCCTATTTAGAATTTTTAAAGGGATAGTAATGTTTCATAATAAAAGTAGCTCTAATTAATCATCATAGTATTTGGACTTTGGAGAGTGTTATTTCAATTCTGTCAGAGTTGTAGTACAAGAGTAATTCAATGGCAAAGTATCCCCCTCCTGCCCCTTTTACTGATGTAACACTGCTCAGCCAGATCAGAAGGGAAGTGCCCAGGTAGACTGCAGAGAGGGACAATCTTCAATTAAGATAAGGGAAAAACCTGAAAAACTTGTCAAGGGGGGCAGGGATTTCATTGTTATCATAGGAAGAAGACTGTCCCCTGCTGTTATCTGTCTGGTCTATGGACTGGATTCCACATCTGAGAAGAGATGGCTTACACTAGGTAAAAGGGGCGGGAGGGGAACTTTGCTTGTGAATATCTCTCAAACCATAAAGGTTTGAGAGATAAGAATTATATCGTTCTTCATGTTTTTTTTAATGCCTACAAAATAAAGTTAAAACGAAGTATTACTATCCCTTTAACACTTGGGTGCTAGAGGTCTCCAATGCATTGCAAAACAATGTGTTGAAGACCTCTTTAGCAGTCAAGTGGTTAACCTACTCTTTTCAGCCCCTATTTAGAATTTTTAAAGGGATAGTAATGTTTCATAATAAAAGCAGCTCCAATTAATCGTCATAGTATTTAGTCCATGGAGAGTGTTATTTCAATACTGTCAGAGTTGTAGTACAAGAGTAATTGAATGATAAAGTACCCCCTCCCGCCCCTTTTACCTAGTGTAAGACACCTCCCCTCAGAGCAGCAAGACTGTCTGGATGGATCGCAGAGCGGAACAATCTTCAGTGATCATAAGGGGAAAACCTGAAAAACCTGTCAAGGGGGGCAGGGTTTTTTCCTTATGATCACAGTGACCTGCTGTGACCTGTCTGGTCAAGAGACCAGATTCCACGTCTGAGAAGAGATGACTTACACTAGGTAAAAGGGATGGGAGGGGGATCACTTATCATTGAATTACTCTTGTACTACAACTCTGACAGTATTGATATAACACTCTCCATGGACCAAATACTATGATGATTCATTGGAGCGGCCGTTTTTGTGAAACATTACTATCCATTTAACCAGAATGAAATGCCCCGTGACAGCCTTGAGGGCCACATAGGAGGTCGCTGGGCCGAATCCGTTTGCCTGATACTAGATGAAATGCCAGAGTGGTTTCCAATGCATTGCAAAACAGTGTGAGACCTCTCAAGCATTCAACGGGTTAAAACCCATTTGAAACAACAAGGGAATTTGGGGAGTGTTGTTGTCCCCTGTGGTACAGGTGGCGTTTCCTGGAATTGCTCCTCTTCTGCTTTAACCCCTTAACGACCAGGGAATCCGGAAGCGGACGTGACGTAACGACCACGGAGCAATTTTTTTTTTTATTGCTCCGTTGCGTTCCGGACTCCCCGAACGGCGTGCAGCCGCGGGGGGAGCCCGGAACTCGATGACGGTCATAGTACGTCATCGGTCGTTAAGTCAAATCGACCCTTGACCAACGGTCGTTAAGGGGTTAACCATATGCAGTGGTGAAAACTCCCAGATGCCCACGTTCATAAAATATTATCTCTGACTCATGAACAGGGGATATTTTATATACATTATATTATATGTACATTTTTATATACCTGCTCTTTCACTGGCTCCAAAAGCTCACTAAATTTCTGCTTGGATCCTAGGGTTAGCACATTTTTGTCCACCCCTGTCCATACGGCCCAGAGTGGTAAATGGCGCAGTAAAAGGCAACGGTTAGTTGGACAATATGGTCCTATGTTCAAAAGAAAACTGGAGGCATTATGGGGTGAATCTATCGCACTACAGTAGAAAACAAAAAAATTCCCCAAAATCCCCATCGTTGCAACCCCTTGAATGCTACAGGTCTCCAACGCAGAACTCTGGCATTCAAGAGGTTAAGAATCCACAATGCATTTTTTAGTTCTCCCCTACAGACCAATTGGTTTTCTCCAACTTTCCTCCAGTTTTCTTTTGAATGTATGGTCGTGTGTCTTCAAAACACAGCTATGACACACTTTGGGCCTTAAAGAGAGAGCAATGTCGAAAAAGTATTAACTATATGGCAGATACAATTAAAAGCGAGTCCTTGCACATATTCGTATCTCTCAAGCCGTTATGGTTTGAGAGATATAGGAAAATAAAGTTCTCCGCTCCCTCCCCTTTCTGCTTGACGAGCCGTAAAGCTGTCAGAAGCAGATTCTGGTTCCTGGATCAGACGGCGGCTCTTCAGCAGTGCCAATATAACGATATCTAAAAATAAATACTTCATTGGAACGGTCTACAATGTGTTCCTGGATTGCAAGCACACACTGTAGACCATTCCGATGAAGTACTTATTTTTAGGTATCGCTATGTCGACTTTTACATACCTCTAGCATCAATCTCCATATGTTCAGTGTACGGTACTTCAGATCCTCTGTGGCCAGTTCTAGCACCGGAGCTTGATACCGGAGGTGTGTAGAAGTCTGCCCTCCGACGAGGGGAAGGCTGTATTACTGCTGTGTCCCACACTGCATGTGGGAAGGAAAGGGATTCAGTAGCTGTGGTAGCACAGCCCTCTAGGTTGCTAATATTAACCTCGTGAGTGCCAGTGGACTGTGCGTCGGTAATCCGTACACTGAGCAGATGGGGATGAACGGATTAAATGTATGTGACCCTTCAACCCGTGACACGAGAATCTCACACTATCATGCAGCGTGATATTCTCATGTCACCATTTTTATCCTGGTGACATAGATACCATATCATTTGGTTGAATGCTCTTTCACGACCTTTTAAAAGTGAACCTAGGATAAAAAGCTCCAATAAAACCAATAGGCAATTTTTTTTTTTTTTATTTCAACTCCATATCGCAATTGGTTTGTTTAAGAATTGTACCTCATTAGCCTGATGAACAAGACCAAAGTGTCTTATAATATAACTACATGACATTTAGTATGCAAGTCTGCCTGTAATATGATAAAAAATTAAGGTATTATAATAATAATAATAATAATTTAGGCCTGTGCCGCACTTAGAGCTTAATTAGCTTAATTATGGTGCAGAGCTCAGACAGATCAATGTTCCAAAATAAACACATCAATTATCGCCTAAGCCAGGAGTAGTCAGTCTTTGTACTGCTAGCTGTGAAGACTACAAATCCCATCATCCCCACCAGCCCTTGTCAGATTGGGGGATGATGGGATTTGTAGTCTTCACAGCTAGCAGTACAAAGATTGACTGTATCTGTCCTAAACTATGTACCGTCCTGCAAGACTTTGGCTAACATGATACTAGGCAGTTCTGAATGAAGTTTTTAATTATGAAAACTTTTATCAAGTGTTGTGTAACCCTCTGGCATTCAAAGGATTAAAGGGATAGTTATACTTCGTTTTATCTTTATTTTACTTTGTAGGCATTAACAGAACACGAAGAACGATATAAGTCTTATCTCTCAAACCTTTATGGTTTGAGAGATATTCAGAAGCAAAGTTTCCCCTCCCGCCCCTTTTACCTAGTGTAAGCCATCTCTTCTCAGATGTGGAATCCAGTCCATAGACCAGACAGATAACAGCAGGGGACAATCTTCTTACTGTGATCATAAGGAAAGCCCTGCCCCCATGACAAGTTTTCCCTTATGATCACTGAAGATTGTCCCTCTCTGTGATCCATCCGGACAGTCTTGCTGCTCTGGCTGAACAGTGTTACATTAGTAAAAGGGGTGGGAGGGGGATAATTTATCATTCAATTACTCTTGTACTACAACTCTGACAGTATTGAAATAACACTCTCCATGGCCCAAATACTATGAAGATTAATTGGAGCTGCTTTTATTGTGAAACATTAATATCCCTTTAAAACTGCCTACATGATGTAAGGGTTACTTTATCATAAAATAAACAGAATGAGAAATTAACCTTTGTGTTTTGGTGGCATTGGACAGTACGCTAATTCGGGCGTTGACACAAAATATAAAGAACTTTGCATCCAGACATCAACACAAACATATGAGAACTACTGCAAAGATTTAGGAGCCAGCGGTGACATTTTAGGAAATCCTGTGCCAATTAGTTCCGTCTCAAGCTAAATGTATAACTTGCTGTGCCATTACAAATGCCCTTGTGTCTGGGCTGTGCCTGGACTCATTCTTATCATAGTGTGTACGGTAATATTGCACCATCACAGAATCAGTCAGAATGAAGCGCATGACTAGCGCCAAAAGGTTTAAAAAACAAAAACAATTAACCCTTTAAGTGTCAGAGAGGTACCCAACACACTGCAAAGCAAGCGTTGGATACCTATCTGGCACTCAGTTGGTTAATATTACACACTGCTAGCACTGCAGCCAGTTTTCGGTTCTCTTAAAAATTAAACTTCTCATAAAGTTGCAAGTCCACGTTATCAATATATCCGTTCACATTCAAAATGACGCTTCCGAATGGAAACTTGGAATTTTGTCCAAGATAATAGCATAATAAAGACAAATATTCTATTCCAACAGATAAACCTTATATGTGGCTACACATAAATAATCCAGACTTAATGGGTGCAATTTTCAAGGCCATTAATGTGACTACTTGCTCTGCTTTGCATAAAACAGGATTCCTAGTGGTTTACAGCTCTAAGGTGGATTAGAACAATATTAGCACATCTACATCCTTTACAATATTTCTTCAGAAACGCTGGTAAAAGGCAATTTGTTTTGAATGCATTAACCCCTTAAGGACCAATAATATGCCAGGACCGTCACGGCAGTCCTGCACTTAAGGACCAGTGACAGTCCTGGCACGTCATGGAATGCAGCGGTCCCCACTCAGGAACCCCTGAATCGGATGCGGCACAAAATATATTTCTCTGTCGTCCAATACAGGTTACTGGTAACTCTGGGTAGGCGATCCGCCCCTTTAAGTAGGCAGGAACAATTCCAGAATTGTATGCAGGGGGCGGAGCCTACCTTCCCTCCTTGGCTGCAGCTAGCCAACCAGCTCCAGAAAGATTTGTTCCTTGGTGAAGATAACACAGGCAAGAGAACAGTTCTGCTATAGCTTTAGAAGTTTTTTATGTTTCTGTTAGAAATGGAATATCACCATTAGGCGGATGACCATAACTGACAGTGCCCTTAGATGTGGCTAGCTCAGTGACCAGATGCTTTTTGTGGACCTTAAGCCCTGGGGGGAAAATCTTGGATACAAGTTCTTTCCTCAGGAGTCGCCCACTGAGGCTTCTTCTTTAAACATTATAATCTGAAGACAGAAGATCAGCAGGAAAGGAGAGCAACCCTTTGAGTGCTGCAGGTTCACATGTCCCACAGTGCCTTTCCGCACAGGGGTTTTTCATTTGCACACTATTGCACACTCCTGCACTCACTGGGTCTATCTGTATGTCTGTTGGGTGTTTGGAGCAAGTTTATGTGGTATTTAACCCTTCAGCTGCTGGTTTGGCATTCATTTGGGGGTGTTTTCTGACACTTTTCCTACTGGTTCAGTGTTTCTTTAGGTATCCTAACATGTTTTAGTGATGTTTCATGTCTTTCATGTCTTTTAATATTATACCTTCAATTTTGTAAAAATTGAGTTCCAAAGGCGCGTTTTACCGCATAGGCACCATTGCTAAATGCACTTCTACTGTACAGTTTGGGACGCATCTCTGCAACCGTTTAACCTAGCAACTTTAGAGATGGGTCATTTTACTTGTCTGCCCTTGCTCTATCATCCGGTACATGTTTCTAGTGTGTTGGGGGGCTCAGGGGGCTTCGGGCACTTTTGGGGTACTTTTTTGGGAAAACTACATTTCCCATGAGTGATTGCTTTGCTCGCATGTTTCTGATTGGCTCCCGCCACAGCAGCCATTTTGCAATCTTTCCAGAGCGAGTATCCTACGCAGGGCTTGTACTCTCCTTCTCTCCTTTGCTAATTAACCCTTTGCATGTCAGATAAGTTTATTTTAGCAATTTCCGGGGTGAAACTTTAATCATATGCACTATAATTCGGTGATTTCTTATACAATAAGGTTATTGACACTGTGAGAATGTCTATACCACTGGAGCCAGACCTAAGACTAAGGAGGCTGGGGTCTCTGTATCCCCTATTGTGCATTGCTCATCATGTCATTCCGGGTTACCTAGAGAATTCTCAGGTCATTTATGCCCAGCATGTTCTGATGTCCCTGAGAGTCTTCCAGGGACCTCCAGCCATGCATTAGAGACAGTTTGGGTGCAAGAGTTCAAGGCTGCTACTAGGGACCTCAGGTCCACATTGCAACTCTTTCCATTCCAGTTACAGGGGATCTTCCATTCTTGGCAGACCCCCTCCTCCGTCAAGTCTTCCCTGCCCAAACCTCAGGGAGTACCTGACGTGTCAGATTCCTCTGAAGAGGAAGTCCTGGTGGATTCAGATGTTGAGGAATGTTCTGCTCTGGGCTCCCCTTAGTTTTTTGGGGATCCTTTTGAGGCTGATCCTGAGCCCTCTGCTGAGGGCCTTATCAGGGCTGTCTTGAATACTCTTAATATTCCCTTAGTTCAGGAGGTTCCTTCTGACCCCTCTGATGTGTTTCAGGAACCTAAAACGCCCCTTACTTGCTTTCCACCTAACCCCACTCTTGACCTCCTTGTGTCTGAAGAGTGGAAATCTCCGGACAGGAAACCTTCTGTCTCCAAAAACTTTGCCAATCTTCATCCCTTTTCTGAGGCAGCGCTTGCTCAGTGGGTTCATCATCCCAAAGTGGATGCCCTTATCTCCAGGCTATCCAAGTCTACTGCCTTGCCAGTCTCTGATGCGTCTGCTCTAAAGGACTGGACTGACAAGCAACTTGAGGTCTCCCTCAAGTCCATCTTTGCCACTGCTGGTTCTGCCATGCGTCCAGCATTCGCAGTAGCATGGGTGAACCAGGCCATTGCGGTCTGGACTGAACAGCTCTCTTGCTGTCTGTCAGGGTGCTCCTACTTCGGATAAGTTGCTCCTCCTTGCCAACATTTCTATGGCACAGCACTATGTTTCTGATGCCCTATTTGATGCCATCCATTTAGTGGCTAGGGTTTCCACCATGTCTGTGGTTGCCAGACGGACTCTTTGGCTCAAGATCTGGTCTGCTGATACTGCTTCCAAGAAAGCATTGCTCTCCTTGACATTTCAAGGCACTTCTTTGTTTGGGCCAGATCTCAAGGATCTGATTAGTGAGGCTACAGGGGTAAGAGTACACTTCTACCCTTAGTTCCTAGGGAAAAAAAACACTGCTTAAGCGTAACCGGTATTTTTGTTCCTTTCAGAATGAGACAAGTCCGGCGAACCAGACGGTTCCCTCAGCTCTGCGTACCTCCTCCAAGTCCAAACAGCAATGGAAGACCAAGGTCTCCTCCAAGCCCAAGGCTTCCAAGCCTTCGGCATGACTCATTGAACCCGGGTCCGCACTCTGCTGTGGGTGGTCGTCTGTGTCACTATCACAATGTTTGGGAGGATTCAGTGTCGGACCCATGGGTTTTGCAGGTGGTGACGGAAGGGTCAAAAGAAAGAGTATAATTTTCCTATACTGTCTACCCCTCCCTAAGTGTAGTAAGTGTATGTATGTATGTATATATATATATATATATATATATATATATATATATCTCTTATAAAATATACTGATTTATTAGTAAAACACAAGACACAAATATATAATAGGTCAGAAATTCAGAGAATGTACATGCATATAGATGTATGCATGAAACAAGGGCTAGAATCCTCCAGTATATATATATATATATATATATATATATATATATATATATATATATATATATATATAAATATATATATATATATATATATATATAATGCATCAATGTACTAAGCGTGTGTGTGATAATATACAGAACAGCAAGAAGTGCCACAGTGATAACGGCGAAATATGTTGGCAACCAATTGGAGGGTATGTGATACCTGGACATAAAAATGATACAATTCAGACCCAGAGCGACACATGGAACATCAAAAAGAGTACAGATGTCTGCTTACTAGATGTTTTCTTTAAGCATAGCCCATAAAAGGTCTCTATATAGATCACCGTTGTCTTCACTTACTCTCTCCGTCCTCCTGTTTCCTAAATCAAAAGGATCCACTGCTGTGCGATGCCGGGTATTCCCCTCAGTAATCACTTCACCAGCCGACCAAATAGCGTTCTCATTGCACGTGGAATTGTTCGAGACTGCTCAACGCGTTTCTGCGTGACACTGCGCCTTCCTCTGGAGAAAGTAGATGAGCGCGCCCGCTAGTCTGACCCTAAATGAACCCTCAAAGAGCCAATCAGGAGCGAGGGAAAATACAGTATAGAGGGCGCTGGTACAAACTTGGTGTGGATGTGTACAGTCTAATAGTGATGCATAGTAAAGCACAAAAAACTCCTCTCTATCCCATCGTGACGTTTAAAGAAGAAGAAAAAAAAAAAAAAAAAAAAAAAAAAAAGGGACTTAATGTAATGTTGCTTCTGATCACAGTGATGAGATGTGTGGGGAAATCGGTGTAATTCACGTATTCAATTACTGTGTAGAATGGAAGACAAATGCTACCTGAATTAGACTGATAATATTTAATATGTATGAATGATGGATGATAAAAGAACGAAACTAAAAGGTATTCTGATCAATCAGATAGAGAACTAAAAGCGATTCGGAATGTCAAAACATTACATTAAGTCCCCCCCCCCTTTTTTTTTTTTTTTAAAGTGTTCCGATGGGTAGAGAGGAGTTTTTTGTTCTTTATTTTGCATCACTATTAGACCGTACACATCCACAAAGAGAGCATCAGATTTCCTAATGCTCTTAGTTCGCTATAGATATATAGAAAGACATCTGACTAAGTCCAGGTGGTGAAGGTTAGCTTCCTTTGGATTCTGAAGATTCAGACAAAAGGAAGGCAGTACTATTTCGTGGCTCAGATGGAATTCTGATGAAACTTTAGATCTGAAGGAGGGTTTAATGCGTAAAACAACCTTGTCCTGGTGGAATATGGTAAAAGGAGCCGAACATGACAAGGCCTGCAGCTCAGTGACTCTCCGTGCCGCGGTCACGGAAGTGAGGAATACTGTTTTAAAAGTAAGATTTATTTAGTGGAATGTATTCCAGAGGTTCAAACTGCTTAGAGGTAGCTAACTGTGTCAGGACTAAATTAAGGTCCCAGGGGGGAACCATTTCCCTGATGGTGGGCTTAATTTTAGTTACAGCCTTCATGAAACGCTTGATGATATAGTCCTCTGCGAATGGAAAGGCCAAGACTGCTGATATAGCAGATAATTGAACTCTTAGAGAAGAGGGTTTAAAGGGATAGTAATACTTCGTTTTAACTTTATTTTATTTTGTAGGCATTAAAAAAACATGAAGAATGATATAAGTCTTATCTCTCAGACCTTTATGGTTTGAGAGATATTCACAAGCAAAGTTTCCCCTCCCGCCACTTTTACCTAGTGTAAGCCATCTCTTCTCAGATGTGGAATCCAGTCCATAGACCAGACAGATAACAGAAGGGGACAATCTTCTTCCTATGAGAACAATGAAATCCCTGCCCCCCTTGACAAGCTTTTCTGCTTTTTCCCTTATCTTAATTGAAGATTGTCCCTCTCTGCAGTCTACCTGGGCACCTCCCTTCAGATCTGGTTGAACAGGGTGGGGGATACTTTGCTTGTGAATATCTCTTAAACCATAAAGGTCTGAGAGATAAGACTTATATCGTTCTTCATGTTTTTTTAATGCCTACAAAATAAAATAAAGATAAAACGAAGTATTACTATCCCTTTAAGGTGCTTAGAAAATCCATTTTGTAGGAAATCCAGGATGGAATAGGCAGATATATTGGATCTATCCAAATTACAAGACTGACATCGATCATAGAAAATCCCCCAAACTCTATAATAGATTTTGGAAGATGAAGATCGTCTACCTGCTAAAATGGTGTCGACAACCTCTTTGGAGCATCCTTTTAGAGCTAGAGATCTCCGCTCAGCCTCCAGCTTCAAGAAAGCTGGATTGCTGTGGAGAATTGGGCCTTGAGACAATAGATCCTGAAGAAGTGGCAGGAGGATAGGTGGTCGCAGAGACATGTGAATCAGATCCACGAACCAAACTTTCCTTGGCCAATAAGGGGCCACTAGAATAACTTGAGCCCTGTTCTCCCTGATTTTGCGTAATACCTGAAGCAGGAGAGGAATTGGGGGAAAGATGTACGCCAGTGGAAATGACCACTTGATTTTCAAAGTGTCCTGGCAAATTGATTTGTTGTTTTTCCACCTGGAGAGGAATAGCTGGCATTTCGTATTTGAGTCCGTTGCCATCAGGTCCATTGATGGGTTGCCCATTTCTGTGATGATCTTTCGAAAAACCTCTGCGTCGAGAGACCACTCTCCTGGGTCAAAAGTCTGATGGCTGAGAAAATCCGCTTGATTGTTTGAGATGCCTGAAATGTGGCCTGCTGACAGGATTAGAAAATTTTTCTCTGCCCATTTCAGGATTTTTAATGCTAGATGATTTAGCTGGCGGCTTCTGGTGCCTCCCTGGGTGAGAAGGTAATGGACTGCCGTCATGTTGTCTGAACGGACACAGACTGCCTGACCCAGGAGGTCCGGAAAGTGGGTCTGCTGGCGTCTGTGGTCAGGATCAGCCAATTGGGTTCCTGAAGGGGCTTTCCTCTGAGAAGCTTTTAGCCACCATGCTAACTCCAGCTTTGTGGATCTTAGTACTGGGATTCTTTTGAAATCCCAGGGTCTTCTCTTCCAGAAGTGGAGGAAATTGTGCTGAGTTTGTCGCATGTGTGTCTTCCCCCAAGGTAATATCTGTACTGTGGAGGACAAAGTGCCTATCTGCTTGGCGAAATATCTGGCTGGATGATCCTTTTTCTGAGTGAAAGTTCGAACTCTGCTTGACAGATTGGATATCCTGTCCTGAGAGAGGTAAGCCAGACCTTGTCGAGTGTGGAAATGAATTCCTAGAAAAATAAGCTCCTAAGATGGTATGAGCTGACTTTTTTTTTCGTTGATAACCCAACCCAAGCTGGTGAGAAAGTCCAGACAAAGAGCAATGTTTCTGGCTGCTATGTCTCTGGATTCCTCCACCAGTAGGATGTCGTCCAGGTAAGAGATGACACAAATACCTTTCTACCTCAAAAATGCCATGGCTGGGGCCAGGATTTTCATGAATACCCTGGGCACTGAGCTGAGCCCAAAGGGTAGGACCTTGAACTGGAAGTGCTTGCCGAAGATTGCAAAACGGAGGAATCGTCTGTGGCAAAGGCGAATCGGTACATGATGCTAGGTATCCCTGAGGACGATTTTGGAGAGGAAGGCCTGCGGAAAGACAGTGCGAATGACAGAGGCAGGTGTTGCCATCCTGAATTTTTTCTTGACAAGGAATGAATTGATTGTCTTTAGATCCAGGATCATTCTTAAACCACCCGTGGATTTCAGTACTGGGAGGAAAAAAAAAAAAAAAAAAAAAAAAAAAAAAAAAAAAAAAAAAAATCGAATGGACTCCAGAACCCCTCTGCTCCACAGGCACTTCCTCTATCGCACTGTTGTCTAGAAGGTTCTTGATCTCATTGTGAACTTTTGGGAGAAGAGATTTGTTCTGAATGTGGGAGGTTATAAACCGATGATATTTTGGGACAGTTCTGAACTCTAGAAGGTACCCCATCTCTAATATTTGACTTACCCAGCGGTCTGGATGTATTGACTCCCAGGTCGTCAGAAAATTTCCCATCCTGCCCCCTACTGGCATTAGAGATGGATCCTTCCTGGCTTCATTGGGTGGTTCTAGGAAAGGGAGCTTTCCTAGAAAAGACCCTCCTAGGGCCCCCCTTAGGACCTTGAGGTTGCCCTCTCTTTGAAAGGTCAAAGGGTCTACCTGGGCTGCATTTCAGAGCCTCATTAAAGGGCTGCCTGCGAAATCCGATGACCTGGGGGATGCTCCCCTGCTTCTCCTCTCTTGAGGTAAAAATGCGCTCTTGCCCCCGGAAGATGTTTTGATAATCTCCTCCAGGTGTTCACAAAAAAAGTTTGGAACCGGAAAAATGACAAGGACACAAGCCTGTTTTTGGAGGATCCATCCGCCTCCCAGGCTTTTATCCATAGTGCCCAATGGGCAGTCACTGAAAGGGCTGATGATTTTGCCAGCAGTTTAATTGTGTCTAGAGAGGCATTGCATGAAAAATGTACTGCCTCTTTGATGGAAGCTACCTCTTTGATGAGCTAGGATCTAGACAAATTTAACTCAATCTTTTCTTCAAGCTCATTAAGCCAAATCCTAAGAGTACGGAAGACACAAGCAACTGCATGACATCACAAAGTGTAGTACCATCTTCTAATAGAATGGTAGGCCTCCTAGAGACTTGGGCAATTGTTGCATCAACTTTGGGAGGGGAGGTCCAAGCACATGTATCCTTCTCCGCGAATGGGTACATTTGCATAAATCTTCTGGAAAGGGCAGATCTTCTGTCTCCCAGATTCCACTCAGTTTTAATAATATCATGGATTGACTTACGAACTGGGAATACCAGAGATGGCTTCTTCCTTCTCAAAAATGCCGCATCCATAACGTCCATTTCCTTAGGGGCGTCAGTTAATCCAAGGGTATTCCTCCTAGATTTGAGAAATCCCTCTAGTTTGTCTAAACTAAAAGAGCCTGACCCTTCAACTAATTCACCTTCTTCAGAAGAGGAGGCTGGGGAGTCATATTCCATAAAGCTACCCTCTTCTTCTTCCTGAAGAGTAGAGGGCCCTTCGTCAGAATCAGCAGTTCTTTGCCTTTTTCTAGCCGATTCTTGCGTAACAGAGAAAGTCTCCTGCATTGAAGACTTCAGCCATCCTAAGAAATCTGAAAAATGGGATGGCATTTCTGCGACCCTGCTTCACAGTATCTGGGCCTGGCGCCATGCGCACCGCGAGTTACGGCGGTGTGTATTGCATAAAACAACAAACATCCGAAAACAAGCGGGATGAATAGAGGCATAATAGCCTCCGTCCCCCAGCTTGGTAGGACCAACTAAAACTGAAGCGTCCCTTCCAGAGCGCTCTTTTATCTTGAAGATGATTGGTCCTACTAGCTGGGAGGTGGAGCTATCACCCATTTTCTTTATGCCGTGGTAAGGACACAGAAGAAATTTATATTTTCACTAATGCCGAGATTATTCTTGAAAATACAAGTACGTGTATGCATATCGCTATTATAAATAAGATATGGGGATCAATATAAGGTTTATGATATCGCCGCTGTAAAGGAAATACAAACCAAGGATTGATAACCATTTTAGTACCAGATACGTATTCAACTCAATGTCAAAAGAGGCCTCTACTTTATTCACCAAGAGCTGGGGCCTTGTTCCCTCTTTGTAACCAGTGAAATTCAGACGCACCTCACTGTCCACTAAGGATGACATTTATATTTACGTTTGCATTTCTTTTTGTGCAGAGGAGATTTACCTACCATTTCAGTGCTGGACTGTCTATGGGCAAAACCAGGCTGAAATGAACTGGAAATACTCTCCTCTCTAATGGCACGCAAGACCAAATATGGGACTGAACATCACCCAAGGGGGCATTAACCTCAAGATCAAACAATTAAATGTTATTAATTCTCAGTGGAGTTCTTGTACCAAGATGAATTGGAGAGATCCTCTGCAAACAAACGCAACATAAGGGACAAATAAAATCCCAAGTAAATCACTGTGAATTCTGGGAATTTTTAAAGCTATCACACATACACAACTTGCCCCAGTCAATGTTTCCCACCAAATCCTTTAGAGAAATCACATTATATTTGTTTATTAATAATAGCAGGTCTGAAATATTACTACCGTAGTCATGGCTACAATGTTGTTTACGTGACTCTTGATTGACAGCGCTCTCCCTTGATATCCATGTGTGTTGAAGATACTGCCCTGTTTTTTTCCCTCCTCTCTCAGAGTGTGTGTGCTACTTGACAGTCAGCAGAGAGAGGAAGAAATAAGGAGCCGTGTGGTACAGCTTGTACTGCATACAGCAAGCTTTGGCGAACAGTAAAAACAGTGAATTTTTTGATAGCGTGTGTTAAAAAATAAATAAATATAAGCTTTTGGCACACGGCACTTAAGGATTCCATCCAAATTAAGATTAATTGGAATGAAAGTTCCCCTTCTATGTATTGTGACCTCTCTAGTATTCAAAGGTTAAAAGCCCTAATTAAAACAACGGGCCTGTTCTCTGCTTCCACTTTTCACAACTCTTGTTTTTCACATCTCCCACACTGGAATGGTATTGCAGGTATAGGCCCTTGTGTGCTCTGTGTGTCTAGAACAGGGGTGACCAAAAATATATAAAAATGTAGGAGCCAAATCAATATTTTAGGAGCCAGTTAGGATTTTTTACCCTTTGAACACCAGAGGGGGTGCACAACACATTACTCCGCAATGCGTTATGTACCCCTCTGGCAGTCAAAGGGTTAGGAACCAATGAAGGAGGGCATACACAAATATAAATAGCCTCCAAAATTTAGGAGAAAGATTATTTTTTTAGAAACCTGAGCTCCTCTGATTTTTCCAGCCCTGGCTTTGGGATTTAGCTGCACCTCATGACAAGGCCAACTAAAGGCTGAACTGTACATTAAGGGTTGCTTTTCTTGTACAGAGGAGATTGGCCTGACATGTTGAGGCTGGAAGTGTCAGTGTGGACTGGACCAAAATTATATGAATATGGCACAAGACAGTGACAAATATGATTGATTAGCATTTGTATTTTCCTTAAAGGGATAGTAATATTTCATAATAAAAGCAGCTCTAATTAATCATCATAGTATTTGGACTTTGGAGAGTGTTATTTCAATTCTGTCAGAGTTGTAGTACAAGAGTAATTCAATGATAAAGTATCCCCCTCCTGTCCCCTTTTACTGATGTAACACTGTTCAGCCAGATCAGAAGGGAGGTGTTCAGGTAGACTGCAGAGAGGGACAATCTTCAATTAAGATAAGGGAAAAACCTGAAAAACTTGTCAAGGGGGGCAGGGCTTTCATTGTTCTCATAGGAAGAAGATTGTCCCCTGCTGTTATCTGTCTGGTCTATGGACTGCATTCCACATCTGAGAAGAGATGGCTTACACTAGGTAAAAGGGGCGGGAGGGGAAACTTTGCTTGTGAATATCTCTCAAACCATAAAGGTTTGAGAGATAAGACTTATATCATTCTTCATGTTTTTTTAATGCCTACAAAATAAAATAAAGTTAAAACAAAGTATTACTATCCCTTTAAGAGCCAGCTATTCAGATGTGATCACAGTGTGCTCTTATAGTACATGTCTATGTAAAAATAATAGGATAGCACTGAATTAAATCCTGACTTTGTCTTGGTAGTCTAGATTATAATCAATTAGTTAGCCCTACTACATTTTTTAAACCAATGTTCTAAAAAGATGACCAATAAATTAATCTATATTTACAATCATGCAACAACAAAATAAAAATGTTCCTTACAGTCCACCTATTATGAAATATTAGTCATTGTTTATGGACTCCGTGCAGCTTCTCACTGGGTTTCCGGTGCAGGCAATTGCATCACAATGGAGACAGTCTTCCAGGAACTAAAGGAAGTTGTTTCTGCTTGTGTCATCTCTGTGATAATGTCATACATTTTAATGACAATACCCCCTGCACACCAAGACAAGACCTACAATGTGACAGGCTGTTCAAAATTTGGCCCCTTGTAGCATTCTTGTCAAAATAATTTTCAGAGGTATGCACCCTCCACCCAACAGAAAATCTGCATATAGTAATCACTTATCCAATTCAAGGAGAGGCTGCTATTAAAGGAGCAGTTAACTTTTTTTTATGAAAAAAGATATATTGTAGGGATTTTCCTATTGAGTAAGATAAGGGTACTCCCACTGCTGAGAGATTTATATTTCCAGAGTTATTACAGTTTAAACCCATGTTTTTTTTACATTAGCAGTGCCCTCTAGTGGTCACATTCTAATTAGTTTTCCTGTTAGATTCTAATGGAGAGGAAAGTCAGAAAAGTCAGTTAGAACTATCAGGAAGTAAACACAGTAAATTCACTTCCTGTCAGTTAGAACCATCAGGAAGTAAACACAGTAAATTCACTTCCTGATTATTTAAACTGCTATAAATTTTGAATAAAACATCTGACAGCAATTGGAGTACCCTTGTTTTATTCAGCAGGAAATGCTCTATAAAATATGTGTTTTCATAAATAAAAGTTTACTGCTCCTTTAAAAACATGCATATCTTTCAATCTAGCCAGAAATGGGGTATTGTATAAACTCTGTAAAAATGGCACAGGGAATGCTTACATCTTTGAATTTATGAGAGGAAGGTCAGCCCCTGAAATGACTGTATGGGATCTCCTCCTGCCCTTGCCCAGCCAAGGTCATCATCTCTACGTTCAGCAACAAGAAAGGTGCCTATATACTGTCCATGATACAGGCTGAAAGAACTGAGCCAGAGGAAGAGATGCACAAATTCAACAACATATGGAGGGAGCTCATCCGGCAGATCGATGTCTGAAGCCATCGCGGAACAATTTGTACAAGACATATAAATTAAGAGTTGCTTTTAGGTAAAGAATATGGAAACTTTTTTTTTTTTTTTTCAAACAAGAAGAAACATGACCCAAAAACATTTTTGGAATACCTGTTTGAGATTATCTTGGACATTTTGTTTGAGCAGCAACAGCCCCCTAATACAACCAAATTCAAGGCCGAGAATGTGCTCAGATATTCTCAGGGAGGCATTTTACATGCAGATTTCTTCTGAATACTTGTAAACGAGGACCCCAAAAGTGCTGTAGAGACTGCACCAAAAAAGGATATCAGAAAGGACTCCATCTACTACTGCCCTCCTTGGATAGGCATCTATTGCCGCTTCACAGACTACTACACACTTACAGAATATTGGCATAATTCCACTTATTTCAGGGAAAGTAAAATGGTTACGTTTCAGTTGTCAGAAAAAATTGAGTTGTAAAAGAATAGCCAAAATTATATATATACACACACACACACACACACACACATATATATATACATACTCTTGTGGTTCTAATTTGGAACACTACCCTGCTATACAATGCTAGCACACAGGGCCAATACACCACTATGTTAGGAAGAAAACGGGTGGCAAAAATGCCAAATAAGAATGTATAAATACGCTTTGACAAATACCTTGACTTATTTAATTTGTAGCTGTTTTGGGGGATTGTGACCAGGAATTAAATGCTAAAGTATGGGTCCTATACATCAGAATCAAGTGACATGTGGCTCCCACACAAACCTATGCATGTGGGATATTTCTGTTAAAGTAATCTGTGAAAATTTCCATCTGCAAAGGCCCTGTTCTGATTTTGGATCTGTAGCTTACCAAAAGCATGAGAAAGCTGTGCGCGTGGGGTATTGCTGTACTCTAGAGATGTAACTGAACACAGTGTGTGTTTTTTCCTGCAGTTGCACATACATATTGTGCCTGAAATCCTAAAGCAAAATTGAAATGTGTTTGAAAAATGCAGAACACAAAATATTACTGCAAACTCTGACCAAGACTGGCAGTGAAATGGCTGCATGAAAAGTGTAAAAACACTGGTAATGAAACACCTTGGGCTGTCTGCTTTTCTATATATATAAAAGAAGACTTTGTGCCTGCCAAAACACACCCAGGGGTGGTATTAAGGAGGAGTTACTGTTCCCATTGGGTGATTCAATCATGCAGGGAGTTGGCCCGCCCCCACTATGCAGCCCACCCACCACTATCAAAGTCAGAAAAAAACAATATGGCCGCCACTTGCTCCTACACCACAGACAAACACACATGCCCCACTCACACAGCACCACACAAACACATGCCCCACTCACACAGCACCACACACACACACACACACATGCCCCACTCACACAGCACCAAGCAGACATGCCCCCACTCACACACACAGCACCACATACACACATAAAGCCAGAAATACATATGGCTGACACACACACACAGTCACTCACCCTGACTCCCAGAGGCCTCAGCAGGACCTGTAGTGCAGCACCAGAGGAACAAAATTGCACTCAAAGGGTTAAGGTAGGTCCTCATTGCTCAATTATTTCTTCACTGTCATCATTTGCCATGCAAGACACAGGACAGACAGCCATCAGATTCACACTTAACCCACTGACTGCCACAGGGTTGTGTATCAAGTTTTACCCCTCAGGGAGTGTGTTCAAACTCCTCACACTGTAAACTTGCATTTCTCTCACACTTCTCCTCCTTCCCCAGCCTATTACTAACACTTTTCCATATTTATGTTAAGCCTCGCCCCCTACTCGCGATTAAGCCCCGCCCCCTTTTAACCCAGATTGCCCCATTGCTCTCTCCACATCAGCACCACATGAGGGACTCCACAAGTAAAAATTCCCAGGTATAACACATACATGCCTCACTCACACAGCACCAAAACACCCATACACACACACACAAAGCCAGAAAGAAAGATGGCTGACACACAGTCACTCACCTTGACTCCCAGTGGCCTCAGCAGGACCTGTAGTAAAGCCACTGAACGGTGCTGCATCAGCAGGGGAACAAAATGGCACTCAAAGGGTTAAGGTAGGCCCTCATTGCTGATTTACTTCTTCACTGTCACCATTTGCCATGCAAGACACAGGACAGACAGCCATCAGATTCACACTTAACCCACTGACTGCCACAGGGTTCTGTATCAAGTTTTACCCCTCATGGAGTGTGTTCAAACCCCTCACACTGTAAACTTGCATTCCCCTCCCACTTCTCCTCCTTCCCCAGCCTATTACTAACACTTTTTCACATTTATGTTAAGCCCCGCCCCCTACTCGCGATTAAGCCCCACCCACTTTTAACCCAGATTGCCCCATTTGTCTCACCACATCAATCCCCTCTAGGGACTTCACAAGTCAGTGTTCCCAGGTATGAACACACTTCCCACTGCTATTTAACTCTGACATGCCTCTCTATACCTTAACCCTTTGAGTGCCAGAGGGGTACACAACTCATGAGCACATGTGTTTCTGCTCATATATGTTGCGTGTCTGTGTGTGTACATCTCTGTTACATATGTGTGTCCATATGTGCATCTCCAGTGTGTCTGTGTGTACATGTCTTTTGCATGTTTCTGCCGCTCACTGTGTGTATGTGCATACCTCCCAACATTTCACAGGGCCAAAGAGGGACACGTTAGTTTTAGGTAATATTATTGGGGGTGTGCTGGTGGGCGGGGCATTAGTAAGAATTTTTAGGTTATTTCATGACCTATTACTGGCTATTTATGTAACTGAATAAATGATTTAGTTCAAGACCAAAGTATTTTATTTGCACAGACTAATGTATACACACATATACTGAAGTTTATTGCTTTATTGCTGTAGAGCAAAGTAATACACACCACACAGTCAGGGCTGGTGCAAGGATTTTTGCCACCCTAGGCAAAACCTAATTTTGCCGCCCATTTCGCTCCGCCCCTTGTGTCCCACCCCTTTATACCCTGCCTACTTATACCCAACCTCTTTTCATGATTGTCCTCTCTCTGCCCCCTGAGCCACTCTGCCCCTGTTCTGGAGATGCCTGTAAGAGATGCCCCCCACCAGCTCCAACTTGCCCCTTATCAGCTTCACTTTGGCCCACCAGCTCCACTTTGCCCCTATCAACTCCAACTTGCCCCCATCAGCTCCAACGTGCCCCCACCAGCTCCATTTTGCCCCCTCAGCTTCACTTTACCCCCTCAGCTTCACTTTACCCCCTCAGCTTCACTTTACCCCCTCAGCTCCAACTTACCCCCATCAGCTCCACTTTGCCCCCCATCCTCTCCAACTTACCCCCATCAGCTCCACTTTGCCCCCCATCCTCTCCAACTTACCCCCATCAGCTCCACTTTGCCCCCCATCCGCTCCAACTTGCCCCCATCCGCTCCAACTTGCCCCCACCAGCTCCAACTTGCCCCCACCAGCTCCACTTTGGCCCACCAGCTCCACTTTGCCCCTATCAACTCCAACTTGCCCCCATCAGCTCCAACGTGCCCCCACCAGCTCCATTTTGCCCCCTCAGCTTCACTTTACCCCCTCAGCTCCAACTTACCCCCATCAGCTCCACTTTGCCCCCCATCCTCTCCAACTTACCCCCATCAGCTCCACTTTGCCCCCCATCCTCTCCAACTTACCCCCATCAGCTCCACTTTGCCCCCCATCCGCTCCAACTTGCCCCCATCCGCTCCAACTTGCCCCCACCAGCTCCACTATGCCCTCTCAGCTCCAACTTTCCACTATCAGCTCCACTATGCCCCCAGCGGCTCCAACTTGCCCCCATCCGCTCCAACTTGCCCCCCCATCCGCTCCAACTTGCCCCACCAGCTCCACTTTGCCCCCTTCAGCTCCACTTGCCCCCCCTCAGCTCCAACTTGCCCCCCCTCAGCTCCACTTTGACCCTCATCAGCTCCACTTTGACCCTCATCAGCTCCAACTTGCCCCCATCATCTCCAACTTGCCACCACCAGCTCCACTATGCCCCCTCAGCTCCAGCTTTCCCCTAACAGCTCCAACTTGCCCCCATCATCTCCACTTTGCCCCACATCTGCTCCAACTTGCCCCCTCAGCTCCACTATGCCCCCTCAGCTCCAACTTGCCCCCCATCACATACCTGTATCTCCCGCGCAGTCTTCTCTTCAGTAATGCAGAGCGCGGCGGGAGATCATGACTCCCAGCGCGCTCTGCATTACTAAAGATCCGACCAGATGAGGGAGCGCTGTAGCAACACAGACCTGACTGTGTTGTGGTTCCTGGCGTGGTGTGTGGGCGCAGCTCTTCTCCGCTGCATGCCTGCGTCCCCAGTACGTGTGCGCCCTAGGCCGGCGCCTACCTCGCCTATAGGTGGAGCCGGCCCTGCACACAGTCTGACCTCCTAAAAAGAGGGACAACAGGGTGGGAAAGAGGGACAGAGGGATTTGGCCCTCAAAGAGGGACTGTCCCTCCTAAAGAGGGACACTTGGGATGTATGGTATGTGTCTGCCTGTATGCTGCATATGTCTGTGTTTATCAGTGTGTCTGCATTTCAAACACGTGCGCCCAATGGTCATAACATGACGGGCAACGCCGTCCCATGTTGCTAGTCTAAAATAAATACCTTTGTTGGGGGATTTGGGCCCAGCACACCAAATCTGGAAAATTTACAGCATGGAAAAAGTAATGTGTACCTTGTAATTTTTGCCATGTAACTGCCAAAAAGAGAGATAAACACAAGGCATACGAGGCATTTCCCAAATCAGGAGAAGTAAATTAATATATTTTGGGGTACTTTTCTTCTGTTGCACTAACTGTATGGTGAAAAAAAAAAAAAAAGTTCCTCATTCTTATATTTAACCCTTTGAGTCCCAGAGGGGTACACAATGCATTGCAAAGGGTTAAGTAATGCTATATATATATATATATATATATATATATATATATATATATATATATATATTTCTTGATTCAACTTTGCACACATGGTGAGTTAACACACTATAAATACCACACTTATTTGTACATTTGTTAGACTTGATGAAGGACCCGGTAAGCGGACCAAAACATTCCTATTTTTATTGTATGTTATGGTGATGGTGATCAGAATATAATTATTTGATTAGTGAACCTGTGAGTGCAGGGGATAATCTGCTGGTTGCAGTAGTAACATTACACCACCACAGCAGACATTTACATTATTAATAGCATGCATACATATAAAAAGGCAACCATCACTGACATTGTATTCCAATAATTAATTCTGATCAGCTTACAAACTTAGCAATTCAAATGCATCCAATCCTCACTCAAATTAATCCACTGCATTTGCCACCACCACATCCCAGGGCAAAGAATCACACAATCCAACAGACCCTACTGCAAATAAACAAACAAAAAAAACCTGCAGTGTGATTTCTCTTGTTTTCTAGTATGCCCAGCTGCATTGCCAACAGTTGGACTGTAACTTAGTGAAGGCATTTTATAATTATATGCACCTGGATCCCAATATCCCACTTTATAAACAGACCAATAAATCTAAACTCCTTCCAGACCCAACCCGACCAAGTGCTGAACACCGGCAGCTGTCAATCTGTAACTCAAAGCTGGGCACTTCATTATTATCTGAACCTGTAGTCCAAGATCACAATGAATAAATACATAATAATAAATAATCTGATACTATGCAATGATCTACACTGTGACACTTGTCAATGCTCTTTACTTGCACAAAATTGGGGGTTGTGAAATTTTTTTTTAATTCTTATTGTTACTAACTTATGAGATCTTGCTCCTTAGGTTCCTATAATAGTAATTTTCCAGTGCTTAGCATAAAGATGCAGAGTAACAGCTATCAATGCTTAGCAACTGGGCAAACATGTGGCGATTAAGACTGTTAGGATCTATTATAACCAGATGCACGTGAACAGGTGCGAGCAATGACAGCTGTCACACTAATTCTGTGCCAAGCACTGCATTGCTATAGGAACCTGGGGACCAAGATGACCATTTTTCAGAACAGATTATTATTATTATATAACAGCATAATAACCCCTCTCATGACCAGGTGTTGGGAAATGACAGTTCTCAAAGCATAACTTATTGCTGGCAACAATAGTATTATTATTATTGTATGGATGTGAGGACAATATTTACACTCTGCACATACAGAATATTATTACTGATGATGACAATTTTAAATCTTCCAACCC
The DNA here is from genome assembly GCA_037306005.1 of Rhinophrynus dorsalis. Classification (NCBI taxonomy): domain Eukaryota; kingdom Metazoa; phylum Chordata; class Amphibia; order Anura; family Rhinophrynidae; genus Rhinophrynus; species Rhinophrynus dorsalis. Next base: position 623,584,248 of record CM074719.1, on the reverse strand, counting down.
CCCCACATTCGACAACATGATGGGAAGGGACAGGTGTCACAGCGTGATTCATTAATGGGCATTGTGTTATAGGGATACTAACAAAAATGAAATTGGACTATACTGTTTTTAAATAACATGCATATCCAACTAGTATCTCTAAAATCTCACTATTTCATGTTAGAGCCCTAAAAGCTAATCCTAAAACATATCTGGTTAATTGTTTGTGTTAATGTACCGAGAGTAGCACCCAACATTCTTCTATTCAAATAAGATGGTACATTATATCAGCCATAAAGCAGAACAATCACATCTTATCCTATAAAAGGGAGAGGAGGATCAGCACGGAGTACAAGGTAATTCAGTAGGGTAAACCCCAGACACAGTGTTCCATTAAACCTTTGAGTGTCAGAATGAGTATCCAACAAAAAAAGACAACTTATTATTGTACTAGTGTAAAAGCCTGTGTACACGGGCCAAGGTCCGGATAATGTTAACCCTTTGAGTGCTATAGGGGTACGCAATGCAACGCATTGCTTTGCAAAGCGTTGCATACCCCTCTGGCACTCAAAGGGTTACAATGTTGCTACCTCTTTGGTCCACGCAATGCATTCTCACGTCGCCTCACTCACACGATGCAATCATGCGCAGTAGAGAATGCCCGAATTATTATCTTAGCGAATTATTATTTAGGATGAACAAGGTTCAAAGAAAGAGAACAATAGCGATGGCAATTCTAACATTACAGTCCCATGTGCTGAGCACTGACAGCTGTTCTAGTGTAACAATGCAGCTCTCCTTTTTTTAATTATTATTACTGGATATGAAGAGCAAGTTCACAGATTGTTCACCTTTAGCTTCTTGAATACAGACCAGTCTTGGAGCAATGCAACAGTGTCATAGAAAACAGATGAAAATTGCCAATGATTTAAATGGGGCTTTTAACTCATTGACTACTACAGATGTCTAACACTTCTCTTCTCAATAAATTGGAGACCTACTTACCAGTTAGATCAAGGGGAATTTGGGAATAGATTGTTTATCCACTATAGGACAGCTGGTTTGCTACATACGCCTCTCTGGCTTGATGAATTTGACCCTTAATACATGAAGATTATTATTGACAATGACAATCCTAAAAGTACCCCACATGTGGCCAGGTGATGAGCACTGACAGCTGTCACTATGATGAAGCTCTGCTAACTACACTGGCAGTACAGGGGTTAAGCACTTCCTCCCAAAATACTCCACCAGCACCAACGTTCACTGCCCCTAAATGCCTCCCATCAACAGCTTGTGCCCCCCATCCATCACCCATATATCCCCGAGCCCACCATTTCTCTTCTCAACAGCCCGCTCCCATTCCACTCTCCACGAGCTCCTCATCCCTTCTCTCAATCTAGAGCCCTTCATGTCCCCATAACCCTGAGCCTTCATCCCTCCTCTCCCCATAACAGAGCCCCTCATCTCCCCATAACCTAGCCCCTCATCCCTCCTCTCCCCATAACCGAGCCCCTCATTCCTCCTATCCACATCCCCAAACCTCTCATCCCTCCTATCCACATCCCCAAACCCCCTCACCACCCTCTGGTCAAACCAGAGTCCTCCTATCCACATCCCCAAACCTCTCACCCCTCCTATCCACATCCCTGAACCCCCTCACCACCCTCTGGTCAAACCAGAGTCCTCCTATCCACATCCCCAAACCCCCTCACCACCCTCTGGTCAAACCAGAGTCCTCCTATCCACATCCCCAAACCCCTCACCACCCTCTGGTCAAACCCGAGTCCACCCATCCCTTTGCACAAGACTCCGAACCCCCCATCCCTCTCCTCCGTACATACAGCCCCCAATTCTTCCCCCGCATAAATAAGCCCGAGCCCTCTTTCTGTCCCAACTATAGCGAACCCCTCATTCCTCTCTCCATAACAACAACCTCTCCTTCCTCTCCCCCAAGTCTCACAATCCCCTTTTCCTGCCCGAACCCCCATTACCTTCTCCAGAATCCCATTCTTGCCTCCTCTCGCCGCCATCTTGTCTCATCCCGCTATCCCCAGACCTGGCGCCCGCTGATTGGTCAATCTTGATCCGTGACGTATCTCCCGCTGTCTGTACTAGAACGCTTATGCACCGTAAGAGACGAGCGGACTACAACTCCCAGCAGCACTTGCGGCGCGTTCACAGACGTCACAGCGATGGGATAACTTTCAGGGCATGCTGGGAGTTGTAGTTTTTTTTTTTTATTCTTCGTCCGCAGGAATGTAAAGTGATAGCGTCTGCTGTTGCCAGGTAACCGGGGCTCCCAGGAGAGGGTCATGGAGCCAGGTCCGAAAATTGGTGGTTACTGCCCGGGAGAGTAAACACGTTCAGCCGGGGAGAACCAACACACTTACCGGTAATAAATCTTCTGTAGGACAGGGGGACATACAGTAACCCCCTGTGGACAAGAGGGGTGCGTATTGCATTGCAACGCACCCCTCTGGTCTTCAAGGGGTTAACAACTTATTTAATATGTAAATGCTTAACCACATATGTCACAAATAGTAAACCTATCATATAAGGACGGTGGTGTCCCTGTGTTTAGGAGATCAGACTGTGTGGTGTATATAAGTGTATCACCCTGGTGTCTCTGTATTTAGGAGATCAGACTAGGGTGACCACGGGTCCCGGAACGTCCGGGACTGTCCCTTATTTCAGGGCTATGTCCCGCGTCCCGGGTCATCTTCAACCGGGACAATGAAGTGTCCCGGAATGAAGCCAAGCCGCCCTGGATGTCAGCCTGCATGCGGTGTGTCACATCATGGACGCCGCTTGCAGTTTGACATCCAGGGCGGCAATGCAGCTTACCTAATCTCCTGGAGGCAAGCGCTCTAGTAATGCAGAGCGCTGGGAGATGACATCATCTCCCAGCGCTCTGCATTACTGAGCACAGCGCGCGGGAGCTTCAGCTCTGTGCCGGAGGAGGCACAGAGCACTTTCCACGCCGCTAGACCACCAGGGACTGAAGGTAAGGCATGAAGGGGCAAGTTCTAGGGTGACCACGTCCCGGAATGGCAGAAGGGAAATGTGGTCACCCTAGATCAGACTGTACGGTGTGTATAGAAGTGTATTACCCTGGTGTCCCTGTGTTTAGGAGATCAGACTGTGTGGTGTATATAAGTGTGTCACCCTGGTATCCCTGTATTTAGGAGATCAGACTGTACGGTGTGTATAGAAGTGTATCACCCTGGTGTCCCTGTGTTTAGGAGATCAGACTGTGTGGTGTGTATATAAGTGCATCACCCTGGTGTCCCTGTGTTTAGGAGATCACGCTGTGTGGTGTGTGTATATAAGTGTATCACCTTGGTGTCCCTGTGTTTAGGAGATCAGACTGTGTGGTGTATATAAGTGTATCACCCTGGTATCCCTGTATTTAGGAGATCAGACTGTACGGTGTGTATAGAAGTGTATCACCCTGATGTCTCTGTGTTTAGGAGATAAGACTGTGCAGTGTGTATATAAGTGTATCACCCTGGTGTCCCTGTGTTTAGGAGATCAGACTGTGTGGTGTGTATAGAAGTGTATCACCCTGGTGTCCCTGTATTTAGGAGATCAGACTGTGTGGTGTGTATAGAAGTGTATCACCCTGGTGTCCCTGTATTTAGGAGATCAGACTGTGTGGTGTGTATAGAAGTGTATAACCCTGGTGTCACTGTGTTTAGGAGATCAGACTGTGTGGTGTGTATAGAAGTGTATCACCCTGGTGTCCCTGTATTTAGGAGATCAGACTGTGTGTATATAAGTGTGGGAGGGTGGAACCTTTATGCGGTGGCAGAGACTGTGAGACCAGGCTCCTAAAATTATACTTCTAGCTTGTAAATTGCAGGGTTGTTTTATATTCATCTTTGTACATGCATCATTTCACTGACCCCAAAGAATTCTTATTTGATCCTAAAATACTGTCTAACTCCCTCCATCCCTATGTCGCTAACTGTCTGTCTGTCAAGCCAAATACCTAACTGGTTTTTAATCTGTAGAAGTCTCTTCTGTTATTCATTTTTAAGAAAAACAAACACTTTTCATTATTCTTACTTTCACCTTTTCTCTTGTCTTGTTATTTAACCCTTTGACTGGCCCAGTACAGTACTTTAACCTAGTCCTCGGCACAGTATCCTAAGTAGATTATGTGATGGACTAAAATGACCACTTTTCTATGGAATAACTTTGGCACAGCACAGTATAATTCTAACCTACAATATCGATGTAATTTGATTGTAATTTAATTTTAAAGTTTCTCCCTCCCGCCCCTTTTCCCTACGTCACTCTTCTTCTTTGAATGTATGTGTAAATAGTAATCATATCACCCCTTAGACATCTCTTCTCTAATGTAAACAAACCCAGTTTGGCTAGTCTCTCTTTATAACTCAGTTCCTTCAATCTCTTTATCAGTTTTGTTGCACGTCTCTGCACCTTTTCCAGTTCAGTAATGTCTTTTTTAAGAACAGGCGCCCAAAACTGTACTCTATATTCTAGATGAGGCCTAACCAAGGATTTATATAGAGGTAAAATAATATTAGCATCCCTTGCTTCTACACCTCTTTTTATGCAGGACTGTATCCTATTTGCTTTTGCAGTAGCTGAATGACTCTGCACACTGCTGTTTAATCCAGCATTACTCCTAAAGCTTCTCTAATGAGGATTTCCCCAAGTAGTTTCCTATGTAGTGTAAATGTAGCATGTTTGTTTCTACAGCCAAATGCAGACTTATCTTCTATATATATAAAGGAGAAAGGCTCATTGCATAATTTATGTCTCCTCAGGAGACACACACACCCAGGGGTGGCAATAAGGAGGGGTTACTGTTCACATTGGGTGATTCAATGGGGGTGTGATTTTCACACCAATTGCAGTGGCCGAAAGGAGTTGGTCCACCCCCACTGTGTAGCCCGCCCACCACTATCAAAGTCAGAAAAAAACAATATGGCTGCCACTTGCTCCTACACCACAGACAAACACACACATGCCCCACTCACACAGCACCAAACTCACACACATGCCCCACTCACACAGCACCACACACACATGCCCCACTCACACACACAAAAGCCAGAAAGAAATATGGCTGACACACACCCTGTCTCCCAGTGACCTCAGCAGGACCTGTACTACAGCCACTGAGGAACAAAATGGTACTCAAAGGGTTAAGGTAGGTCCTCATTGCTCAATTATTTCTTCACTGTCATCATTTGCCATGCAAGACACAGGACAGACAGCCATCAGATTCACACTTAACCCACTGACTGCCGCAGGGTTGTGTATCAAGTTTTACCCCTCAGGGAGTGTGTTCAAACCCCTCATACTGTAAACTTGCATTTCCCTCCCACTTCTCCTCCTTCCCCAGCCTATTACTAACACTTTTCCACATTTATCTTAAGCCCCGCCCCCTACTAGTGATTAAGCCCCACCCACTTTTAACCCAAATTGCCCCATTGCTCTCTCCACATCAGCACCACATGAGGGACTCCACAAGTAAAAGTTCCCAGGTATTACACACACATGCCCCACTCACACAGCACCAAACACGCACACAAAGCCAGAAAGAAATATGGCTGACACACAGTCACTCGCACAGTCACTCACCCTGACTCCCAGTGGCCTCAGCAGGACCTGTACTACAGCTACTGTAGGGTGCTACAGCACCAGGGGAACAAAATTGCACTCAGAGGGTTAAAATAGGCCCTCATTGCTGAATTACTTCTTCACTGTCATCATTTGCCATGCAAAACACAGGACAGACAGCCATCAGATTCACACTTAACCCACTGACTGCCACAGGGTTGTGTATCAAGTTTTACCCCTCAGGGAGTGTGTCCAACCCCCTCACACTGTAAACTTGCATTTCCCTCCCACTTCTCCTCCTTCCCCAGCCTATTACTAACACTTTTCCACATTTATGTTAAGCCCCGCCCCTAATCGCGATTAAGCCCCGACCACTTTTAACCCAGATTGCCCCATTGTTCTCTCCATATCAGCACTCCCCAAGTCAAAGTTCCCAGGTATGAATACACTTCCCACTGCTATTTAACTCTGACATGCCTCTCTATACATTAACCATTTGAGTGCCAGAGGGGTGCACAACTCATGCACGCATGTGTTTCTGCGCATATATGTTGCGTGTGTGTGTGTGTACATCTCTGTTACATATTTGTGTGCATGTGTGCATCTCCGGTATGTGTGTGCATGTCTCTGCCGCTCACTGTGTGTATGTGTCTGCCTGTGTGTTGCATATGTCTGTGTTTATCAGTGTGTCTACATTTCACACACGTGCGCCCAACACCGTCCCACATTGGTAGTGTGTATATATAAGAGAGAAAACCTGCGTCCCCTGCCACACACACCCAGAGGCGGCTGTAAGGAACAGTTAGCTTGCCCCCCAACATCAGTCTTAACCTAGGCTGACCAGACCTCACCTTTAACTGGGGACGCATAGGAAAAATACATACTGCAGGACTGCTTTCATTTCAGTGAAGTACTGCAAAATGGCTATTTCCTATGTGTCCCCGGTTAAAGGTGAGATCTGGTCAGCCTACCTTAACCCTGTGTCAGAGGGGTACGCATACATTGCAATGCCTACCCCTCTGGCAGTCAGAGGGTTAGCACTCTCCTCCACAACTCACCTACTGCTACATCACTTCTCTCGACTTACAACTCCTACAGTAAACAACTCATGGCACAATACTATAACCCACCAACCAGAAGCTCCCATTTTGCTGGGGAGCCACACATTGATCACTTCTTTCAAAGACACACTGGGACACTCAGAGTCAGCTGGGGAATAGGTTAGAACACACAGATCTTCAGTTTCCATGCTAAGAACTGGGGCTGATGGACTCACTTTGTTTCAATTTAACCCTTTGAGTGCTGTTGCAATGCCTTGGATACCTCTCTGGCATTCAGAGGGTTAAGCCCATTAACCCTTGGAGTACCAGAGATGATATGCAGCACATTGCTCTGCGTACCTCTGTCACTCAAAGGGTTAATATCTGTTTGGAAAGCTTCCACATTTGGATATTGTGCAACCCACTCTTTCCTCACAAGTGGCCCACAGGGTTAAACTGATTTCTTTGAAAATGTCCATTGATTTCAGTGAGACTATTAATTCCATGAATGCTACAGACAATGCAAACACATTGCCAAAGCAACGCGTTGGGGACCATTGTAGCATTCAAGGGGTTAAAGCCCCATTTATGTCAACACGATTTTCCTGAATTTTCAATTCAACCCTATGGTGTCAGTTTTTTTTGAGTTGCACCCTTTATCTTGATACATAAGGCCCATACAGTTATACTCTTACCCCATTAATCTAAACCCATTTATACTTTTGGCTCTTCCAGCAGTTGACTGTGCACTGTGATCTGTGAGGCTGATGTACTAACACAAAGAGGAACAATTCATCTGTACCATACAGAACAAATACAATGCTTTGCTGACCTCTCTAGCGTTGAAGACGTTAAAACGCCCATTAAAATAAATGGGTATTGTTCCCTGTACTGCTGTTACTTTTCCACAAAATTCCACCACTTTCCTTAGTATATGAGCCTTCCTGTTTTGAAGCCTATTAGCTGTTAGGGGTCCCTCTATTGATCCCTTGCCTATGGCCCATGGACAAATAATCCGGTTCTGTCCCAGCTGACCACCACGGCCCACTAATGCAAGGAGCGCCCAACATGTGTCACATATTCCTTTCACTGCCAGAGGACTATACAACTCATTACACAGCAATGTGTTGTGTACCTCTCTCACACTCAGAGCTAAAGTGCTTCACTCCAACCAACTGCTACCCTAGGTCTGTATAATGCAGTAACCCTACAGCCCTGTATTTCATGTCTACTTCACTGTCTATGTATAGTCATTTCTCCCCCTCACCCATTACTTTACTGTAACACTTCACTGTCCTTCTTCTCCTCAATCTCTCATCTCCTCCTCCCTTGTCACCCCCACTCACCTATCCCCTTGCCATTCATCCATAGTCCCAATCTCGCCATTTTACTCCCACATCACTATTACATTATCTATCACTGCATCTGTCACTTAACCCTCTGTCTGACAACCTATTTCTTCAAATGTACTGCAGTATCCACTGCTGTAATCTAAATTATTCCTTTACTCACAAACATCTTTTCACTGTGACCTTCTACAAGTAACACAGCACACTGACTTCAGCTGTAAGGATGCAGGGCCTTATTCATCAAGTAACACAGCACACTGACTTCAACTGTAAGGATACAGGGCCTTATCAAGTAATACAGCACGCTGACGTCAACTGTAAGGATACAGGGCCTTATTCATCAAGTAACATAGCACACTCACTTCAACTGTAAGGATACAGGGCCTTATTCACCAACTAACACAGCACACTCACTTCAACTGTAAGGATACAGGGCCTTATTCTCCAAGTAACACAGCACACTCACTTCAACTGTAAGGATACAGGGCCTTATTCATCAAGTAACACAGCACACTCACTACAACTGTAAGGATACAGGGCCTTATTCACCAAGGAACACAGCACACTCACTTCAACTGTAAGGATACAGGGCCTTATTCACCAAGTAACACAGCACACTCACTTCAACTGTAAGGATACAGAGCCTTATTCACCAAGTAACACAGCACACTCGCTTCAACTGTAAGGATACAGGGTCTTATTCACCAAGTAACACAGCACACTCACTTCAACTGTAAGTTTACAGGGCCTTATTCATCAAGCTAAAGAGCTGCAATTAAAAGATTTTTTACAAATCTTATCAGCATATCTACATCACCACTGTGTCTGTCACACACTTTCTACATATGTGACATTCGTCCATGTATGTGTGTGTGTCTCTCTGTAGGTATGCGTTTCACAGTGTGTGACACGCTCTGTCTCTTTAAGTGCGTGTCTGTAACACTGCATATTTCTGTTTCACACAATGTCTCTCTGTGTAAATAATATGACGGGCAACGCCGTCCCACATTGCTAGTATTTATCTAAATTAAATGACATCTACCACTTTTCTGCCCATTCACTCAGTTTATCTAAATCCTTCTGTAGAGAAAAAAACATCCAGCTCTGTATGTATTTCCTTAAACAGGTTATTGTGATCGGTTAAAATTGAGGCATTACTTTCAATTCTAGATCATTAATAAACAAATTAAAAAGCATTGGGCCCAGGACTGAACCCTGTGGAACCCCACTTACAACTTTAGACCAATTTAAAAAGGCTCCATGTACAACAACTCTCTGCCATCTATCATTTAACCATTTCTCAATCCATGTACAGATATCACCTCCCAAACCAAAGCCTTTTGATTTATGTAGTAACCTGTTGTGAGGCACTGTATCAAAGGCTTCTGCAAAATCCATGTATAAAGGGATAAAGGGACTGGAGGATCTGAGTTATAAAGAGAGACTAGCCAAACCGATTACCATTTACAAATACATTCAAGGTCAAAACAAATAACTATCCAATGAATTATTTATGCAAAGAGCTGAGCTAAGAACAAGAGGTCATCCATTAAGACTTGAGGAAAGGCGCTTTCAACTAAAACAAAGGCAGGGATTCTTTACAGTAAGGGCGGTAAGGCTATGGAATTCTTTGCCTCGGGATGTTGTGCTTGCAGATAATGCAACTGCATTCAAAAAAGCAATGGATGCCTATCTAGCACAGAACAATATTGACAATTATGACAGATGGCTTCAAAGCAAATAGGATATTGATCCGGGGAACTATCTGACTACCAGTTGGAGTCAGGAAGGAATAATTCCACCCCACACACAGACACACATACACATACTTGGGACTACATTGGAAATGTCTCCAGAGGGCTTTTTTTTTTTGCCTTCCTCTGGATCAACAGGGGTGTTTTTGGCATGGGCTGGACTTGATGGACGCATGTCTTTTTTCAGCCTTATCTACTATGTTACTTTGTATATATCAACAGCAATTTCCTTGTTCAGATTAATACGTACCCTTTTGTAAAATGCAAGTAAATTAGTCTGACATTATCTATTCTTCATAAAACCATATTGATTGTCTTCACATACCTTACCCACTATGGAAGTAAAGCTCACAGGTCTATAATTTCCTGGTTTGGATATTGCCCCCTTTTTGAACAATGGTACAACCTCAACTTTCTTCCAATCACAGAACACCATGCCTGATGAAAGTGAATAAATAAATATTAAGTATAATGGTGTTGCTATTACTGAACTAAGTTCCTTAAGTACCCTTGGGTGTATACCAACAGGTCCAGGCGTTTTATTCAAGATGGAGGAAATTCTGTGGTTTTGACTGTTTGCCCATAGCCTTCCATTGTTGCTTCCTTTGAATATACAGAAGAATGTGTTTAAGGTGGCAGCTATATCATAACTAATCAATTCACCTGTCTCGGCCTCAAGAGGACCAATATCAACCTTAATCTTTTTGTTATTCATCTAATTGTAGAATTGTTTCAGATTTTCTTGATTTCTTTTGCCATACTTCTCTCATTTTCAATTTTAGCTAGCCCAATTGTTTGTTTGCAGATTTTATTACATTTTTTTATATTTTTTTAAATGATACGTCTTACTCTTCTGACATAAACACTTTAAATGATTCTTATTTCTCATTTCCCTTCAAACCTCTGTATTAAGCCACATTGGTCTTAATTTGCTTCTTTTGTACTTATTCTCTAATGGTACATATTGACACATATATTCATCTAAGAGAATTTAAAAAAATAATCCATGATTTTTGTTCTTTTTTATCTTTGAAAATTACAAAGCTTTTAGCTTTGTAAAATTAGCCTGAATGTTTTGGTTAAACCCTTGCTATTTGGTTTCTCATAATAAATTTCAAAGAATACCATATTTTGGTCATTGCAGCCTAAATGTTCCTTTACCTGTATACTGGTAATCATGTCAGAATTGTTTGAGAGCTCTAGGTCAAGCAAGGCCTCTTTTCTAGTTGGCTCCTCTACTAGTTGGGACATGAAATTGTCATTAATCATAATTAAAAAAAATATTTCCCCTGTTGTGCTGGAAGTCATATTGCTCCAGTCAAATTCAGGATAGTTGAAACCTCCCATTATGATTACATTTCTTGACTGAGAAGCCTTTTCCATTTGCAGTAAAAGTTGGGCTTCCTCAAACTCCCCAATATTAGTTGGCTTGTAGCAAATCCCCATTGACATCTTTTTTAGTATGTGTGCCCCAAAGGGCCTTCAAAATCAACAATATGTATTTTGTCCATTCTTTATTTAAAACTAAATTTTATGAGACATTTAACTTTAGTTTATTTATCAGTTTAAGCAAACCTATCTGGTAATGACTGTTAAAGTAATGTTTCATAATAAAAGCAGCTCTAATTAATGTTCATATTATTTGGACCTTGGAGAGTGTTATATCAGTTCTGTCGGAGTTGTAGTTCAAGAGTAACTCAATGATAAAGTATCCCCCTCCCACCCCTTTTACTGATGTAACACTGTTCAGCCAGATCAGAAGGGAGGTGACCAGGTAGATTGCAGAGAGGGACAATCTTCAATTAAGATAAGGGAAAACCTGAAAAACTTGTCAAGGGGGGCAGGGCTTTCATTGTTCTCATAGGAATAAGATTGTCCCCTGCTGTTATCTGTCTGGTCTAGCAACCAGATTCCACATCTCAGAAGAGATGGCTTACACTAGGTAAAAGGGGCGGGAGGGGGAAATTCAATTACTCTTGAACTAAAACTATGACAGTATTGTAATAACACTCTCTATGGCTCAAATACTATGAAGATTAATTGGAGCTGCTGTTTTTGTGAAAATTACTATCCCTTTAAGAAGCAGCAGTAGGGAGGGAAAGTGGAATGTTTGTATCTGATACACCATTCTGTGGCAGCTAGCATTACCTAATGTGCGTAAACTGGCAAATAAATAAAGCTAAATATTTTGTAAGCTATAGTTTTAAATAAAGAATAGCTAACATAAATATAGGGGATTTTGAACTCTCTTTCACCATTGAGTTGTTATAAAGTGTTAGTTCAGCTTTAAGTACATTGGAACATGGCTAATTGTACAAGTTAATGTCTTCTCTTACCAGACATGGCAGCAGCTGGACCCTACAAAATGGATTGTGGGGATTTGTTCATGAGCAATTGTTTTCCAGCAAGAAGCCTCTTTAGAACACACAACAGAGGTAAACTTTTTATTATTATTTTGTAATGGAAAAAATGTACGGTACGGTGCAAAAGTTTTAGGCAGATGTGAAAAAATGCTGTAAAGTAAGAATGCTTTCAAAAATATATATGTTAATAGTTTATTTTTATCAAATAACAAAACGACGGTGAGTGAACAGCAGAAAAATCTAAATCAAATCAATATTTGGTGTGATCACCCTTTTCCTTCAAAACAGCATAAATTTTTCTAGGTACACTTGTACACAGTTAGATTGTTCCAAACATCTTGGAGAACTAACCACAGTTACTCTGTGGATCCTCTCTCTCTCTTCATGTAATCCCAGACAGACTTGATGATGTTGAGATCAGGGCTCTGTGGGGCCATACCATCACTTCCAGGACTCCTTGGTCTTCTTTACACTGAATATACTTCTAAATGACATTGACTGTATGTTTGGGTTGTTGTCATGCTGCAGAATACATTTGGGGCCAGTCAGATGCCTCCCTGATGGTACTGCATGATGGATAAGTATCTGCCTTTACTTCTCAGCATTGAGTAGAGTATTCATTCTGACCAAATCCCCAACTCAATTTGCTGAAATGCAGCCCCAGACTTCCAAGGAACCTTCACCATGCTTCACTGTTGCCTGCAGACACTCATTCTTGTATCACTCTCCAGACAAATATTTCAAATTTTGACTCATCAGTCTATAGCACCTGCTGTCATTTTTTTGCACCCCAGTTCCTTTGTTTTCATGCATAGTTGAGTCTCTTGGCCTTGTTTCCATGTCGGAGGTATGGCTTTATGGCTGCAGTTCTTCCATGAAGTCCACTTCTGACTAGATGGGTGTACCAGAGTCCCACTCTTTTCTGACAGTTCTGAGCATATGGCACTGCTGAACATCTTCCAGTTGTGAAGGGAAGTAAGCATGATGTGTCTTTAATCTGCTGCAAGTTTCCTTGACCAACCACTGCATCTACAGTCCTCAATGTTGCTTGTTTTTTGTGCTTCTTCAAAAGAGCTTGGACAGCACATCTAGAAACCCCTGTCTACCTTGAAATTTCTGCCTGGGAGAGACCTTGCTGATGCAGTAAAACCACCTTGTGTCTTGTTGCTGTGCTCCAGTCTTGCCATGGTGTATGACTTTTGACATTAAACTGTCTTCAGCAACATCACCTTGTTATCTTAGTTTGGTTGTTCCTCACCCAGTTTTATTCCTCCTACACAGCTGTTTCTGTTTCAGTTAATGATTGTGTTTCAACCCACATATTACACTGATGATCGTTAGCACCTGTTTGGTATAATTGTTTAATCATACACCTGGCTATATGCCTACAGATCCCTGACATTGTGCAAATATACCTAGATGAATTGATGCTGTTATGAAGGCAAAGGGTGATCACACCAAATATTGAATACATTTAGATTTTTCTTCTGTTCACTCACAATGCATTTTGTTAATTGATAAAAATAAACTATTAACATGTCTATTTTTGAAAGCGTTCTTACTTTGCACCATTTTTTCCCAGAAACAGGGTGGGAAGGAGGAGAAGTAGGGGGAAGAGAAGCAGGAGGAACAGGGTGGGAAGGAGGAGAAGTAGGGGGAAGAGAAGCAGGAGGAACAGGGTGAGAAGGAGGAGAAGTAGGAGGAAGAGAAGCAGGAGGAACAGGGTGGGAAGGAGGAGAAGTAGGGGGAAGAGAAGCAGGAGGAACAGGGTGAGAAGGAGGAGAAGTAGGGGGAAGAGAAGCAGGAGGAACAGGGTGGGAAGGAGGAGAAGTAGGAAGAAGAGAAGCAGGAGGAACAGGGTGGGAAGGAGGAGAAGTAGGGGGAAGAGAAGCAGGAGGAACAGGGTGGGAAGGAGGAGAAGTAGGAGGAAGAGAAGCAGGAGGGACAGGGTGAGAAGGAGGAGAAGTAGGGGGAAGAGAAGCAGGAGGAACAGGGTGAGAAGGAGGAGAAGTAGGAGGAAGAGAAGCAGGAGGAACAGGGTGAGAAGGAGGAGAAGTAGGGGGAAGAGAAGCAGGAGGAACAGGGTGAGAAGGAGGAGAAGTAGGGGGAAGAGAAGCAGGAGGGACAGGGTGAGAAGGAGGAGAAGTAGGAGGAAGAGAAGCAGGAGGAACAGGGTGAGAAGGAGGAGAAGTAGGAGGAAGAGAAGCAGGAGGTACAGGGTGGGAAGGAGGAGAAGTGGATGGGGTTTCATAAGAAACTCACCATCACCAGAGAATCAGTCTCTGTCCCCAGAGATCTGGTAATTAACTGTAAAACTGGAGTCTCCATGGCAGATCTGGGGAATACCCAGTTATTCCCATGCTCTCTGCCTGCTCCAGTTAAAAAAAACAATCCCAAAAAACTTCCAGTAACTATCTTGTCTGCCTACATGGACCTGACATCCAGGACTGATTGGTTATCTCTTGAATCAAGGAGCAAGGTCAAAAGTCTTAAAGCGGAACTATCACCTAAAACCAAAGTTTTACTATGCGTTTTAATGTTTAACCCGACATTAGTGCTGTGTGTGTGTGTTCTTCAAGTCGCCTGGTAGTGGAGATATTTGTCCTGCAAAATCAGGCACTTCCACGTTCTACAGTACCCTGTACCGTCTCAGGACTTCCCAGCTGCCCTTCGAAGCTGGATTTCTGTGATGTAGCGTTACAGCAAGCTCCGTTTACAATTCTACTGAGGTTGTATATAGTTGTATTACAGGTTGCACCTCAGTAGCATTGTAAACGGAGTTTGCTGTAACGCTACATCACAGAAATACAACTATGAAAGGGAGCGTGAACAGGCTCCCTGGGCAGCTGGGAAGTCCTGAGACGTCATGGAGTCCCGCAGAACGAGGAAGTGCCCGATTTTGCAGGGCAAATATCTCCACTACCAGGCGACTTGAAGAACACACACACAGCACTAATGTCGGGTTAAACATTAAAACGCATAGTAAAACTTTGGTTTTAGGTGATAGTTCCGCTTTAAGAGCCATTAGGATTTTTGGGCCATAGTAATTTAAGTGGGGATATTATTAAGAGGCGTTAGTTCTCCTTTTAGGGACTATTGCCCTTATTAAGGTAATTTTTTTAGTGGGGTTTTTTTTTTAAGAGTTTTTTTATTGAGAGAAAATATCAGAAACAAAACTTTTGTGACACACCACAGTAGACAGGCAGAGAATACAATATATAGGGAATATATGATCCGGCAGTAGCAAAAGGAGGAATATAGGAGTAAAATGCCGTGCGTCACATAAACCATCTCTGGCTTAAAACAAAGGGATGTAGAGTATTCCATTGCACGGCTGATGAAGCAGATTGGGTAGAATTTGGAAGTATAGAGATGATGAGACAGAATAAGGGTACAACAGAAAGAGAGGGAAAAGAAGGGGGGATGTGGGGTGACGGAGAATGGAAAATTGTCCACAGAAGAAGCAGAGAGAGGCATAGTCTTTTTAGGTGCTCAGGGATTGGCGGTATTGAGGAAAGCTGGTTGTAAACTGGGTGATCTTGTTCAGGGAGAGAGAGTGTAGTTAACCAAAAGTCCAGCAGATGTATAATTTAGTAGATACTGACACTTATTTATGGGAAAAGCGAAACTGAAAGTCTCCTGGTGCCGCACACAGCTTCATTAGCATACTAAACATCACTTAAAACCTTAACTAGCCTACAAAATATTACTGGTACAGCAATTAGTATATTGTAGCAAATATGATTATCTCCTTAACTGTACATTTGCTGATCTTTTGGCTAATGTGACACATAGGCAGCTCTTAAAGGGATAGTACTACTTCGTTTTATCTTTATTTTATTTTGTAGGCATTAAAAAAACATGAAGAACGATATAAGTCTTATCTCTCAAACCTTTATGGTTTGAGAGATATTCACAAGCAAAGTTTCCCCTCCCGCCCCTTTTACCTAGTGTAAGCCATCTCTTCTCAGATGTGGAATGCAGTCCATAGACCAGACAGATAACAGCAGGGAACAATCTTCTTACTGTGAGAACAATGAAAGCCCTGCCCCCCTTGACAAGTTTTTCAGGTTTTTCCCTTATCTTAATTGAAGATTGTCCCTCTCTGCAGTCTATCTGGGCACCTCCCTTCTGATCTGGCTGAACAGTGTTACATCAGTAAAAGGGGTGGGAGGGGGATACTTTGTCATTGAATTACTCATGAACTACAACTCAGGATTGAAATAACACTCTCCAAAGTCCAAATAATATGATGATTAATTAGAGCTGCTTTTATTATGAAACATTACTATCCCTTTAATGAAGTTTCTAAATATGCAAACTTGAATCAAGGTGACAGGCCCGTTTTTTAAGGGAAAACTAGTGATAAAGGATAAGTGGTTCTTAAATTGTTTAATAGAAGGCCATAGCCAAATAGCAGTCCTTCACACCACAGATTATAAACAAATCTTTTTCCCAAAATTTTATGGGCTGTTGCCTTGCTTTCTGCTTTTTTTTTTTTTTTTAAATAAAGAAATGTCTGTGGTCCCTATGGTCAAAAGAAAATTGGAATAATTCTGGCCGAACCAAATATGACTCAAACTGAGCATGTGCAAGAAACACTGGAATACAGATACCTAACTGCCAACTTCTTCTTCAAAGGGGCTGGTCATTGGCTGATGACTCATAAAACTAACCCAGGCAGGACATACAGTGGGACGATGGCCTCCGCGTCAGCTGAACATAACGGGCCGCGCAGCCAGCAGCCATTAGTTACATCGTATGTGTTCTCTGGCAGAAGTTCACGTAAACGGGAAAACGTTCTGGATGCTTTGTTTTTGGTAAGGGAAGCTAATGGTATTCCACTGTAAGCACTGAGGGAGAAGCAATGTGTTTGAGACCTCTTAGCATGCAAGTTATGAAATGTGTCAATATTTGATGTAAATCTCTGCACATACGTAATTGGTTTTGAGGCAATTGTCCCTCCAATGGATGTTATTTGTGGGAATTGCTAAGGTAAAATATGTTTGAATTGAGGTATAGGCCACTGCTACTTGTGTGAAAGTCTTGCAGGGAGTTGGCCCGCCCCCACTATCCAGCCCGCCCACCACTATCAAAGTGAGAAAAAAACAAAATGGCTGCCACTCATTGCTACACCACAGACATGCACACAAGAGACACACACACACAGGATTGTATTGATTGAACCATATAGTGAAGGAA
The DNA here is from genome assembly GCA_037306005.1 of Rhinophrynus dorsalis. Lineage (NCBI taxonomy): Eukaryota > Metazoa > Chordata > Amphibia > Anura > Rhinophrynidae > Rhinophrynus > Rhinophrynus dorsalis. The sequence goes on along the minus strand of CM074719.1, from coordinate 623,566,963 downwards.
ACACATGTTGGGGAATCGTGAGGAACAGCATACAAAAATGACTGGCATTAACCCTATGAGTGCCAGAGTGGCACTAAACGCATTGCAATCCAAAGCCTTGCCTACCACTCTTGCACTCAAAAGGTTAACCACTGGAACTCCAACCGCCTCCACCTGTTTCCAAGTCAGGCTGCAGCAGTAAGCCCAAAACTGCAAAGGCTCTTTCTCCACTGATGTCGCTGACCTGTTGAAGCACTATTTCCGAGATCTGCCGCAACCCATCTTCACCAGCAAACTGACTGACACGTTCCTGCACATCTACCACTGTAACATGGGGCCTCCTAACTGCTTGTACCGCGGGCTGTAAAGCGTACGATGGCTGGGTACAGTATCTGCTCATTGTGCCGCCCTCCTCCTCATCAGTGTGCCTTTTACATATCACATGCAACTTCACTGCTTCTATATGTGTAAAAGGCAGAGCTGATGGACCTCTTACACACACTCTCTGTTACACCGCTTGGCAGTTACAGGGTTACTGCTGTATGGTAAGAAAAAAAAAAAAGGAAGGGGAGGGGGGGGGTGTGGAAGGGAAGCCAAAAAACAATAAAAAATAAATGACAATAAAATGCAACAAATTCCAATACTTATATCAATCAACTCTCTTGTATCATATTCTATTTTCTGAGTCCAATGCTGCACACTCTCCACGAAGCTGTTAAGCTGTTTTCTTTTAGAGATTTATTGATTTTATAGTTTTTTAAGAACAACTTTTTTATGTGTATTACAGGATTTTTTGTTTCTTATTTAATATTAAAATAAGATTGGAATATATTAACTCAGAAGAGTTTCTCCCTTGAAACACTGGCTGTTTTTTTTTTTACACCTCTAAATATTCTCACTATAAGAGGAGTAATTCATAATAAAGGAGGTTTGGCCTATTGTAGCATTGGATTTTGCACTATCCTCTGCTCAAATGGCAAATTCCACATATGTTATGTAAAACTCCATGCTGAAGATAATCTTGGAAGCTCTTATCCCTCACGTGTGATCTGGAGTGAAGGAGATCACCATACTGGGGTGTAAGCCAGTGCAGGCGATATAACTAGGAGGCAGGTGTATGCCTCTGCAAAATGTGAGTAATATTCCAACTACTTCTATTATGGTGTTTTGGTGAAGGACCCAACCTTTGTGACCAACATACTACGCTTAGAGAGACTTCTTTGTGCCGCTCTTTTTTCTTTTTCTTTTGCTATTACTTATGTCATGTTCCCTCTCCAGTACGCAGAGGTACCAATACTCACTGCATGGAGCAACGATATGGCAAAAGTAATAACAGGCTGCATACCATACAGCAGTAACCCTGTAACTGCCAAACTGTGTAACACAGAGTGTGTGTAACAGCTCCATCAAATGCTTTTTACACATATATTCCTCTATGTGCAGGCAATTGCTTAGCCATACCTCCCTTCCGTCCCTCTTACACACCCCCTTCTCCTCTTCCCCCACAAAACAAATACAGATATCCCGTTCCTCATTCCACTCCAAGCTGCTGCAGTACACTGGCCACAAGGGATGATCTATACCTCACTTCTCTCCCTCCTGCACATGCTAACCGCCATCATTTTATAGCGTCACAAACAAGGCACCCTTTTAACCCTTTGAGTGCCAAAGGGAAGAGCAACACAATGCAATGTCTTGCTCTCCCCTTTGCCACTCACAAGGTTGCCACATATATGAGGCACAGTAAGGACACATTTTTCAGAAAAACACACAGCCTTTAAACCCTTTGCATACCATAGGGCATAACAAAGCAAGGCCTTACTTGCCCCTCTGCGTTATCAAATACATCAGGGAAAGTCCATATAAATGTGTCTGAAAGCAAGCAGCCTTTTTAACCCTTTCATTTCTAATGGGATGAGCAAAACATTGCAAATCAAAGCCTTACTCACCCCACTGGCACAGAAACTGTTATCAGATACATTAAGCAACATCACTAGAAAGTTTTAAGAAACCAGACAGCCTTTTAACACTTTCAGTGCCACAGGGGTCAGTATCACACTGGAAACCAATGCCTTGCTCATCCCTCTAGCACTCACTTGGTTAATGGATACATACTTGAGCTCAGCCAAATCATTTCACTTAACCCTTTGAGTGCCGGAGGGGTACGCAATGCATTGCTCTGCAATGCATTGCATACCCCTCCGGCACTCAAAGGGTTAAATCACCTATAACTATGTGATGAAAACTTTGCCCTTCTCTTTTGCCTTTTTTTTTTTATTTTATTATTATTATTATTATTATTATTAACCCTTCCAATGCCAGACAGGTACGGAATGCATTGCTTTGCAATGCATTCTGTCCCCCCTGGCACTCACAGGGTTAATACGGTTTCTGGGGTTTCTCATTCATTTTGTATGTACATTAATTGCAAGACTCCCCTTACTAAACTACATTGGTGAGTCTTCTAATTGTTTCTTCATTGTCTATGTGTGTACTAATGCAGTAACACACCACTTGCACTGCATACACAAACAAAATCACACACAAACTAGACTAAACCCACAAAATAAAACAAATAGACGGGCAACGCCGTCACCGCATTGCTAGTACGTTTATAAATAACTTATTTTAGTGTGAGCAGTCCACTTTAACACTGAATACAATTCCCCTTCTGCAGTACGGTTTCCCCTATGGTTATCTATTACTGCATTTGTTGGTATAATTTGTGCTTAGGATGTCTTTGCTTTCAGATGAAGACCCATTACGTGAAGAGGCCAGCTGACTTGTGCTCTGTAGACGTGAGTGACAGGAACCTGACTACTGTAAGTGGGCGCTTTGCTGGTTTAGCATGTCCTATGTTAAAGCGGAACTACCATGTCACAAAATGTTTAGCTTAACTAAGTCCCCTTCTGACGACTAGCTGCTTAGTAGCGCTAGTCGCCAGAATTATTACCTGATTTAATAGATATATGCTTTATTCCCCAGCTGTCAGTAGCACTGAGCGCGGACATCTTGCCAGAATGACATCCGCGTGCCTGCGCTGTCAGTCCCAGCCAGAGCCGAATGGCTCCTAGCAACGCCTCCTAGACCCGGCTGGGACTGACAGCGCAGGCGCACGGATGTCACAATGACAAGATGTCCGTGCTACTGACAGCTGGGGGATAAAGCATGTATCTATTAAATCAGGTAATAATTCTGGCGACTAGCGCTACTAAGCAGCTAGTCGCCAGAAGGGGACTTAGTTAAGTTAAACATTTTGTGACATGGTAGTTCTGCTTTAAAGAGGAACTGTCACCCTCCCCCCTCTGCGAATCAGTGACTTACAGGATAAATATCACAATGCACGCAGTTTCACCTACTAAATAATTTCACTGTAGGTGAAACTATAGGCCACATCTTCAACAGAGAAGAGGGAGAGCGCAACCATCTTTCCTCTGCAACAGCGATCTCCCCATCATCTGCCTTCCCCTTCATATGAATGAGCAAGCCGGGAAATTAATATTTCACTGTCGTCCAATACAGGTCACTGGTACCATGGGATGTGTAGTCCCCTTTAATAGGCAGGAACAATTATGCAAATAATTTGCAAGGGGCGGAGCCTCCCCTCTTACTTAAGCCACCTTCTGGCCAGAGCCACCCATATTGATTTGTTCCTGGTGTGCCTGCACACCAGGCAGAGAACAGCTATGCTTCTTAGAGTTTTATTATTTTTATTCAAATATGGAATACCACCATTAGGAGGGTGACCATGGCTGTGAATTGCCCTCTTCAAAGTGGCTGGTGCAGCTTCCAGGGATTTCTGTGGACCTATACCTGAAGAGGGGACAGCTTGTGTTAAGCAGCTCCCCTACTGGGGAATTTACCTCTGGTTCTTTCCCTCCTTATCATGGTCACCTGAAGACAGAAGTCTGCGAGAAAGGTGAGTCACCCATTGAGTGCTGAAGGTCCACTTGTCCCCACAGTGTCCCTTTGATGGGCTTGTATTTGGGAGTTTTAATACACTCCAGCACTCATAGGGTGTTTTTATTGCATTATCACTATTTATGCAATTTCTGTGTTATTCTCTGAGTTTTGGAGCATTGGGTATTCATTTATTTATGTTTCTCATGTATTTCATGCTTGTTTGGGCACTTTTTAATGTTTTACTAAACTTTATTAAAAATGGTGTTCCGCGCCTTTAAGCGCGGCTTTTTCCCGCTCAGCAGCAGAGCTCCTTTACTCTCTATGGGAATTCACAGTTTGGGACATATCTCTGAAACCGCTTGTCACAGCAACTTCAGAGTAGGCTCATTTTAATGCTAGGCTCCTGCTCTATCATCCGGTTGGTGTTTTATTACTGTAGGGGGCTCAGGGGGGCTTCGGGCACTGTTTGGGGTACTTGCATTGGGAAAACTACATTTCCCATGAGCGCTTAGCTCGCGCTTGTTTCTGATTGGCTGTCATGACGGCCGCCATTTTGTGGTACTTTTCCAAGGCGAGTACACTACGCAGGGACCGAGCCTTCTCTCTCCTCACCAGATTAACCCTTCGCTGGCCAGATAAGTCCGTTTTTAGACCTTTTCTGGGGTGAAACTTTAATCTTTAACACTTTTCTGGGTGATAGTGTTTTTTGTGGGGTATATTGACGCTGTGAGCATGTCTACTTCACTGGAGCTAGGGGCTAGACCCAAGACTAAGGAGGCTGGGGGGTCTTCTACCCCCATGGCGTTTTGCTCCTCTTGCCACATTGGGCTGGATTGCGATAATGTGGGGGATCTATGCCCTAATTGTACTGATAAAGATAGCAACCCTGGGCTTCCCAGCCACGCTATTGAGCCATCTTGGGTGAGGGAGTTTAAAGCTGCCACTAGGGATCTCAGATCCACGCTTCAACTCTTTCCCTCTCAGGTACAGGGGGCTCTCCAGGTCTGGCAGACCCCCTCTACTATCAGGACCTCCCTGCCTAAGCCACAGGGAGCTCCTGATATCACTGATTCTTCTGAAGAAGAACTTTTACAGGATTCTGATGCTGAGGAACGTACTGTTATTGAATCTAACAGGTCCATTGGGGACCCCTATGAGTGTGACCCTGAAGTTTCGGCTGAGGGTCTGATCAGAGCGGTTCTGAATACGCTCAACCTTCCTCTGACTCAGGAATCCACTTATGATCCTACTGATGTTTTTCAGAAAAAGCCATCTAAACCTGTTGTTTGTTTTCCAACTAACCCTACTCTTGCCCGTCTGGTTTCTGAGGCATGGAAGTATCCTGATAGATCTTCCTCTGTCTCCAAAAAGTTTGCCAAACTTTACCCTTTTCCCGAAGCGGAGCTGGCAAAATGGGTTCATCCTCCCAAGGTGGATGCTCCTGTGTCTAGACTATCCAAATCTACTGCTTTGGCTGTCTCAGATGCCTCTGCCTTGCAGGACTGGACGGATAAGAAATTAGAGCTCTCTCTTAAATCTATTTTTGCCTCTATTGGCACTGCTATGCGCCCCACCTTTGCTGTGGCATGGGTTAATAGGGCTATTGCAGCCTGGACTGAACGACTGACTGAGGCGGTTCGCCAGGATGCGCCTGTATCTGAACAGTTGCAGCTTCTTGCTAATATCACTGAAGCTCAGAACTATGTTGCTGATGCTGCTTTTGATGCTGTGCGCATGATGGCGAGGGCCTCCACTTCTTCTGTGGTGGCTAGACGCGCTCTTTGGCTGAAAATTTGGTCTGCTGATACAGCCTCTAAGAAAGCCTTGCTTTCCTTGCCCTTTCAGGGGAATTTGCTCTTTGGCTCTGAGCTCAAAGAAATGATCAGTGAGGCTACTGGCGGTAAAAGTACTCTTCTACCCTCAGTCTTTAAGAAAAAGTTTCCAGCCAAACGCAATCGGTCCTTTCGTTCCTTTCAGACTGAGACACGCTCCTCGGCCCAAACGGGTCCTCCCACTACGCGCTCCTCCTCCAAGCCCAAACAGTCCTGGAGGCCCAAAGTTGCCTCCAAGGCCAAGACCTCCAAGACTGCTTCGGCATGACTCGCCGAACCCGGGTCCGCATCCGGCTGTAGGCGGTCGTCTCCGCATCTTTCGCCGGACTTGGGAGGAGTCAGTGGCGGACCCATGGGTTCTTCAGGTGGTGTCAGAGGGATACAGGATCCCTTTCTCTTCCCTTCCTCCTTTTCGGTTCCATTTTACTCGTCCTTCTCAGGAACCCTCAAAAAGGCGTCTGTTCGACGACGCTATTCAGGATCTCTTGGACAAAGAGGTCCTGGAGGCGGTTCCGCAGGGGGACACAGGTTCAGGATTTTATTCCAACCTGTTTGTGGTAGCCAAAAAGGACGGAGGAGCCCGTCCCATCTTGGATCTCAAAGATCTCAATGCCTATGTAGTGACTTCCCACTTCCGCCAGGAGTCCCTGCGCTCTGTGATTGCAGCAATGTCTCCAGGGGAGTTTCTTGCCTCCCTGGATCTTCAGGATGCTTATCTTCACATCCCTATTCATCCAGGGAGCAGGAAGTATCTCAGGATTGCCTGCCACAGGGGACACTTTCAATTTACAGCGCTCCCCTTTGGACTGACTACAGCTCCTCAAGTCTTCCAGCGGGTGCTGGGCTCCTTGATAGCGGTGCTCCATCAGGATGGGATCAGAGTGACACCCTACATGGACGATCTCCTACTGAAGGCCTCCTCAGCGGAGCTTCTCCACCAGCAGTTGCAGAGGTGCATGCACACCCTGAACCGTCACGGATGGATCCTGAATCTGGACAAGTCGGACTTGATTCCTTCTCAGAGGCTTCTGTTCCTGGGTCTCCTGTTCGACACTCGCCAATGCATGGTGTTTCTTCCAGAGGACGTGGCTCACCAGATAGCCGTCAGAGTGGCTGGGATTCTGGACATGGACGAAATTCCAGTTCCGAAGTTGTCGTCCTTAGTGGGGAAGTTCATTTCCACGATCGAAGCAGTACCATTTGCCATGGCCCACTCCAGGGATCTTCAGAGATTTGTGATCCAGACGTGCAGGAATCATCCAGATCATCAACATCTGTCTGTTTCTCTTCCTCCTCATGTCGAGTCGAGTCTGCACTGGTGGTTAGATCTCTCTCATCTCTTGAAAGGGAAATCCTTTCTAGTTCCTCAGTGGACCACAGTCACAACGGATGCCAGCCTTCGGGGCTGGGGTGCAGTCTGGGGTCGCTTCAGTGCTCAGGGGAAATGGGGCCTGGAGGAATCCATGCTCTCCATCAATGTTCTGGAACTTCGAGCTGTCCGGCTGGCCCTGAGGCACTGGGAGTCTCATTTGACCGGTCTTCCAGTCAGAGTAGAGTCCGACAACGCCACGGCGGTGGCTTACATCAACAGACAAGGCGGCACAAGAAGCGGTTCCGCCTGGTGGGAAGTCAAGGATATTTTGTCTTGGGCAGAAGATCACGTGCCTGTCATCTCTGCAGTTCACATTCCAGGCGTGGACAACGTCATGGCAGACTTCCTCAGTCGTCACACTGTCGACAGCGGAGAATGGGCTCTTCACCCAGAGGTGTTTCACATGCTCACTCAACGGTGGGGGATGCCAGTGGTGGATCTGATGGCGACCAGACACAACAGGAAGGTTCCGGTGTTTTGCTCCCGTCTGAGGGACTCCCTTGCTCTAGCGGTGGATGCCTTGTCGATCCCTTGGGACTTTTCCCTGGCTTACATCTTCCCCCCTCTTCCTCTATTGATCAGAGTTATTCAGAAGTTGAAGAGAGAACGTTGTCCTGTCATCCTGATTGCTCCGAACTGGCCTCGCCAGTCCTGGTTTCCGGAATTGATGGCCATGTCAGTGAAGGATCCAATCCCACTTCCAGCCCGTCCGGACCTGCTTCTTCAGGGGTATCTGTGGAAAGAGGATGTTCACTCTCTCCGTTTGATGGCATGGCGGTTGAATCCTCGATTCTAGCTCAGAAAGGCTTTTCTCCTTCTGTGGTGTCGACGATGCTCAGTGCTCGTAAGCCTGTGTCTTCCAAGATCTATCATCGCATTTGGTCAACTTTTGTGACATGGTGCTCTGTCAAGCAGTTGTCTCTTGACTTCCATCTTCCCACTGTCCTGGCCTTCTTGCAGGACGGTGTGGACAAGGGGCTCAGTCTGAGTTCCCTCAAAGTTCAGACCTCTGCCTTGTCTGTGTTTTTCCAGGAACGGATTGCCATCCTTCCTGATGTGAAAGTCTTCTTCCAAGGTGTGACTCATGTTCGACCTGCCTTCAAGAGTCCTGCTCCCCAGTGGGATCTCAATTTGGTGCTGGGTGTTCTTCAGCGACCACCGTTTGAATCCTTGGCTTCCATTCCATTGCGTCTTGTGACTTGGAAGATGGCCTTCCTTTTGGCTATTGTGTCAGTACGCCGGGTGGCAGAGTTACAGGCATTGTCTTGTAAACCTCCTTACCTGGTGTTCCACAAGGATAAGGCTGTGCTTCGCACTACCAAGGAATTCTTACCCAAGGTTGTGTCTGAGTTTCACATCAATCAGGAGATTGTGGTTCCCTCTTTCTGCCCTAATCCTTCATCTGACAAGGAAAGAGATCTCCATTTGTTGGATGTGGTGCGTTGCCTCAAGTTTTATGTTCACCGCACCGAATCTATCAGGAAGTCTGACGCTCTATTCGTCATTCCTGAGGGGCCTAGGGCAGGAAGACCGGCTTCCAAAGTTACCATTGCCTCTTGGATTAAGGCTACCATCCGTGAAGCCTATAAGTTGAGGAATAAGCATGTTCCCTTCAGGGTGACTGCCCATTCCACCAGATCTATTGGGGCCTCCTGGGCCTACAAGAATCAAGCTTCTGCTGATCAACTGTGCAGAGCGGCCACTTGGTCCTCTGTGCACACTTTTTCTAAGCACTACCGAGTTGATGTACTGGCATCGGCTGATGCCAGCTTTGGAAGGAAGGTCCTGGAGGCAGTCTTGCCTGTGTAGGTCTTCCGCTCTGTGATCCTTAGTGCTTCCTTACTGTTGAGCCCGGTTGGCTCGTGTTCCGTGTGCTGTGTTAAGTTCAGGGTTGTTCCCTTGGTTGGTGTCCGTTGACACTTACAGTTTGGGCTATGTTATCAACTGGTTAACAGTTCTAGTGACTTGGGCCTTGCGCCTGGTCCTTGCCTTACTTCCCGCCTCTGGATCAGCTCAATGTTTGTACATCCCATGGTACCAGTGACCTGTATTGGACGACAGTGAAAATAGGATTTTAGTCTTACCTGTTAAATCCTTTTCACTTAGTCCATACAGGTCACTGGTCTCCCACCCTGTCAAGGGACCAGTCTTGGCTCTCCTGTGGCATTCAGTGGGAGACCGTTCGGGCATGCTCACAGGAGTCTTTCTTTTTGCTTACCTGGGGTCAGTTTAGGGTCTCAAATCAATATGGGTGGCTCTGGCCAGAAGGTGGCTTAAGTAAGAGGGGAGGCTCCGCCCCTTGCAAATTATTTGCATAATTGTTCCTGCCTATTAAAGGGGACTACACATCCCATGGTACCAGTGACCTGTATGGACTAAGTGAAAAGGATTTAACAGGTAAGACTAAAATCCTATTATTGTAAAAAGCAACACAAGTTGATAAGTACACTGATAAGTGCAAGATGTAGTTTTTTTACAGTGTATTAATTGCCCGACTTGCTCCTTCATGCCTGCAGACAGCTGTTTAGATGCACTACTGGAGGAAAAGGGGAAGCTGGTGGTCGGCATATAATGCCACAGGCAAGATGAATAGTGAATTTTTGTAAGTGACATTCTAAAAAATGGACCAAATGTAAAAAAAAAATTACGACTTTTTATTTATTTATTTTTTTTTCCCAAAGATGATAGTTCCCCTTTAATGAATGGAATATAAAACTCAGAGATCATTAACTGTAGGTTATGGCTCATTACAATACCTAACAACTCTCCGGCTTTTCCACTAAGAATTTTGCAGAGCTTTACCGGAACTCTGGGGACAGAGGCTGATTCTCAGTAGTGGGGAGCTTCTTATTAAACTCTGCCCTCTTCTCCTCCTTCCCACCCACTTCTTCTCCTTCCCACCCTATTTCTCTCACTTCCCTCCCACTTCTCCTCCTTCCCACCCTGTTCCCCCACTTCCCTCCCACTTCTCCTCCTTCCCACCCTGTTCCTCTCACTTCCCTCCCACTTCTCCTCCTTCTCACCCTATTCCTCTCACTTCCCTCCCACTTCTCCTCCTTCCCACCCTATTCCTCTCACTTCCATCCCACTTCTCCTCCTTCCCACCCTATTCCTCTCACTTCCCTCCCACTTCTCCTCCTTCCCACCCTGTTCCTCTCACTTCCCTCCCACTTCTCCTCCTTCCCACCCTGTTCCTCTCACTTCCCTCCCACTTCTCCTCCTTCCCACCCTGTTCCTCTCACTTCCCACCCACTTCTCCTCCTTCCCACCCTGTTCCTCTCACTTCCCTCCCACTTCTCCTCCTTCCCACCCTGTTCCTCCCACTTTCCTCCCACTTCTCCTCCTTCCCACCCTGTTCCTCTCACTTCCCTCCCACTTCTCCTCCTTCCCACCCTGTTCCTCTCACTTCCAGCCCACTTCTCTTCCTTCCCACCCTGTTCCTCCCACTTCCCTCCCACTTCTCCTCCTTCCCACCCTGTTCCTCTCACTTCCCTCCCACTTCTCCTCCTTCCCACCCTGTTCCTCCCACTTTCCTCCCACTTCTCCTCCTTCCCACCCTGTTCCTCTCACTTCCCTCCCACTTCTCCTCCTTCCCACCCTGTTCCTCTCACTTCCAGCCCACTTCTCTTCCTTCCCACCCTGTTCCTCTCACTTCCCTCCCACTTCTCTTCCTTCCCACCCTGTTCCTCCCACTTCCCTCCCACTTCTCCTCCTTCCCACCCTATTCCTGTCACTTCCATCCCACTTCTCCTCCTTCCCACCCTATTCCTCTCACTTCCCTCCCACTTCTCCTCCTTCCCACCCTGTTCCTCTCACTTCCCTCCCACTTCTCCTCCTTCCCACCCTGTTCCTCTCACTTCCCTCCCACTTCTCCTCCTTCCCACCCTGTTCCTCTCACTTCCCACCCACTTCTCCTCCTTCCCACCCTGTTCCTCTCACTTCCCTCCCACTTCTCCTCCTTCCCACCCTGTTCCTCTCACTTCCCTCCCACTTCTCCTCCTTCCCACCCTGTTCCTCCCACTTTCCTCCCACTTCTCCTCCTTCCCACCCTGTTCCTCTCACTTCCCTCCCACTTCTCCTCCTTCCCACCCTGTTCCTCTCACTTCCAGCCCACTTCTCTTCCTTCCCACCCTGTTCCTCCCACTTCCCTCCCACTTCTCCTCCTTCCCACCCTGTTCCTCCCACTTCCCTCCCACTTCTCCTCCTTCCCACCCTGTTCCTCTCACTTCCCTCCCACTTCTCCTCCTTCCCACCCTGTTCCTCTCACTTCCATCCCACTTCTCCTCCTTCCCACCCTGTTCCTCCAACTTCCCCTCCTTCCCACCCTGTTCCTCCCAATTCTCTCCCACTTCTCCTCCTTCCCACCCTGTTCCTCCTAGTTCTCTCCCACTTCTTCTCCTTCCAACCCTGTTCCTCCCAATTCCTGCCTACTTCTCCTCCTTCTCCCCCTGTTCCTCTCACTTCCCTCCCACTTCTCCTCCTTCCCACCCTGTTCCTCCCAATTCTCTCCCACTTCTCCTCCTTCCCACCCTGTTCCTTCCAATTCTCTCCCACTTCTCCTCCTTCCCACCCTGGTCCACCCACTTCTCCTTCTTCCCACCTTGTTCCTTCCATTTCTCTCCCACTTCTTCTCCTTCCCATCTTGTTCCTCCCAATTCCCGCCAACTTCTCCTCCTTCCCACTGTGTTCGTCCCATTTCTTTCCCACTTCTCCTCCTTACCACCCTGTTCCTCTCACTTCCCTCCCACTTCTCCTCATTCACACCCTGTTCCTCCCAGTTCTCTCCCACTTCTATTCCTTCCCACCCCATTCCTCCCAATTCTCTCCCACTTCTTCTCCTTCCCACCCTGTTACTCCCATGTCTCTCCTACTTCTCCTCCTTCCCATCCTGTTCCTCCCATTTCTCTCCTACTTCTCCTCCTTCCCACCCTGTTCCTCACACTTCTCCTTCCCACACTGTTATGCCCACTTCCTGCCCACTTTATTACACAGCCCATGATGCCCAGTTCACACCCATAACTAAGCCCCACCCGTTTGTGACGGTATTTATATCCTCCCACCGGCACCACGCAAGTCCTCTCCGGGGACTGTAGAAGACAGAGTTCCCAGGTATGCTCATTAGTTGTCCATCTGTAAACTGTAACCCTGCTACAGTATCATGTCACTAAGACAAGCGGCTCGTTTTTAATAGCCCAAATGGAAACCACAAGAGCCTTCATATACTTGTTATGTAATGGAATTAATATAGCGTTGGAAAATAAGCTGAGATCTGATGTGAAAATACAGTTAAAGGAACAGAGGAAGAAATCCAGCGTACTGACAGGGCCGGATTTACATCCCTGGGGCACCTAGACAAGGCACTCTAGGTGTCCTTAGCCCCGCCCATGACCACACCCCTGTTCCTCACATGTCCTCACCCCCAGACCCATCCACTATTTCCTGGCACAGAAAAAAAACCCTTGGCCTATAACAAGCATGGACGAAAAATACAGTATTATATTTACTGTCCCCTTATCTCTTCCCCAAGGCAAAAGAAGAAGAATTTGCTGAGTTTAACTGTGTGGCTTACATAAACGCCTCAGAGAACATGCTGACTCTAGGTAAGCAATACGTCTGTCTAGTCTATAGACATTGTACTACCATTCCTCGTGGGGGGACTGCCTCATTATCAAGTACAGTATACCCACAGCTTTCAAGGAGATGCAGGTACAGAAGGCAACCAGATTATCCCAACAGCCTCAAATGCGCGGCCCTCAAGTGCCACACATTATGGTTAATAATTCTAAATCTGGGTATATATAATGTCATTATTCTTCATTCCTGTAGTGCCAAATTATTCTGTAGTGCTATGCAATAGGAAATAGACATAAAAAGATATTAACCCTTTCAGTGCCAGAGCAGTACGCAACGCATTTCAATGCGTTGCGTGCCCCTTTGGCACTGAAACGGTTAAACAGTACAAATGGAACATGGTAATACAAGAGGTTAAAGGGCCCTGCTCGTGAGAGCTTACAGTCTGTATGTATCTATGTATGTATGTGTAAATCAGTTGCAGAACCACCTAATGCAACATTATTAAAGGGTTAGTAATGTCCACATTTTTTTTGTAGAGGCTTAAAAATGGTTATCATTGCCACAAACCCCATCTCCCCGTCTCCTGACATCAGCGTCTAGCTGACAGCAGGAGATCCCGGTCCGGGGACCAGCAGACTGGGTTATTGCAAAATAATTACTTCATTGTAAAGGTCTACAAAGAGTGCCTTTTGCAAGCACACTTTGTAGACCTTTCCAATGAAGTAATTATTTTGCAATAACGGGAGATCGGCTCTGCTGCAGAGCCTCATCGTGTCGGCCAACTCGGATCCCCTTCTGTTAGCTTTACAGCTGACATCAGGAGAAGGGGAGGGAGGGGGAACTTTCATTGCCAATATCTCTCAAACCATAGCGGTTTGAGAGATGGGGTTTGTGGCAATGTGATTATTTTTTAAAGGGATAGTAATACTTAAAATGTAAAAAAAAATATGTTGTAGGGTTTATCCCCCTGAGTAAAACAAGACTACTCCCACTACTGAAAGGTGTTTCATTCAAAAGTTATTAATTTTCAAAGTTGAATTTTTTAGGTGCAATATCACAGTGGCCTGAAATTGTACAGTGGCGCTGTTGCTACACCATCCTATGGAGATTCATGGTTCCGGGACCAGAGCTGTCCATAGGATCGTGTAGCAACAGCACCACTGTACAATTTCAGGCCACTGTGATATTGCACCTAAAAAATTCAACTTTGAAAATTAATAACTTTTGAATGAAAGACCTCTCAGCAGTGGGAGTACTCTTGTTTTACTCAGGGGGATAACCCTACAACATATTTTTTTTTACATTTTAAGTATTACTATCCCTTTAAGCCTCTACAAATCTATAAAAAAATGTGGACATTACTAACACTTTAACAACAATTTTGGAGTAATTTGCAACAATTTCAGAGCAAATTATGTCTGTTCCGCAGATCTATTATTTTAGGGGTAAACTATGACATCACATTATGATGGAAACTTGTATTGCATCCTGCTGTGCAATTTTTATGAGATGGTCCAAAATCTGCTCCATTGTTTAACGGTGAAATAAGTGCCCGGGGGGAGGGATGCATAAAGAGGTGATAAAGTGAAGATGACTTCTCCATTGATATCACTTCTCCAGTTCCTATGTTATTCTATGGAGCCTATACACTAAGATCTCCAAAGTTGGAGAAATCTTAGTTCAAAGGCTCCATAGAATAACATAACTGTAGAAGTAATATCAATGGAGAAGTCATCTTCACTTTATCACCTCTTTATAATGTCTTAGTGCATCTCCCCCAAAGAATCTTTGCCATTGTTGCTAACTATTTACAGCATAGTTCAACATTGACGGTGTAACGTATGAAGCAAAAGTAGCATGTTGATACATGTGGAAAGGTGCAAACCCAAATCAGGATATATTTTTGGGGGGTATGAATCCACGTTTGCTCAGTTCCACCGGTGTTAACCCCCAACTCCTGTGACTGCGCTCCGAAGAATTCTCTAGAGCGTATGATCACTTCAGTGCACACACTCCACCATTATTAATGGACATTGTTCCTTAAAGGAGCAGTTCACTTTTTTTATGAAAAAATATATATTGTAGGGATTTTCCTACTGAGTAAAATAAGGGTACTCCCACTGCCGAGAGATTTATATTTCCAGAGTTATTACAATTTAAACCTATGTTTTTTTACATTAGCAGTGCCCTCTAGTGGTCAAATTCTAATTAGATTTCCAGATAGATTCTAATGGAGAGGAAAGTCAGAACAGTCAGAGACATATAGTTCTCCATAGAATGTGATAGAAACTGCTGAGTCACTTCCTGTCAGTTAGAACTATCAGGAAGTAAACACAGTAAATTCACTTCCTGTCAGTTAGAACTATCAGGAAGTAAACACAGTAAATTCACTTCCTGTCAGTTAGAAGTAAACACAGAAAATTCACTTCCTGTCACTTAGAACTATCAGGAAGTAAACACAGTAAATTCACTTCCTGTCAGTTAGAAGTAAACACAGTAAATTCACTTCCTGTCAGTTAGAACTATCAGGAAGTAAACACAGTAAATTCACTTCCTAATTATTTAAACTGCTATAATTTTTGAATAAAACATCTGACAGCGATGGGAGTGACCTTGTTTTATTCACCAAGAAACGCTCTATAAAATATGTGTTTTCATAAAAAAAAGTTTACTGCTCCTTTAAAAAATGAACTCGCTAAACATGAAAGCTGGTGCCTAATCTGTACAATTATTTTTATTTCCAGAATCCTTCCGCACCTTTCCTGCTCTTCGGGAACTGGATCTGTCCATGAATGGAATCAGCAGGGTTCATCTAGAACCCACAGACTTTCCCCAACTTGAAGTGAGTCATTCCAGGTTTAACCCTTGATAACCGTGTGGGGGGGCATTATGCATTGCTTCAGAATGTGTTGCACACCCCTCTGGTCCTCAAGGTGTCAGTGTAACAAATCTTACGAAATGTAATGCTGGCAGCAGAAGGCTGACTAGGATGATTCATTATTTTAAACTAGTTGAACAGCCCGTTACACGGTCCACAGTGCCTCTGGCAGCCGGTCGCGGGGCAGTCACGCGCAGCAGAGACTGCCCGCGACACTGCTGATACAGAGCTGTATCAGAGCTCTGTATCAGCCGCGGCGCGGCTGTCTGTACATGTCGGGCGTTACACACAACTTAGCGAATTATTATATAGGATGATTTTGGTTTCTCTGTGCTTTGTTATATTAAATGACACCCAACATGAGAACAAACTATATTAAACTTCAGTGTTTTTACTAGTTAATTGTCAATACTCCCACCACTGGCAGAAACAACACTCAGAGCTCAGAGACATCATTGTACAGGTCTCAGCAATGCTTCTTGTCCTACCTACTACAAGAGGTGATACTACTAGTTTCCACCTTATATCTGTAGGCATGACTGGGAACTCTCCCGATCTGCCCCGGAGACTCCGGTTTTTAGTGTTAATTACCGGGTCTCAGGGGACAGAGACCGATTTCCCCTCCTGAGAAATTCTGCCCACTTCTCCTCCTTTCCACCCTGTTCCTCCCACTTCCTATCCACTTCTCCTCCTTTCCACCCTCTTCCTCCCACTTCCCTCCCACTTCTCCTGCTTCCCACCCTTTTCTTCTCACTTCCCTCCCACTTCTCCTCCTTCCCACCCTGTTCCTCCCACTTCCTGCCCACTTCTCCTCCTTTCCACCCTGTTCCTCTCACTTCCCTCCCACTTCTCCTGCTTCCCACCCTTTTCTTCTCACTTCCCTCCCACTTCTCCTCCTTCCCACCCTGTTCCTCCCACTTCCTGCCCACTTCTCCTCCTTTCCACCCTGTTCCTCTCACTTCCCTCCCACTTCTCCTGCTTCCCACCCTTTTCTTCTCACTTCCCTCCCACTTCTCCTCCTTCCCACCCTGTTCCTCCCACTTCCCGCCTACTTCTTATCCTTTCCACCCTGTTCCTCCCACTTCCTTCCCACCCTGTTCCTCCCACTTCCTGCCCACTTCTCCTCCTTTCCACCCTGTTCCTCTCACTTCCCTCCCACTTCTCCTGCTTCCCACCCTTTTCTTCTCACTTCCCTCCCACTTCTCCTCCTTCCCACCCTGTTCCTTCCACTTCCCGCCTACTTCTTATCCTTTCCACCCTGTTCCTCCCACTTCCTTCCCACCCTGTTCCTCCCACTTCCTGCCCTCTTCTCCTCCTTTCCACCCTGTTCCTCCCACTTCCTGCCCTCTTCTCCTCCTTTCCACCCTGTTCCTCCCACTTCCTGCCCTCTTCTCCTCCTTCTCACCCTGTTCTTCCCACCCACTTCTCCTCCTTCCCACCCTGTTCCTCCCACTTCCCACCCACTTCTCCTCCTTCTCACCCTGTTCCTCCCACCCACTTCTCCTCCTTCCCACCCTGTTCCTTCCACTTCCTGCCCACTTCTCCTTTCCACCCTGTTCCTCTCACTTCCCTCCCACTTCTCCTGCTTCCCACCCTTTTCTTCTCACTTCCCTCCCACTTCTCCTGCTTCCCACCCTTTTCTTCTCACTTCCCTCCCACTTCTCCTCCTTCCCACCCTGTTCCTCCCACTTCCCGCCTACTTCTTATCCTTTCCACCCTGTTCCTCCCACTTCCTTCCCACCCTGTTCCTCCCACTTCCCGCCTACTTCTCCTCCTTTCCACCCTGTTCCTCCCACTTCCTGCCCACTTCTCCTCCTTTCCACCCTGTTCCTCCCACTTCCTATCCACTTCTCCTCCTTTCCATCCTGTTCCTCTCACTTCCCTCCCACTTCTCCTGCTTCCCACCCTTTTCTTCTCACTTCCCTCCCACTTCTCCTCCTTCCCACCCTGTTCCTCCCACTTCCCGCCTACTTCTCCTCCTTTCCACCCTGTTCCTCCCACTTCCTGCCCACTTCTCCTCCTTTCCACCCTGTTCCTCCCACTTCCTATCCACTTCTCCTCCTTTCCACCCTGTTCCTCTCACTTCCCTCCCACTTCTCCTGCTTCCCACCCTTTTCTTCTCACTTCCCTCCCACTTCTCCTCCTTCCCACCCTGTTCCTCCCACTTCCTGCCCACTTCTCCTCCTTTCCACCCTGTTCCTCTCACTTCCCTCCCACTTCTCCTGCTTCCCACCCTTTTCTTCTCACTTCCCTCCCACTTCTCCTCCTTCCCACCCTGTTCCTCCCACTTCCCGCCTACTTCTTATCCTTTCCACCCTGTTCCTCCCACTTCCTTCCCACCCTGTTCCTCCCACTTCCTGCCCACTTCTCCTCCTTTCCACCCTGTTCCTCTCACTTCCCTCCCACTTCTCCTGCTTCCCACCCTTTTCTTCTCACTTCCCTCCCACTTCTCCTCCTTCCCACCCTGTTCCTCCCACTTCCCGCCTACTTCTTATCCTTTCCACCCTGTTCCTCCCACTTCCTTCCCACCCTGTTCCTCCCACTTCCTGCCTACTTCTCCTCCTTTCCACCCTGTTCCTCCCACTTCCTGCCCTCTTCTCCTCCTTTCCACCCTGTTCCTCCCACTTCCTGCCCTCTTCTCCTCCTTCTCACCCTGTTCTTCCCACCCACTTCTCCTCCTTCCCACCCTGTTCCTCCCACTTCCCACCCACTTCTCCTCCTTCTCACCCTGTTCCTCCCACCCACTTCTCCTCCTTCCCACCCTGTTCCTTCCACTTCCTGCCCACTTCTCCTTTCCACCCTGTTCCTCTCACTTCCCTCCCACTTCTCCTGCTTCCCACCCTTTTCTTCTCACTTCCCTCCCACTTCTCCTGCTTCCCACCCTTTTCTTCTCACTTCCCTCCCACTTCTCCTCCTTCCCACCCTGTTCCTCCCACTTCCCGCCTACTTCTTATCCTTTCCACCCTGTTCCTCCCACTTCCTTCCCACCCTGTTCCTCCCACTTCCCGCCTACTTCTCCTCCTTTCCACCCTGTTCCTCCCACTTCCTGCCCACTTCTCCTCCTTTCCACCCTGTTCCTCCCACTTCCTATCCACTTCTCCTCCTTTCCACCCTGTTCCTCTCACTTCCCTCCCACTTCTCCTGCTTCCCACCCTTTTCTTCTCACTTCCCTCCCACTTCTCCTCCTTTCCACCCTGTTCCTCCCACTTCCTGCCCTCTTCTCCTCCTTTCCACCCTGTTCCTCCCACTTCCTACCCACTTCTCCTCCTTCTCACCCTGTTCCTCCCACCCACTTCTCCTCCTTCCCACCCTGTTCCTCCCACTTCCCACCCACTTCTCCTCCTTCCCACCCTGTTCCTTCCACTTCCTGCCCACTTCTCCTGTCCACCCTTTTCCTCTCACTTCCTGCCCACTTCTCCTCCTTTCCACCCTGTTCCTCTCACTTCCCTCCCACTTCTCCTGCTTCCCACCCTTTTCTTCTCACTTCCCTCCCACTTCTCCTCCTTCCCACCCTGTTCCTCCCACTTCCCGCCTACTTCTTATCCTTTCCACCCTGTTCCTCCCACTTCCTTCCCACCCTGTTCCTCCCACTTCCCGCCTACTTCTCCTCCTTTCCACCCTGTTCCTCCCACTTCCTGCCCACTTCTCCTCCTTCCCACCCTGTTCCTCCCACTTCCCTCCCACTTCTCCTCCTACACACCCTGTTCTACTCACTTCCTGCCCACTTCTCCTCTTTTCCACCCTGTTCTACCCACTTCCCGCCCACGTCTCCTCTTTTCCATCCTGTTCTACCCACTTCCCGCCCACTTCTCCTCCTTCCCATCCTGTTCTACTCACTTCCCACCCACTTCTTCTCCTTCCCACAGTGTTCTACCCACTTCTCCTCCTTCCCACTCTGTTCTACCCACTTCCCGCCCACTTCTCCTCCTTCCCACCCTGTTCCTCCCACTTCCCCAGCCCAATCCACCTAATTAAGCCCCAACCACTTTATGATGCAAATCACATCATTAACTTAAGCCTGGTTGCAGCCCATGAGCTGGGAACTCAACAGAAGGAAGTTCCCAGGTATACCTATAGGCTGGTCAAATGGATGTGACATTACATCAGCCAATGGAAATCATCAGCTGTCTCTATGGTGCTCACAGCACCAGCTCTAGGGAGGAGAAACCTTAGGTGGGGGGCTGTAATGCTGCTACTGCCAGGTGTGACTAGTGATATTTAACTAGTGAAATACTTTCATTGAACATAATTTTAATGATTATGTTAGGTGCCTTACAACCCATCCATGCAAGGCTTTGCTCTTATGCAAAGTGAACACTTGCCTAGGATCACCTAGATGCGAGGTGTGCCTCAACTTTACGGACCACTCCTACATGTCTATTGGATGTGACAAGATTAAAGGGATAGTAATGGTTACTATTACAAAGTATCTGACTACTTATAGATGATTAATTCAAAGTTTATTGCTGTTTAAGCTTCCATTTTTTTTTTGCTGTGTTTACAGCAAACAGCTGATCGTCGGCTTGCTGCTGGGTCTTGTGTTTATGTCAGCCAGCTGATTGGCAGCTTGCAGCCGGGTCTTGTGTTTACATCAACCAGCTGATTGGCAGCTTGCGGCTGGGTCTTGTGTTTATATCAACCAGCTGATTTGCAGCTTGCGGTTGGGTCTTGTGTTTACATCAACCAGCTGATTGTTAGCTTGCGGCTGGGTCTGTGTTTACATCAACCATCTGATTGGCAGCTTGTGGCTGGGTCTTGTGTTTACATCAACCAGCTGATTGGTAGCTTGCGGCTGGGTCTTGTGTTTACATCAACCAGCTGATTGGCAGCTTGGGGCTGGGTCTTGTGTTTACATCAACCAGCTGATTGGCAGCTTGCGGCTGGGTCTTGTGTTTACATCAACCAGCTGATTGGCAGCTTGCTGCTGGATCTTGTGTTTATATCAACCAGCTGATTGGCAGCTTGCGGCTGGGTCTTGTGTTTATATCAACCAGCCGATTGGCAGCTTGCTGCTGGTTCTTGTTTTTATATCAAACAGCTGATTGGCAGCTTGCGGCTGGTTCTTGTGTTAACATCAACCAGAAGTTCGGCAGTTTGTGGCTGGGTCTTGTGTTTACATCAACCAGCTGATTGGCAGCTTGTGGCTGGGTCTTGTGTTTACATGTATGAATTAATCAGTGGCTACAACTGTGGCTTCTCCAGTTACTACTGGGGCATGGGACTGTGAATGTTTTTTGAATTTCAAAAAGCTTAATTGAATCAAATTGCAGTAATACAGTGGAAAAGACAGCAGAATCACAGTGACAATGCAGCAACTATAAAATCAAGCAGTAAGAACATATTGGCACTGAGGTTCGGCAAAACTGGAATGGAAACTCTACCACCCATAAATGCACAGTATGAAGCAAAGAAAGTGAAGCAGTACAGACAGCAGAAAACAAGGAAACAGAAGTGGGGAGAAGAGGAATAGGGAGAGAAGGAGAAAGTGCTGGGGAACAAATACCATGTCAGGACGTCCTATAATTGGAGGCAACAGGAGAAAAAGGTGTTAGCGTCATCAGGGTCTTTACCCTGTTTCAAGAGTTCCAACTGAAGTAATGTGATTTGTGACCTGACGAGATCCGCCCACGCTTATAAAAATGGAGGTGTAGAGCCGTTCTGGTATCTGGGTATAAGGGTCTTGGCAGCATGTAGCATAACAAACAACATTTGCTTTTGAAGAAATGGAAGGGGAGGTAGGTTATGGTGAATTATTTAACCCCTTAGGCACTTAACGACAGGCTTTTTTTTTTTCCTTACCAGGTACATCATCTGTCACTAAGTGACATTTTTGCATGACGTACCTGGTAAGTCCATCGTCGCGATGGGGTTAATCACTCCAATTTCCCACTGCAGAAAGATTTATATTTCCAGAGTTATTACAGTTTAAACACGTTTTTTTTACATTAGCAGTGCCCTCTAGTGGTTAAATTCTAATTAGATTTCCTGTTAGATTCTAATGGAGAGGAAAGTCAGAAAAGTCAGAGACATACAGTTCTCCATAGAATGTGATAGAAACTGCTGAGTCACTTCCTGTCAGTTAGAACTATCAGGAAGTAAACACAGTAAATTCACTTCCTGTCAGTTAGAACTATCAGGAAGTAAACATGGTAAATTCACTTCCTGTCAGAACTATCAGGAAGTAAGCACAGTAAATTCACTTCCTGTCAGTTAGATCTATCAGGAAGTAAACACAGTAAATTCACTTCCTGTCAGTTAGATCTATCAGGAAGTAAACACAGTACATTCACTTCCTGATTATTTGAACTACTATAAATTTTGAATAAAACATCTGACAGTGGTGGGAGAGACCTTGTTCTATTCAGCAGGAAAAGATCTATAAAATATGTGTTTTCATAAACAAAAGCTTACTGCTCCTTTAATTCTATTTTATGGCCAAGCAGGAAGCAATTTAACCATTCTCATAAAGTACCAAGATAGTTGCCTTACTAACTGCATAGTAAACTATGGCAGCATCCACAATTCGCCATGATGAGGGAGGCAAATTTTTTCCTGTGAGCTTCGACAGCTTCATCAGCTAGAGGGACTGAATGCATGTGGTGAATAGCCACAGTATCACATAAACATAACCACAGGAATACAATAATGCTTTGTTCAGTGTGATTTCTAAATGCAATTTAGCCATTGGCAGATAAGACACTGGAAATCATAAATCAGACAAAATCATAAAGAAAGCATAGAGATGTAGACATATTTGAGGAGTAATCACCTTATCCCTTTGAGTGCCAGAGGGGTACGCAACGCATTGCTTTGAAATGCGTTGGGCACCCCTCTGGCACTCAAAGGATTAAAGGAACCCTAATGTCCAATAATAATTTTATGTGGTACTGTAGATTAAAAAAAAATAAATTATGTGGAACAAATCCCATCTCTCAAACCTTTACGTTTTGAGAGATATTCACATCTAAAGTTCCCCTCTCCCTCATGTCAACTGTAAAGCTGACAAGAGATCCGCGTTGGCCGACACAAGGCGGCTCTTCAGCAGTCGAAATAGCGATATTTAAAAAGAACTACTTAATTGGAAAGGTCTACAAAGTGTGCTTGCAAACTAGGCACACCGTTCCAATGAATTAATTATTTTCAAATATCGCTATTTCAGCTCTGCTGAAGAGCCGCCGACTGATCCCAGGACTGGGGTCTCCTGCTGTCAGTAGAGCGCTGAAGTCAGGAGAAGGGGGGAACTTTAGATGCGAATATCTCTCAAACCATAAAGGTTTGAGAGATGGGATTTGCTCTACATAATATATTTTTTTTAAATCTACAATACAACATAACATTTTTATTGGACATTAGTGTTCCTTTAAAGGGGAGCTATCAACCCTATACAGGTTTGGCTCATAATTAACTTAATATAGCGATAAACTGTAATATTAGTCACATTTCCTTATACAATGCATCCTATGGCAAAATTTAAAGAGATAATATTGTCAGAAAAAAGTATTAACTATATGCTAGATACAATTAAAAGAGAGTTATTGCACTTATTTGTATCTCTCAAACCGTTATGGTTTGAGAGATATAGGAAAATAAAGTTCTCTGGTCCCTCCCCTTTCTGCTTGACGAGCTACAAAGCTGTCAGAAGCAGATTCTGGTCACTTGACCAGTCGTGGCTCTTCAGCAGCGCCAAAATAACGATATCTAACGATAAATACTTAATTTGGAACGGTCTACAAAGTGTGCCTGGCCTGTAAGCACACTTTGTAGACCGTTCCAGTGAAGTATTTATTTCTAAATAGCGTGATTTCAGCTCTGCTGAAGAACCTCTGTCTGGACAAATGACTGGAGTCTGCAGCTGTCAGCTAGATGGCAGACTTGAGTGAAACAGCCAGGAAAAGGTAACTTTAGCAAGTTATGTCTCTCAAACCATAACCTTTTTTTAATGTCTACAATATTAAATCAACTTAAAATTAACCATTACTATCCCTTTAATGTTTTAAAAATGAGCCTGTCAACCTTTGTCTGTTCCTAACCTCGTCCGATGACAGAAGATTTCTCCACGTAAGCTGGAGAGGTTTAATTGGCTAGAGAGCGCTCCAGCTTACATGGAGCAATCCTTCGTCATCAGAGGAGGTTAGGAACAGACGATGACTGACAGGCTGCGGGGCAGAGCTGTACCCTCAGTCTGTCTTGAAGTAAGGCACAGTCTCATTTTTAAAACTTTAAATTTCGCCATAGGACACATTGCATAACAAAATGAGACTAATATTACAGGTTATCGTTTATTGAATTCATTATGAGCCAAACTTGTATAGGAGTGATAGTTCACCTTTTAATGCACACAACCATGTGGATCTGGGTCCTATTCATTCCAGACTGGATCCTTATCAGAGTTTAGTGCATCTCCCCCCAAGGTATGAAAACTTAGCATTGATTGAAGATGAGTTTGAAAACTCAGCATTGAGTGAAGATTGGTTTGAAAACTCAGCATTGGGTGAAGATGGGTTTGAAAACTCAGCATTGGGTGAAAATAGGTGTAAGAATCATTGAGGCCAATACAGATAAACCAAATGTCCCTTACCGGACAAATTTACTTTTCCTTTGATTTAAATGGTGCCTGTAAGATCTTGAATGGTAGAGATTTTGCTAGCATTCAATAGGTTAGAAACCCAATTTAAATCAACGAACATTTTGGGAATGTTTATTTGTTCCTATGGTGTACTTAGTTTGCACCAGAATTGCACCACTTTAAGTTCATTTAAAAGAGCAGTAATCTTTTGAACGAAAAAGCATAGATTGTAGGTTACTTCCATTGCTGGGAGATGCGTTATTTTAGCATTATTACAGATTAAACTGTACTATTTTTATTACATCAACAGTTGTCCTACAGTGTGCCTGGGGTTCTGCCAGTTATTGTGTTGCATTCTGTGGTAGATGTGAGTCACTGACTACAGGTCTATATAGAATGTGATTGTAACAGCTCTAGCACATGACAGTTATTATGTTACATTCTATGGGAGAGGTGAGTCACTGACTACAGTTCTATATAGAATGTGATAGTAACAGCTCTAGCACATGACAGTTATTATGTTACATTCTATGGGAGAGGTGAGTCACTGACTACAGTTCTATATAGAATGTGATAGTAACAGCTCTAGCACATGACAGTTATTATGTTACATTCTATGGGAGAGGTGAGTCACTGACTACAGGTCTATATAGAATGTGATAGTGACAGCTCTAGCACATGACAGTTATTATGTTAGATTCTATGGGAGAGGTGAGTCACTGACTACAGGTCTATATAGAATGTGATAGTAACAGCTCTAGCACATGACAGTTATTATGTTAGATTCTATGGGAGAGGTGAGTCACTGACTACAGTTCTACAGTATATAGAATGTGATAGTAACAGCTCTAGCACATGACAGTTATTTTGTTAGATTCTATGGGAGAGGTGAGTCACTGACTACAGTCTATATAGAATGTGATAGTAACAGCTCTAGCACATGACAGTTATTATGTTGCATTCTATGGGAAATGTGAGTCACTGACTACAGTTCTATATAGAATGTGATAGTAACAGCTCTAGCACATGACAGTTATTATGTTACATTCTATGGGAGAGGTGAGTCACTGACTACAGTTCTATATAGAATGTGATAGTAATAGGTCTAACACATGACAGTTATTATGTTACATTCTATGGGAGAGGTGAGTCACTGACTACAGTTCTATATAGAATGTGATAGTAATAGGTCTAACACATGACAGTTATTATATTACATTCTATGGGAGAGATGAGTCACTGACTACAGTTCTCAATAGAATGTGATAGTAACAGCTGGATCACTTCCTGTCAGTTTGATTTGATCTCAGCAGTGGGTGGGCTTTCATAAAAACACTTTACTGCTGCTTTAATATAAATTAAAGTTGTGTGAAGCTATCATAAGCTTGGGAATGTATTTTTAGCTGAAGGGTGAATATAAGTGTAGCTATTTATCCTCTTGGATGCTAGGGACGTCTCCAGCATGTTGTGAGACAATCCATTTGAGACTTGTCTTGCATCAAAAGGGTTAAAGGAGCCTGTGTCTTTATACGCTACCCTGGGTCCAACCATTTCTGAACCCCTTAAGGACCTGTGTCAGGACCCTCACTGGTAAACTTCCCTAAATGACAGCGACAGTCCTGGCATGTCACGTATTTTGTGGTCCTGCAGTAGCGCTGTGACCACTAGCAGGGTCTAAAATGAACCGCTCCCAGACCGATACGGTCTGTCAGACACCTGTTAGGCGAGCTGGCACATGTGATCAGTCACGTGTTCTATCGTGCCGGCCAAGACCAAAGAGGTCCTTAAGGGAAGATTACTTCCCGGATCGCTCGTCTTTATGGGGTTAAAACAGCCATGAATGGAATTAAGCTTGGTGTCCTGATATTATACTTACAGATAAGTGACAGTACAGTACAGGAATAGGTAACCTTTTGACTCTCCATATGTTTGCAGACTACAACTCCTGTTGGGGATGAAGGGATTTATAGTCTATAATAGCTGGAGTGCTGAAGATTGCCTGGAAGCACAGAAAAACATTGTGACATCAGATACAAACCAACTGGCCCTTTCATTCTGCCTATTAACCTATCTAGGTAGCTAAACCTTATTCTATTGCTATGATAGCCATATGTCTACCCCAAGAGTTCTTACATCCATTTACTGTTTTAGCCCCTACCACTTCTGCTGGGAGGCTAGACCATGAATCGATCACTTTTTCTGGAAAGTAGTCTTTTCTATCCTTTAATTTTAGAGCATGTCCTTTTGTGTTCATTTTATTCTGAAAATTAGATCCCTCCTGAACATTATTAAATCCAACCGTGGTTGTGTAACCTTTGACTCCACTGAAGGGGGCTATTTAGCTTTGTGGCTAGGACCTTTATCCGGCCACTCAGCCACGATTGGCCTACGCCTTCTAGCCACGATCACTAGCCTCACCCTCTAGATTCTTGCCCTAAATACTTGTTGAAGGAGTGTTCTTTTGCTACTGTTCCTGGGTCCGTGCCATCAGATTGTGACATAATCACAATATTGTCCCTCATTGCAGTCTGTCCTGCCAAGCTACAGGATTTCACATCAGAGGGGAAGCAGTGTGACAGATGGAAAAGGGGCAGAAGGAGGACACTTTAAAATAAAATAAAACAAAGGCTACATCGTTAAGGGCAGTTGGAAAGGTACACTGCTTTATAAAAAGCTATATTGCCTTAAAGGGATAGTAATACTTCGTTTTAACTTTATTTTATTTTGTAGGCATTAAAAAAACATGAAGAATGATATAAGTCTTATCTCTCAAACCTTTATGGTTTAAGAGATATTCACAAGCAAAGTTTCCCCTCCCGCCCCTTTTACCTAGTGTAAGCCATCTCTTCTCAGATGTGGAATGCAGTCCATAGACCGGACAGATAACAGAAGGGGACAATCTTCTTCCTATTAGAACAATGAAAGCCCTGCCCCCCTTGACAAGTTTTTCAGGTTTTTCCCTTATCTTAATTGAAGATTGTCCCTCTCTGCAGTGTACCTGGACACCTCCCTTCTGATCTGGCTGAGCAGTGTTACATTAGTAAAAGGGGTGGGAGGGGGATACTTTATCATTGAATTACTCTTGTACTACAACTCTGACAATTGAAATAACACTCTTCAAAGTTCAAATACTATGATGATTAATTAGAGCTGCTTTTATTATGAAACATTACTATCCCTTTAATAACTAAACATTACTATCTCTTTAAAGAAAACAATTTCTGTATCTAAAAGTAGTATGGTCCATTGTGAGTCTGTTACACAAAACTGATCCAATCTGCTACTGACTGCTAAAGGTTTGCTTGTATCTAGAACTAATTATAAATGATAGCCTGATACTTGCATACAAGGACAAAGGAACATCTTGTATTACTTTAGCAGAGACAGTTTCCTGTTTTTCCAAGCTGACAAATGGCAACAGCAGAAGCGTCCAACTTTAACCGTCTCCTGATGTTTTATGATGAGGCAGGAAGAGCGTTCCATCTGGGGAAATGGATTATGGGAAGTAGCTTCAGAGGTTACCAAACAATCCCATTATTTGTATGGAAGTGACATTTATTCGGCTATTGGCCCAATATGTGACATTTTATTCATTAAAGTAAATTAATTATTGGTACTTTACTGTATATTAAGAGTCTATGTTATTAGATCTTCCTGTAACGTCCCACATGCCTTTTATCAAGATATTTCTTAATTCTTTAGTTGCAGGAGATGTCTGGGTTCAGTTATTCCATTTAAAGATATAGTAATGCTTAAATATGAAAAAAAAAAAAATATATATATAGATATAGATATATACAGTAGTGTAAAAGCCTGTACATGGCCCAAGTTCCGGGTGATGCGTTGCGTACCCCTCTGTCACTCAAAGGGTTCAGAGGCCGGTCCTGCTCTGCGTACTGCCGGCTCACGCAACACTGTGATGCACTGTAGAGAATGCCCGAACACACAGGCAGTCTCTACTGTGCATGACTGCATCGGACAAACATTTTAGCATTTTATTATATAGGATACTAGCAATGTGGGACGCCGCTGCCTGTCATGTTATGACCGTTGGGCGCACGTGTGTGAAATGCACACACACTGATAAACACAGATATATGCAACACACAGACACATACACACAGTGAGCGGCAGAAACATGGAAAAGACATGCACACACACAGACTCACCGGAGATGCACACATGGACACACATATGTAACAGAGATGTACACACACACACGCAACATACATGGGCAGACACACATGCGTGCAACAGACATGCTCACACACAGGTAACAGATATGCAAACACATGCAGCAGACATACGCACACATGCAACAGGCATACGCGCATACACACATGCAACAAACATACGCGTACACGCTACAGACATACGCACACACACACAGACACGCAACAGACATACACACACGGAACCGACATGGAACAGACACACAACAGACACACAGACACGCAACAGACACACACACACACACACACACAGAGGGGAGACTGACACAGTGATAGGCTCCCCCTCCCCCGTGTGTGGAAGTTCCCGGATCTTGCTGGTTCTCTGAATCTGCAGGTTCTGAGTGTAGAAGTGGGGGCTGTGGCCACCCTGGGATTAGTGTAGGAGTGTTACAGTGGTGTGTAGGTAACAATCTGCAGTATTCAGAGAGTTAGAAGTAAAATGTAGCCCCCCCTAGGGACCAGAGAACATCTTTTCACAATGAGTTGTCATCCCCCCTGTGGTCCTGAAACCATGAAATCAATGGTATTTGTTATTTACTTTACTTTCGTGCAGAATTGTAGTATTATGCCTCTGTGTGTTTGACGTGTAGAAGTGGAAAGCAGAAAATAAAAGATTATGTGAGAGAGGCTTATACCAGTATGTGCCATGCAGTATACAGTGGTGTGTCATGTCAGTTAACCCTTTGAGTGCTGAAAAGGCATCCAGTGCATTGTAGTGCAATGCATTAGTTACCTCTCTGGCACTCAAAGGGTTAAATAGAGTGCTGTTAATTTGTCCCAATGACATTCAGCCCCCCACATTACTGGCCCTGGTACAGAGGAGACACTCTTCTCCCCACAATGTGCCTTGCAATGTCCGGATCCAGTGCGGGAGGAAGAAGCCGCTGTTGATTGTGAGGAAACAGGCCGGAGCCTAGGGGCTGGCAGGGGTATCGGCCGTGGAGAGGGCATGCTGGGCATCTGTGAGTTGAGGAAAGAACAGGGGTCACAAGGGTCGAAAAAAAACCAACATGGTCACACCGGAAAAAGTCAAGAGTATATAATATTTTAAAGGGATAGTAACAAATCTATTAAAGTTTATCTCTGAGTCTTGTTTATATTTTTAGTAACATGTACCACTATATTTAACCCCTTAAGGACCGGCGCGCGCACGCGCGGCCGGCACTTTCGGACCACGGGGCATTTTTTTTTTTTATAAGTGCTTCCGGTTCAGGACTTCCAGAGCGGCATGCAGCTGCGACGGGAGCCCTGAACTCCATGCCGTGCCAGGACAGTCATTGGTCCTTAAGTGCTGGACCGCCGTGACAGCCCTGGCATGGCAATGGTCCTTAAGGGGTTAATTACTTAGTGCAGTAGTTAAAACTGTATTGAAGCCAAAAGGATCCCCCTCCTGCCACTTCTGGACCCTCCCATTAGATGTGGAATCCAGTTGTGGGACCGGACGGATGCAGCGAGGGACAATCTTCATTCAGTAACTATAATGAACCCCTTGATGAAGGAGGACAGGATTTTCCTTTTGTTTACTGAAGATTGTCCCTTGGCACGCTCCATCCTGACCAGACTGAGAGGCTGAGTGACACAGGGAAAGGGGCAGGAGGGGATCCTTTTGGAAGAATATAATTTTAAGTACAGCACTGTTAAAGAAGTTAAATATAGTGCTACATGTTAAAAAATATAAAGAAAACTCACAGGTAAACTTCAATAGAAGTATTACTATCCCTTTAACCCTTTGAGTGACAGAGAGATTGTGAACGCATTGTAAAGCAATGTGTTGTATAACCCTGTGGCATTACTTCCTAAAGAGGGACACATGGGAGGTATGAAGCACTAATATCTCCTAAAGAGGGACACTTGGGGGGTATGAAGCACTAATATATCCTAAAGAGGGGACACTTGGAAGGTATGAAGCACTAATATCTCCTAAAGAGGGACACTTGGGAGGTATGAAGCACTAATATATCCTAAAGAGGGACACTTGGGAGGTATGAAGCACTAATATATCCTAAAGAGGGGACACTTGGGAGGTATGAAGCACTAATATATCCTAAAGAGGGGACATTTGGGAGGTATGAAGCACTAATATCTCCTAAAGAGGGACACTTGGGAGGTATGAAGCACTAATATATCCTAAAGAGGGACACTTGGGAGGTATGAAGCACTAATATCTCCTAAAGAGGGACACTTGGGAGGTATGAAGCACTAATATCTCCTAAAGAGGGACACTTGGGAGGTATGAAGCACTAATATATCCTAAAGAGGGACACCTTGGAGGTATAAAGCACTAATATCTCCTAAAGAGGGACACTTGGGAGGTATGAAGCACTAATATATCCTAAAGAGGAACACTTGGGAGGTATGAAGCACTAATGTATCCTAAAGAGGGGACACTTGGGAGGTATGATGCACTAATATATCCTAAAGAGGAACACTTGGGAGGTATGAAGCACTAATATATCCTAAAGAGGGGACACTTGGGAGGTATGAAGCACTAATATATCCTGAAGAGGGGACACTTGGGAGGTATGAAGCACTAATATCTCCTAAAGAGGGACACTTGGGAGGTATGAAGCACTAATATATCCTAAAGAGGGGACACTTGGGAGGTATGAAGCACTAATATCTCCTAAAGAGGGACACTTGGGAGGTATGAAGCACTAATATATCCTAAAGAGGGACACCTTGGAGGTATAAAGCACTAATATCTCCTAAAGAGGGACACTTGGGAGGTATGAAGCACTAATATATCCTAAAGAGGAACACTTGGGAGGTATGAAGCACTAATGTATCCTAAAGAGGGGACACTTGGGAGGTATGATGCACTAATATATCCTAAAGAGGAACACTTGGGAGGTATGAAGCACTAATATATCCTAAAGAGGGGACACTTGGGAGGTATGAAGCACTAATATATCCTGAAGAGGGGACACTTGGGAGGTATGAAGCACTAATATCTCCTAAAGAGGGACACTTGGGAGGTATGAAGCACTAATATATCCTAAAGAGGGGACACTTGGGAGGTATGAAGCACTAATATCTCCTAAAGAGGGACACTTGGGAGGTATGAAGCACTAATATATCCTAAAGAGATTGGGAGGTATGAAGCACTAATGTATCCTAAAGAGGGGACACTTGGGAGATATGAAGCACTAATATATCCTAAAGAGGAACACTTGGGAGGTATGAAGCACTAATATCTCCTAAAGAGGAACACTTGGGAGGTATGAAGCACTAATGTATCCTAAAGAGGGGACACTTGGGAGGTATGAAGCACTAATATATCCTAAAGAGGGGACACTTGGGAGGTATGAAGCACTAATATATCCTAAAGAGGGACACTTGGGAGGTATGAAGCACTAATATATCCTAAAGAGGGACACTTGGGAGGTAAGAAGCATAAATATATCCTAAAGAGGGACACTTGGGAGGTATGAAGCACTAATATATCCTAAAGAGGGACACCTGGGAGGTACGAAGCACTAATATATCTTAAAGAGGGACACTTGGGAGGTATGAAGCACTAATGTCTCCTAAAGAGGGACACTTGGGAGGTAAGAAGCACTAATATATCCTAAAGAGAGACACTTGGGAGGTATGAAGCACTAATATCTCCTAAAGAGAGACACTTGGGAGGTACGAAGCACTAATATATCTTAAAGAGGGGCACTTGGAATTGCAGTATTATGCCTGTGTGTGTTTGGGTTGTGCAAATGGAAAGAGGAAAATAAAAGGATCATTATACCAGCATGTTAACCCTTTGAATGCCAGAGGGCGTTGCAATGCGTTGTGCACCCCTCTTGCTCTCAAAGGGTTAAGGTATAGAGAGGCGTGTCATAGTTAGATAGCAGTGGGAAGTGTATTCATGTCTGGGAACTTTGACTTGTGGAGTCCCTGGAGGGGACCTATGTGGTGCTGATGTGGAGAGGCCAATGGGGCAATTTGGGTTAAAAGTGGACGGGGCTTAACTGCAAGTAGGGGGCGGGGCTTAATGTAAATGTGAAAAGTGTTAGGAATAGGCTGGGGAAGGAGGAGAAGTGGAAGAGAAATGCAAGTTTACAGAGTGAGGGGTTTGAACATACTCCCTGAGGGGTAAAGCTTGATACACAACCCTGTGGCAGTCAGTGGGTTAAGTGTGTACCTGATGGCTGCCTGTCCTGTGTCTTGCATGGCAAATGATGACAGTCAAGAAATAATTCAGCAATGATTTAAGCAATGAGTGCCATTTTGTTCCCCTGGTGCTGCAGCTTCCCTTCAGTGGCTGTACTACAGGTCCTGCTGAGGCCACTGGGAGTCAGAGTGAGTGACTGTGTGTGTTTGTCAGCCATATTTCTTTCTGGTTTTGTGTGTGTGTTTGGTTCTGTGTGAGTGGGGTATGTGTGTGTGTGTCTGTGGTGTAGGAGCAAGTGGCAGCCATTTTATTTTTCTCAGTTGGACAGTGGTGGACAGGGTGGGCAGTGGGAAGTGTATTCATACCTGGGAACTTTTATTTGTGGAGTCCCTCATGTGGTGCTGATGTGGAGAGAGCAATGGGGCAATTTGGGTTAAAAGTGTGCGGGGCTTCATCATAAATGTGGAAAAGTGTTAGAAATAGGCTGGGGAAGGAGGTGAAGTGGGAGGGAAATGCAGGTTTACAGTGTGAGGGGTTTAAACACACTTCCTGAGGGGTACAACTTGATACACAACCTTGTGGCAGTCAGTGGGTTAAGTGTGTACCTGATGGCTGCCTGTTCTGTGTCTTCCATGGCAAATGATGACAGTCAAGAAATAATTCAGCAATGAGGGCCTACCTTAACCCTTTGAGTGCCATTTTGTTCCCCTGGTGCTGCAGCTTCCCTTCAGTGGCTGTACCACAGGTCCTGCTGAGGCCACTGGGAGTCAGAGTGGGTGACTGTGTGGTGTGTGTCAGCCATATTTCTTTCTGGTTTTGTGTGTGTGTTTGTGTTTGGTGCTCTGTGTGTATGTGTGGTGCTTTGTGTGCTTATTTGGTGATGTGTATGTGGTGATGTGTGTGTGTGTGTGTTTGGTGCTGTGTGAGTGGGGTATGTGTCTGTGGTGTAGGAGCAAGTGGCAGACATTTTGTTTTTTTCCTCAGTTGGATAGTGGTGGGCAGGTGTAACGGTTTGTTCAACACTCAGACACAGGAGGTTAGGATAAAATACAGTTTTATTAAGAAACACAATGAAAATACCCACACGGGCGTAACACAGGAGTAATATAGGACTTAGACTTATGCCTACACAGGCCCAGTATAATAGTAAGAGAGTACAAATACTGTCATCGGTCAGGCATGACAAGGAGAACTCAGCACAGCATGGGTTAAAGACCAATAGATATAATCAGTCTCTGATGTGGTGTGTTCAGTAACGCCCAGTATGATGGAATAATAGCGATAAGGAGACTGTCATGCTAGAATGGAGACAAGCACTTAGATCTGCCGGAGCAGAGCTGAGACTTATACCCCCTGCCGTAGCAGTAAACGGAGGCCACACAATACTCTGCAAGAGCTGTACGGAATAGAGCCATGACCACCCTACTGGTGCAGTAACGGAGGCAACAGTACCCTGCACGAGCTGAATTGGATAGAGCCAGTGGCACCCTGCCGGTGCCATAACGGAGGCAACAGTACTCTGCAAGAGCTGAATAGAACAGAGCCAATAGCACCCTGCTGTTGCAGTAACGGAAGCAACAATACTCTGCAAGAGCTGAACGGAAACGCAACCACGGTCACACTGCCGGAGCAGTAATGGAGGCAACAGTAGCTCTGCAAGAGTTAACGGAAGGCTCGTAGCAGTAACGGAGGCAACAGTAGCTCTGCAAGAGTTAACGGAAGGCTCGTAGCAGTAACGGAGACAACAGTAGCTCTGCAAGAGTTAACGGAAGTCTCAGTAATTGGCACACTGCCGGAGCAGTAACAGAGGCAACTGTAGCTTTGCAAGAGTTAACGGGATGCTCAGCGGAATGTACACTGCCAGAGCAGTATTGGAGGCAGCTCTGACACACTGCCTGGTAGGCCCAGACTAGCGGAAGTCAGAATGTCGCCCAGCGACACAATGAAGCAGGAACTGGAGAGCTGGGCAGGAACACGGAGCAGGAACGTCAGACAAGCCGGGTCAGGTCACTGAGCAGGAACGTCAGCCAGGGTGGGTCGAGTCACGGAGCAGGAACGTCAGACAAGCTGGGTCAGGTCACGACGCAGGAACGTCAGTCAGGCCGGGTTGGATCACGGAGCAGGAACCAGAAGCGAGTAGTCAAACGGGCCAAGTCGGTACACGGGAACACAGCAACTCAAGTCA
This sequence comes from Rhinophrynus dorsalis, assembly GCA_037306005.1. NCBI lineage: Eukaryota > Metazoa > Chordata > Amphibia > Anura > Rhinophrynidae > Rhinophrynus > Rhinophrynus dorsalis. Next base: position 623,532,337 of record CM074719.1, on the reverse strand, counting down.
GCACTGGTACAGGAACACCACGAAAGGGCACCAGATAGGTGCCAGGGCCCAGTATAAAAAGGCCATACTGGGCGGGCCAAACATAACTCAGCCAATAGGAGCGCAGCACACAGAGACTGACAGAAAGCACGGGTACCGTGATAGCAGGCTGGATAGTCCTGTGAAAATCCTAATGGGAGCAGTAACTCCTCTTTACTGCCACCCCTGGGTGTGTGAGTGTCTCCTGAGGAGACATAAATTATGTAATGAGGCTTTCTCTTATATATACATATATATATATATATATATATATATATATATATATATATATATATATATATATACAATATTGAATTAAAGCAGCACTCACAGGGCTTCTTAATAAAAATATTAATTTATTGTGTCAACGTTTCGGCCACTTAACGTGGCCTTTCTCAAGACCATATATGAATGAATGAATGAATATGTTTATTTATATAGCGCCACAAGTGTACGCAGCGCTTTACAATCTCAGAATTTAAACAATACAGGGTTACAGGTGCTTTTTGTAGAGTGAAACATTGGGTGCGAGGACCCTGCCCGAAAGCTTACAATCTAAAGTGGTAATGGGAGACATACAGAGTACATTAGGGTCAAGTGCTGAATACAGTGCTAGTTTTCATGATAATAGAGGACATCAGTAATGTAAATAATTTATAAGAACATTCATTGTACAAGATCAGTGCCTTCTAGCATGTTGAGATTTTATCCAAGAGGTGCATTTTCAAGTGAGATTTGAAGGTTGTCAGAGAGGTGCAGTGGCGTAGGTTGGATGGTAGAGCATTCCATAGATACGGAGCAATGAGAGAAAAAGGTTTGATCCGTGACAGGGCTGTAGAGACAAAAGGAGCTGAGAGAAGACAGTCATTGGCTGACCGTAAGTGTCGGGATGGGGTATAACGGGAGATGAGAGTGGAAATGTAAGAAGGAGTAAAGGAGAGAAGTGTCTTGAAAGAGAGAAGTAAGATTTTGTATGATATCCGGAGTTTGATAGGCAGCCAATGGAGAGTTTTGAGGAGGAGTGGGGCAGGGACAAACCTAGGTGACAGAAGAGTAATTCGTGCTGCCGCATTCTGTATAGATTGAAGTGGTTGGAGATGGGAAGCAGGAATGCCAGACAGAAGAATGTTGCAATAGTCCATGCGGGAGAGGATGATTGCATGTATAAGAATTTTGGCTGTGGAGGAACAGAGGAAGGGACGGATTTTTGCAATGTTACGCAAAAGAAAGCGACAGGATTTAGTAATGGCATTAATATGAGAGGAAAATGAGAGAGAGTTGTCAATTATCACCCCTAGACACCGTGCTTCTGATACTGGATTTATGGTAGTGCCATTTACAGTCACCTGGAAGGGCACTACAGGGCCAGGTCTAGGTGGAATGAGGAGCAGTTCAGTTTTGGACATATTGAGTTTGAGGTGTCTATGAGCCATCCAGTCTGAGATAGCAGAGAGGCAATCTGTGACTTTAGCCTGGATATCAGAAGTGAGTTGAGGTACAGATAAGTAAATCTGGGTGTCATCTGCATAGAGGTGATATTTGAGACCAAATGAGTTAATAAGATCGCCAAGGGTTATTGTGTAAAGAGAAAACAGAAGCGGTCCTAGAACAGAACCTTGAGGAACCCCAACAGAGAGTTGGATGGGGGAGGATGAAGAGGTGGCAGAGGAGACACTGAAGGATCTGTTAGATAGATAAGAAGAGAGCCAGTCCAGTGCTGTGTTGCGGATTCCTAAGGAGTGAAGAATGCGGAGGAGGAGTGCATGATCAACAGTATCGAAAGCTGCTGAGAGATCAAGCAGGATAAGAATTGAATAGTGACCTTGAGATTTGGCAATGTGAAGATCATTGACAACTCTTGTAAGAGCAGTTTCAGTGGAGTGAGCATTACGAAATCCAGATTGTAAAGGGTCAAGCAGGTTGTATGCATTGAGGAAGTCAAGCAGGCGTGAGTAGGCTAAGCGTTCCAGGAGTTTAGAGGCAAAAGGCAGAAGATAAACTGGTCGATAGCTAGAGGGTGTGTTACTGTCAGAAGAGTTGTTCTTAAGGATAGGTTTTACTAAGGCATGTTTGAAGTCATAAGGAAAGGTAGCGGTGGCAAAGGAGGAGTTGAAGATTTGTAACAGGATAGGGATTAGTGTGGGGGAGAGGGATTGGATGAGGTGAGAGGGGAGCGGATCAAGTGCGCATGTAGTGGACGGAGCAGAGGATAGTAGGTTAGTCAGTTCCTCCTCCGTGACTAGTGAAAAAGAGTCCAGAGTGCCAGGAGGGGAACGAGGGAGGCTAGGAGGAGATATACAAGGTGGTATATTATCCTGGATGGAGTCCACCTTGGTTTTGAAGTAGTCAGCAAAGTCTTGTGGTTGTATGGAGTTAGCGGGGGAAGCAGATGGAGGGCGAAGGAGGGAGTCAAAGGAAGAGAAAAGTCGTCGGGGGTTGGATTTATGATTGTTGATTAGTTGTGAGAAGTAATGTTTTTTTGCAAGGGACAGAACAGAGTTAAAGCAGGAAAGGAGGAACCTGTAGTGGAGAAAGTCTGCTAGAGAGCCAGACTTTCTCCACAGTCGTTCAGCTGAACGAGTACAGGAGCGGAGGAAGCTGGTGTCTTTATTAAGCCATGGCCGCGGGTTAGTTCTGCGAGCCGATCGGAGAGACAGAGGCGCATGCAGGTTCAAAGAGGAGGATAGGACTGAGTTGTATATTTTGACAAGGCTGTTAGTGTCAGAATTAATGGGAATAGATGAAAGTCCATTAGCCAGGGAGGACTGGAGAGCCGTTAGATTAAGGGATTTGAGGTTACGCGTGAAGCGGGGAGAGGAAGCAGGGATTGCGGAAGGTGTATATGTAGTGCTGAAAGTTAGAAGATGGTGATCTGATAGTGGAAGAGGAGAGATACTAAAATCCGAGAGTGCACAGCTTCTAGTAAACACAAGGTCTAAGAAGTGACCGTCCTTGTGAGTACTAGCATTCGTCCACTGGGTTAGTCCAAATGCAGATGTTAAAGAGAGAAAACGGAATGCCCAGGAGATGGAGGGATCGTCCACATGACAGTTGAAGTCCCCCAGAAGAAGTGAAGGTGTGTCTGATGAGAGGAAGAAGGAGAGCCATGATTCAAAGTCAGAAAGGAAGTCTGAAGGTGTAGCGGTAGGTGGGCGATAGATGACTGCAACTTGTAGAGAGACTGGAGCAAAGATACGGACAGCATGCAGTTCAAAGGAGAAGCGGAGTGAAGATGGGGGAGAAATTGGTTTGTAATGACAATGTTCGGAGAGCAGCAAACCCACTCCTCCCCCACGTCCAGCTGGGCGTGGAGTGTGAGAGAAGGAGAGACCACCATAGGAGATTGCTGCCTCTAAAGCACTGTCAGATTGAGAGAGCAAAGTTTCAGTAATAGCAAGTAAACTGAGGGAGCGAGAGAAAAAGAGATCATGCACAGTGTTATATTTACTAGTAATGGAACGAGCATCCCACAGAGCACAGGAAAAGGGAAGAAACTGAGGTTGAAGGCAGGGAATGGTGATTAGATTTGAATTGTTCCTATGCTGACTGGAGGTAGAGTGTTTGTGAATGGAGATGGGGCCAGGGTTTGGAGAGATATCTCCAGCTGCCAATAAAAGAAGAAGAGAGAGAGGCAGGAGATGAGAGAGTGATTTGTGTGTATTTGGTTTTTGGATTGTGTGGTGTGGAGGAGTGTTGGAGCGGAGAAGAGTAATGAGTTGGTGTGTAGAGGTGAGTGTGGATGGTAGAAGTGAAGGAGAGATATAAATATAGGGTGGAGGAGATGGTGGAGGGTAGAAGGAACCAGATATTTTAGTGAGAACTGCAGCTATGGAGAGAAGGAATATTAGGTATTTAGATACTCTTTGCAGAGGGCATAGTGTTGAAACAGTCCAAATGGGCCGAGTGCACCTTCTCATGATGGAAGAGTTTGTTTTGTCCACAAGCTGGTGTTGTACAGAGAATCTTGAAGTTTAGTAGAATTGCAGAACTTTAATTTAGGGGTTTGCTTCACATCCTTTGTAGCTTTGTTTAGGGGGTGTTCTTTTTCCAGTGTAATCAGTTCTGTCTCTTGCTCCACTCCTGCTCAAGTCCTGCTTAAGTCTTCTTATCATCACTTAAGATGGGTCACTTCAGATGGGGAGCCCCTTAGTGTCACCCTGTAGGGCTGTCACCCCAGTAAACAGGAGTTTAGATGTTAGCAGGGGTGCAGAGAGACAGATGATATTGTGATGGTAAGGGTTAATATCATACAGACCAGACCAGACGATCTGTAGATTCAGTTGCAGCCAGGATTGATTAAAAGGTGATTCCCAATGATATGTCAATGAAAGAGTTAAAATCCTGGAGTGGATGAATGGTATGTTGAATCTTCCCACTTTGTCCTGTGCTTTTGGTTGTAGATCAGCTGAAGTCCCAAGCAGATGAAATGAAGTGCTTAGAAACAGTAATCATAAACTCCAGAGTTAGTTCTTTATCTTCAGGCAGGCTTTTCCAGGCTGTGGTTCTGTTGAAAACTGAAATCTTCCTGTGTCAGATGTAGTCAGGTGTGTCCTCAGTGCAAGCTCAGGCAAACTCAGGAAAAACTCTACAGCAGACTTAGGAAGCCCTGACTTGGGAGAGCCCTGCTTGAGAAGTGGGTTTTTTATACAGTCAGTCAGGAATACTAGCCAACTGGACCCAATCAGAGCCAATTGCACTTCAAAAACAGAACCGTGTGTTGTAAATAATTATTGATAAGGATTACCTGTGAAGAGACAGGATAGGAGGTGTCAGAAGACATCCATATAGTTCCAATACACAGACATAAGGAGCCTACAAGTCTAGTACAAACTGCAAGATGACTCTATAACATATAACTCTATAACATAGAATTCAAAATTACAGTATAATCTATTTAAACTCAGGAAAAACTCTACAGCAGACTTAGGAAGCCCTGACTTGGGAATGCCCTGCAAAGCTACTATATATATAGTAGCTTTATCCCGCTGTGTAAAACATGGGTACTTGAGATATTTTTAGTCCAATGTTAAAGGGATAGTAATACTTCATTTTAACTTTATTTTATTTTGTAGGCATTAAAAAAACATGAAGAATGATATAAGTCTTATCTCTGAAACCTTTATGGTTTAAGAGATATTCACAAACAAAGTTTCCCCCCCCTGTTCCACCAGATCAGAAGGGAGATGCCCAGATAGACTGCAGAGAGGGACAATCTTCAATTAAGATAATGGAAAAAGCTGAAAACCTTGTCAAGGGGGGAAGGGCTTTCATTGTTTTCATACAAAGAAAATTGTCCCCTTCTGTTATCTGTACTGTCATACAACCAGACTCACATCTGAGAAGAGATGGCTTACACTAGGTAAAAGGGGCGGGGAACTTTGCTTGTGAATATCTCATAAACCATAAATGTTTGAGAGATAAGACTTATATCATTCTTCATGTTTTTTAATGCCTACAAAATAAAATAAAGTTAAAACGAAGTGTTACTATCCCTTTAAAGCAGAAATTTCATATGATTAACATAGCGACGCAGATGATAGTTACAGTGAGGGAAAAATTATTTGATCCCCTGCTGATTTTGTACATTTGCCCACTGACAAAGAAATGATCAGTCTATAATTTTAATGGTAGGTTTATTTGAACAGTGAGAGACAGAATAACAACAAAAAAATCACATTTCAAAAAAGTTATAAATTAATTTGAAATAAGTATTTTACCCCCTATCAATCAGCAAGATTTCTGGCTCCCAGGTGTCTTTTATACAGGTAACAAGCTGAGATTAGGGTCACTCTCTTAAAGGCAGTGCTTCTAATCTCAGCTTGTTACCTGTATAAAAGACACCTGTCCACAGAAGCAATCAATCAATCAAATTCCAAACTCTCCACCATGGCCACGACGAAAGAGCTGTCCAAGGATGTCAGTGACAAGATTGTAGACTTACACAAGGCTGCAATGGGCTACAAGAACATCGCCAAGCAGCTTGGTGAGAAGGTGACAACAGTTGGTGAGATTATTCGCAAACGGAAGAAACACAAAATAACAGTCAACCTCCCTCGGTCTGGGGCTCCATGCAAGATCTCACCTTGTGGAGTTTCAGTGATCATGAGAACAGTGAGGAGTCAGCCCAGAACTACACAGGAGGATCTTGTCAATGATCTCAAGGCAGCTGGGACCATAGTCACCAAGAAAACAATTGGTATCACACTACGCCATGAAGGACTGAAATCCTGCAGCACCCGCAAGGTCCCCCTGCTCAAGAAAGCACATGTACAGGCCCGTCTGAAGTTTGCCAATGAACATCTGAATGATTCAGATGAGACCTGGGTGAAAATGTTGTGGTCAGATGAGACCAAAATAGAGATCTTTGGCATCAACTCAACTCGCCGTGTTTGGAGGAGGAGGAATGCTGCCTATGACCCCAAGAACACCATCCCCACCATCAAACATGGAGGTGGAAACATTATGCTTTGGGGTGTTTTTCTGCTAAGGGGACAGGACAACTTCACCGCATCAAAGGGATGATGGACGGGGCCATGTACCGTCAAATCTTGGGTGAGAACCTCCTTCCTTCAGCCAGGGCATTGAAAATGGGTCGTGGGTGGGTATTCCAGCATGACAATGACCCAAAACACATGGCCAAGGCAACAAAGGAGTGGCTCAAGAAGAAGCACATTAAGGTCCTGGAGTGGCCAGTCTCCAGACCTTAATCCCATAGAAAATCTGTGGAGGGAGCTGAAGGTTCGAGTTGCCAAACGTCAGCCTCGAAACCTTAATGAATTGGAGAGGATCTGCATAGAGGAGTGGGACAAAATCCCTCCTGAGATGTGTGCAAACCTGGGGGTCAACTACAAGAAACGTCTGACCTCTGTGATTTCCAACAAGGGTTTTGCCACCAAGTACTAAGTCATGTTTTGCAAAGGGGTCAAATAATAATTTCACTCAGTAAAATGCAAATCAATTTATAACTTTTTTGAAATGCGTTTTCCAGGATTTTTTGTTGTTATTCTGTCTCTCACTGTTCAAATAAGCCTACCATTAAAATTATAGACAGATCATTTCTTTGTCAGTGGGCAAAAGTACAAAATCAGCAGGGGATCAAATATTTTTTTTTCCCTAACTGCACATTAGCAATATCCACAGACTTATACTTGAAAGTAAAACTAATTACTGCATTAACGAAAAAAGAACATTTTAACCAAAAGAAATCCTTCACTGGAACGGTCTTCTACTGGTGCTTGGTTTGCAAGCCCATGTAGAAGACCCTTTGCTAGATCGTTGACGTCAGGGGAGGGGGAATTTTGAAAGCGGATATCTCTCAAACCATTAAGGTTTGAGAGATGGCACTAGGGGCATTTAATTTCTATGATAGTGATAGTATTACTATCACTTTAAGCCAGCAGGGTAATGCACAATTACATTAGGCAAGCAGAGCAATATACCATTACATGTCATTAGCAAAACAGTACATCAGGGCGGCCCAAGTTTGTTCCTCAGGGGTCACCAACAGTCCAGGATTTAAGGATTTCTCTGATTGAGCACAGGTGAGCCAATCAAAATGAATGAGTCACTGACTAACACAACTGTGCTTAGTCAGTGAAATCCTTACATCCTGCACTATTGGTGGCCGTTGAGGAATGAACTTGTACAGCCCTGACAATATGCATTTTTTTAACATTAAAGGGATAGTAATACTTGCAAATTACTAATCCCCAATATTGTAGCTTTGTTAAAAAGAAACTTATTGCCCCCAGTGTCATCTCTCAGACCCTTATGGTTTGAGAGATGATAGCGCTCAAAGTTCCCCCCTCCCTCCCCCTTCCCTGACTGAGCGCTGACTGCAGGGATATCCGGTATTACTTGCATCAGGTGGCTCTGCAGCATTGCCAAGATCGCATTTATAAAAATGAAATCTTTCACTAAAATGGTCTTCTACGTGTGCATTCAAACCAATCACAAACCAAGCACAAACCAAGCACACGTAGAAGACCATTTCAGTGAAAGATTTCTTTTTTATAAAAGCGATCTCGGCTCAGCTGCAGAGCCGCCTGATGTACATAAGACTGTCATACGACAGCTTCCCCTGCAGTCAGCGATCAGTCAGGGAAGGGGGAGGGAAGGAGGAACTTTGAGCGCCATCATCTCTCAGACCATAAGGGTTTGAGACATGACACTGGGGGCAATAAGTTTCTTTTTAACAAACCTACAATATGGGGATTAGTAATTTGCAAGTATTACTATCCCTTTAAGCATTGGGGTCCACTGGTGGGGTGCACTGGAGGACCAAGGTATTTTTTTATGTGTTTGGAGAGGCTGTACGTGTAAGAGATCAGACATAATGGCTCAGGACAGTCACCGTCACAAGAGTGATATAAAGGTGATAACTATTAATAGCAAACTGAGGACATAGAAAGTGCTTTCAGGACACTAAGGCCCCTTCTTCTGACATGGGTTAACTGTTAACTCAAAATTCCCACTCGCCACAAGCCAATGGCGAGTGAAAATTTAGCCCTGGCGAGTAGAAATTCAGCCCTGGTGGTTATGTTATGTATTGCAGTGGCGAGTTACTTTTCAGGTCTGGCTAGTAACAAAGGACTTCAAATTTTAAGCCCTAGAATAACACTGTATTTATATTTACAGAGATCACAGTGAGGGAACAGTTAACTTAGTAATTATCGGTCTGCATAGATATGAAATGATAATGCAGTGCAGATTTATTTGTTAACCCATTACTGAAGAAGGGACCTTAGTGACCTGAAATCTTGCACATTGTATGTCCTCAGTTTGCCTTCACATAACTCTTGTGAACTCCTTGTTATAAAAGTACATTGAATCCCATCTACTCTCCTGGCGTACAGTGTGCCACCTTTTTCCTGGATTTCTGCCATAGTCACAGGAATAGATGGAAGGAGGAGGAAGAGAGAGGACACATTTTCTGACATTTGATGATTGGCTCCATTAGCCATTTGGAGGGCCCACTACATACATTTGTTTGGGCCCCATAACACAGAGTAGGTTTACAAAACATAATTTAAACCTACTGGATTCTGGGGCAGATGGGGTCCGCTTGGACGCTGTGCCCCAACACACCTGCACCCCTTGTAGTTACACCCATATGCAGGATGTACTAGGCACTATTAAAGGGATAGTAATGTTTCCTAACACAAGCAGCTCAGATCTTTCATGTTAGTTAATAGTACTGATGTCTTATGCTCGCACTGTTCATAACTTGCTAGTGAGTGTGATGAAGTTTATCACTCCTGTCCCTTTTCCCTATAGTAAGCCACCCCCCATCATATCTGAAAACTGGTCATCGGACTGGACAGATCACAACGAGGGACAATCTTCCCTCTGTCAGTATAAGGAAAACCCAGAGCCCCTTAACAAAGGAGGACAGGTTTCTCCTTATACTGACTGAAGATTGTCTCTCATAGTGATCCGCTGTCAGATCTGATTGAGAAATGCTGACGTTGAGAAAAGGGGAGGGAGGGGTAAACTTCATCAAGTTCTGAACAGTGCGAGCATCAGACATCAGTACTAATAACTATGACTAATGATCTGAGCTGCTTGTGTTAGGAAACATTACTATCCCTTTAAGTAAAGTCCGCCTCTTGGATTAAGTCAATACATACATCAACTCATGAACATTATACACTAAATCCAGCAGTGCAGACCCTTCCACACTTTTATTTTTACTAAAAAGATTGAACCCTTTGAGTGCAAGAGGGGTACGCAAAGCATTGCAATGCGTTGCATACCTCTCTGACACTCAAAGGGTTAATGTCACTTTATGGCCACATCTCTGATGCCACAGCTGCACCCTAAAATGGCAGGCATTAGAATGACATGGTCATAGTGCAAGTTTGAGCTGTAATAACATTTAAATGAAACATTTCCCAGCAGCAGACAACCCTACACAGTGGATATTATGGTATTGGAGCAGTCAATTTCAGACCCTGTTTGTGCTTACAGGGCTCCCGCAGGAGTGCTGCAACTAGAAAGTATGCGACGTGCCAGGACCTTCACTGGTCCTTAAAGGGATATTATAGTCCCATAAAAAGTATGTCCTAAATCGTAGCTTCAGTAAAAAAAACATTCAATGTGCTTACTCCTTTCTCTCAAACCGTTATGGTTTGAGAGAAATAAGAAAATAAAGACCTCCGCTCTCTCCCCCTTCTCATGTGTCAGCTGTATAGCGGACGTCATGAGATCCTGCTTCCGGGACCAGACGGCGGCTCTTCAGGAGCGCTGTCATCGGGATATCTAACTATAATTACTTCATCAGAATGGTCTACAGTGTGTGCCTGGCTTACAAGCATACTGATGGAGTAATTATACCTAGATATCTAGATGACAGCACTCCTGAAGAGCCGCCTACAGTCGGGCGACCGGATTCTGCCTCTGACAGCTTTACAGCTCATCAGGCAGAAAGGGGAGGTTACGAAGGACTTTATTGTCTTATATCTCTCAAACAATAACGGCTTGAGAGAAAGGATTAAGCACATTGAATGTTTTTTTACTGCAGCTACGATTTAGGACATACTTTTTATGGGACTATACTATCCCTTTAAGAGAAGAAAAATGATGACGGTCCTGGCATGTCATCGGTTGTTACGGGGTTACCGTACTATGGTCAGGGAATCCTATTGGTCCCTATCACTTTTGACCTTGCCCCTTGGTAAATAGATAAACTCTTCAACCAGGCCTGGATGTCACTTCCATGGAGACGGCCATGACTTTTGGTAGCGGGAACACAGGAAGCAAAGTCTGCTCGTGAGCCACGGTAATGAGCTTCTCATCGCATTGTGCTCCCCTTTGGTCCTTAGAGGGTTAAGCAGGCACATGCACTTAGTCTTCTTCAGTTAGAAAAAAAAGAACTACCAGTAAAGGTCATGTCAAACCTCCCCATGGATGTGATCCCAGAACTGACTGAACAAGGGCACAGTGACACAATGCACAGAGGCCATTGTGATTTCCTGGCTGAATAAAACAAAAAAAGTTTACTGCTCCTTTAACCCCTTAAGGACCCTTGACGTACCAGGACTGTCACGGTCCTTGAAATACTCAAGGACCAATGACGGTCATGGTACGTCACGTACTTTTTACTTACAGTGCTCTACCGGGAGCGCTGTAAGTAAAAATAGGGCCTGAAATTGACCGCTCCAAGATCGCAGCGATCTCTATCAGGCCCCTTAATGACGCGCCGATACACGCGACAGGTCACGTGTACCGGCGCGTCCAAGTGCTCCTATGCGGTCATTATGGGACGGAAATGTCCCAGGACCGCCGGTCCTTAAGGGGTTAAAACTGAGACGGTTGGGGGGAGGGTAAAGCTGGAGGAAAGAGGGGAGTCTCCACCTCAGAGGCCCTGCCTTTTTTTTAAATGCCCTGCCTTCTGGAGAAGGGGGACTTTACCCCATGATTCCCGAGTTCCACATGGACTAAGAGAAATGGGTTTAAGAGGATTTTAGTGAATTGACTGTTATCTTTCTTTTCTAGACTGACCACATTTCCCCTCTGCCATTCAGCGACACTGTGTGGGCGGGGTCAAATGACATCACATGACCCTGTGCTGATGTCACTGGATGTGAGAGCAAAAACCGTGCTTTCTCAGAAGCGTCACAGAGCTATAAGCACTAGGATATGCACACTGTGATTGACTGTATACAGTGCACACACCACATCACACTGTATATTACAGTGTGCCACATGTACCAGAACTAAACCAAATGCACCATTAGGAACAAATAAAAATGCCCATTGACTTAAAAGGGATTTTTAACTCCTTGAATGATAAAGAGGTATTTGATGCATTTCCCTAGCAGTGACGGGATTAAGTACCCCATGGAAATAAATGTGAACCTTTATTTGCTCCCTGTGTTGCAGCTGGTTTGCTCCACTTCTGCCTTTGTGCATAGCCACATGTACATACAGTGTGTTCTCAGACCTGCAGAATACATATTTATGTCTAATAACAATCATACACCCCTGGCCTCTGGTGCAGTAGCATAAGTTACAGTGGGTAATTAGCCCAAAGTGTATGCTATGCTTATTAATGTAATAGTGACAGTCTAGCGGTATCTGAGCGTCGTTATGGTTACACTTACTCTCAGGACAGGGTAGTCGATTCACTCAGGCAGTCACTCAGTGTCAGTGCGGTGCCGGCCGGGCCTGGACTGGAGCCGCGGGGGTCAGTCTCTAACTGTTACTGCAGTGTGCTGTTCATTTTTTTGACTTCCAGTCCTCTCTCCTCTTCTTTAACTTAAATTCTGCATCCGCACTCCGCAGCCGCCTGTCACTGCTCCCGTACCCAGTCCTAGATACACCGTCACTCACTATGACTTGTGCTCACTCACTCACATGCGCCGGGTGTCATATGTACCACCTCACACACATGCACCAACCAGCCAATGAGGAGAGGAACATTGTGCAAATACTCTCCCTTCATTGGCTGGTGGTGGTGTGTGCAGCGTGCATGTTACGGTAGGCTGTGACTGAGCTAGCACCAGGGCTGACAGTGACTCTGGCTTTGCTTTAAGTTTATTCCTGGACTCTTTATTGTCTCGGTGGGGGATGATTCAGGACGTGGGACACAGCACAAAATTAAGGGACTGTCCCGGGCATTCCATGACGCGTGGTCACCCTAATCTTTTGACACAAGTATTTACTTATTCTTGTAAGAGACGCTTCCCCTTTAGAAACTTGAATTTAGAAAAGCTGTGTGTGACCTGTGTACGTTTGTCTATGATCTCAGGTTCTGGATCTTTCATATAACGGTCTGTCTCCTGATGACGTCTCACGGCTCGGTGTTCTCCCTCACCTCAGAGTGCTTCACCTCACAGGAAATGGGCTGACGCACCTGCCGCTGGACATGAGTGCGCCTCAGTCGTAAGTAGGAGATTCAGAGTGTCCTCGTACTTATAAAAGGGAAGGCTGACACTTCTTATGTGTTCCTTGTAAATGCTTTCTGGGTATTTTATGAAACTAAGCACCACGGGCTTAATTCATCAAGCTGAAGAGGTGCAATTCTGGAGAAAGTCAGTTGCACCATAGGGGTGTAAACAAAATTATGCATTTAAATTGCGTGTTTAACCCCTTAAATGTTGGAAAGGTCTGCAACTCATTTCAAAGCAATATATACTATATTCCAGGGCTGTCCAAGTTCTGTTCTCAAGGGCCACCAACAGGCCAGGATGTAAGGATTTACCTGATTAACCCCTTAAGGAGCAGCAGTCCCGGGGTGTGTGGTCCATTAAGGACCAGATAGAAAAGTTTGACGTGCCATCCCACGTGACTGATCACGTATGCTGGCACGCCGAATGGGGGACTGAAAGAGATAGCTCCGGTCTTGGAGTGATCATTTTCAGTCCCATCTATTACTCACATCACTCCCGCAGGAGCGCGGTGAGTAAAAGTATGTGACATACCAGGACCGTCACTGGTCCTTAACGTAAAAATAGCAGTGACGGTTCTGGCACATCACTGGACATTAAGGGGTTAAGTACAGGTGGGCCAATCAAAATGAATGAGCCACTGACTGACTCACCTGTGCTTAATCAGCGAAATCCTTAATTCCTGGCCTGTTGGTGGCGCTGGAGGACTGAACTTGGACAGCCCTGATATAAATATATTGTTTTGAAAGGAGAGTGACACTTTAGGAAACCTCTGTGTCCCCTATGGTGCAGTTGGTTTACCCCAGAATTGCTTCTTAGTACATCTCTCTTTATTTATGACCCTTTAATCCAGTGGCTCTCAGTCATTTTCTGTTTACGGCATTACTAACACTGGAATTTAAGGGCACCCCTAACATTTTATAGGTCATCTTCCATGGGTGTAATGAGGGCTAAAATACACAATATATAGAGTTAGTCCTATATCCCACCATAATAATGACACAAACAAGTATATTAGGCTTTACAATTTCTATAATTATACATCTGAAACTCAAAATTAAGAATTTTCTGTAAAAGTCTTCATAGAAAAATGTGGCACCCAAAGCTGGTAACCACTGAGTTTAATCCTTGTGAACGTTAGCAAATTACTCTCTATATATTAACCCTTTGAGTGCCAGAGGGAATTCCATTGCATTGCTTTGAATTGCATTGGACACCCATCTGCAAATCAAAGGGTTAAAACTTTTATGCTCAGTGTAGCTGTTTACTAACAGCTAACTAGCTCTGTACTAGAAATGGCTCTTTAACCCTTTGAGTGCCCGAAGGGTACGGAATACATTGCAAAGCAATGCATTCTGTACCCCTCTGGCACTCAAAGGGTTAACAGTCGGTTTTGTGCTGCAGTAGTTTAATGTGTGTTCCCACACAGTTAGTTTACTGAATTATTGTAACTTTGACTACGTGAGAGCTCCTGATCCAGAGATTGATAGGGGAATGGGGTAGGTAGAATGATATGAACATACCACAATTGTTTTCTTCAACGGACAGTAGAATAACTATCTGGTCACCAGGTGGCACTGTTGCTAACTGTTTAATATATAATAAATAACAGTGTAACTTTTCAATTGGTAACTCCCAGCAGTGGGAGCAACCTTTTTTTTATTCATCAGGAAAAATCCGACAACATGGGTGTTAAATATGCAAAACACACAATACATACATGCAATACACATTCACAATGCAGACAATACACATCCCTAAAACACACATGCACACAACACACACACAGAAACACACACCGCAAGACACACACACTCACAACACACATGACCACAATACATAACACACACACAATACACAAGCAATACGCCACAACACACATGCGCGACACACACACAACACACAAACAATACACATGCACAATACACACTCACATTCACTGCATGCACACACAACACACCCACACATGCAATACACACACACAACATACCACAATACACACACACACACACACACAACAAACACACGCACAATACATCACAACACACATGCACAAAACACATACAACACACTAACAATCCACACTCACATGCGATACTCACATGCAATACACACACCCACAACACACACAGGAAAAACACACACATGCAGTACACAAACACAACACACACATACAATACACACATACATAATACCCCACAACACACAATACACACACACACATGTGCAAAACACACACACAACACACATGCATGCAGTACACACACACACACACATTCAATACACACACGCAATACACACACATGCACAACACACACATAATACACACGCAAAAAAAACCCACACACAATGCACACAATACACACATAGGCACACAACACACGCAATACACAAACACACACACACACGTTGCAAAATTCAAGAATCCAGTCATTAACAACATTGTCCCTTTATGGATTTACCTGGGGAAAGTAGTTCTACACATAAATCCACTTCATTTTTCAACAATATTAATACCAGACACATGTCACAGTCTATGTTTATTTGCTTATACATACATCTGCATGAGACTTTTGTTTTTTTTTGGGGGGGGGTTACTTATTTTAGTAACCACACGGGCAAAGCCATGACAATATTGCTAGTAAAATGTATAAGGTATTAGCTTCCCTTGCTGCTTAAAACAGGGTACTCCAACTGCTTTGATTTGGCCAGTTCAAAAATACAAACCTGATTTTTGGGAGAGAATAGGTGCAGTATTTTTCATGGCCATTTCGTTTTATGGTGTTATTGTGGCTGTTGCTGTCAGTTGAGAGCTTTGTTCTTTGATGCAATGCGTTACCTATACCTCTGGCGCTCAATTGTTCTTTCAAACAATGTCTTAATGAATAATTTGGAATTTGTTCGTGTTCCACTGGTTGGCAGAAGCCCAATGTGGACAGCCAGTTGTTATCTTTATTAGTAATTTGATATTGTAATACAGGACATATTGTTGTTTACAGTAAAGATAGCGGTATTACAATGTTTCCAGCGCTGGAGGTTCTGATGCTGGATGACAATAAACTGACCAACCCTGCTGTGTTTGCAAGCATGGCCAGTCTGAAAAGGTAAGATACCACAGCTCTGAGATATTCAGACCCTGGAGCCCCAGACTACTACACATCTTCACTTTGGTGCCTGCAAAAGCACAGAAGACCACATCTGATAAGTGTTGCGTTAAATCAGGGGTGTTCAGACCTATCATATATGAAAAGACTCGGCTGCAGTCCAAAGGCTCATAATGTCAAATTGTTTGATGATAAAATACCTCCGTTTATTGAATACTTTTAAAAAAACATGCCAATCAAAAGGCAAAGTGAGGGTAGACATGACAACAAAGAAAAAAAGTCCCACGTACCATCTAACGCGTTTCACGCTAAAAGTAGCATTTAATCATAGACTTGATTAAGCGCTACTCTTAGCTCAAAACGCGTTAGACGGTACGTGCGACCTTTTTTCTTTGTTGTCATGTCTACCCTCACTTTGCCTTTTGATTTATATGTTTTTTAAAAGTATTCAATAAATGGAGGTGTTTTATCATCAAACAATTTGACATAATGAGTCTTTGGAGTGCAACCGAGTCTTTTCATATATGAAGTTTCTTCCACATACCGGAGTAGAGAACCGGTCTCTTCGGCTTTCGCACCCAAGCACACGGCGGTGAGTCTCTATGCATGTTTATATATGTATATATCCGGATGTTACATTGGCTGTGTTTTCTGTGATCGTATGAGCTTTCACTTATGTTTCCTAGTTTGTGTTCAGACCTATAGCTCTCAGTGTGGATAGGGGCCAAATAGGGCCCAGCTGACCCCAGAGTGCAACCCGCCTAAGAGTTTTTTAAACTAATTTTTTTGCCTAATTAGCTAGAACACATAAACTGGTAGGCCAGAAAGAGTTACTGCTTGTCAGTCCAGTACAGTTTAACCCCTTAACGACCCTTGACGGTCATAGTACATCATGGGTCGATCTGACTTAACCCGACCGATGACGTACTATGACCGTCATCGAGTTCCGGGCTCCCCCCGCGGCTGCACGCCGTTCGGGGAGTCCGGAACGCAACGGAGCAAAAAAAAAATTTGCTCCGTGGTCGTTGAGTCGCGTCCGCGGCCGGATTCCCCGGTCGTTAAGGGGTTAACGACCCATGACGTACTATGACCGTCATGGAATTCCAGGCTCCCCCCATGGCTGCACGCCATTCGGGGAGTCTGGAAGAAGAAAAAAAAAAAAAAAAAGCTCCGTGGTCCTTAACTGACCGCGCCGATCGGCCGGTCCTTAAGGGCTTAAACATATCAGTATTGTCATTGACTCGATCAATAAATAAATAAATCCATATTTTTGAATAGCTGATAAGCTATAATTCATCATCAATCAAAAATTCGGGCAGCACTTACACTTGTGGCTTTCTGATCATGTGGTTCACAACAAAAAAAAAAAACTTGGACACCCCTGGCTCTCAGTGACATTCTTTAAAACATTGTATTTGGCCAGTTTTTTAACGATTATTATCCACCCTCCTTCCCATTTATGTGAAACTGACCCCTTCTCCTTGGAAGGAGCTGATCCAGAAGAAAGATCACTAGGCTGAGTTTACCAATGGCAACCCTACCTGGCAATCTGCCGACAGAGATAATTCCAGTTTGTAAGTATTCTAAACAGAGTCCTGAGTACTAGCTCTGTTGTAACTATTATTCAGGATTTGTTTGTTGGGAGAATTGTCTCAGTCAGCAGGGTTGCCATTGTAACTGCAGCTCTGCCAGCCCCTTCCAAAAGCTGATGTTACATAAAAAGGAAAGGGGTTGAAAAAACGTAATTGAAATCCGACTTTTTAATGAGGTGATAAAGGGTAACGTCTAAGTACATGGTGTTGCCTCACAGCTATGGGAACTGATTTCCCATAGCTTAAATCTCTCCTATTAACTCTCTGATTACACTGCAGATCTCTATGATCTTGTTGGGCTATTTATATGAAGGTATCCAAAGGGTTAAACAGAGAACCACTCAGGTTGGATTTCTTCACTTAAATAGGCAATTGACAATAAATATAATTCGAGAACTTTATCTTTAATATGTATTGACACGCTACTTCACAGTAACGAATTGATCACAAGAATCAATCCTTCATATTTGTGCAAAAATATATCTATTTTATTAAAATACAATATACAATGTATATATAAATATCAGCAACAATGAAATATATAAGTGACTAGCAATTATAATAGGTACATAGAAAATCAAACCACACTATTTATCATAAAGATTACCAGCGGTGCAAGGGTTAACCACCTATAGGTATATTCAGAGGTGTAATAACAATAATTGCATTCAGCAGCATAGAATAGGTTAATTGATTGTTACAATTAATATAATACAGTTGGCTGCAGGGTCTCTTAATACCTCTGCCCCAGAAACTGTATAGACTATGCCAATTATGATGTAAGGGGTATTGTGACATGAATTAAATAATTCCTCAAACAATTCCTTGTATCATATATAAATAATAATTAAATTTAGGGAATAACTGGAATAGAATCCCAGATTTAAATCTCTATAATTTAATTATCTACTGAATTCAATATTGAATACCTCTGAATAAAATATATAAATTGCAATTAATATAGTCAAACAAAGATTATATAAATAATCTACCAGAATTAATCCAGTAACATATGTCTATAAAGTAACCAACTTCAGGCAACATATATTATGACAATAGCAACCTATATAAAACCTATAGGCACTCCAAGGGTTAATCCACACGTTTAAAATAGATGCCACACCCAGAAGTTATTTTGTCTATTAAAATAATACCTTCAATTACAAAATATAAGCCTGGCACATATACAAAGAACTTTAGAATGCACACCACAAATAAATAGACAAACAGCAGTTAGAGAGTTAATAATGAATTCCAAGAATTCCCTTGATTAAATATCAGCTATTATAATTTTACCAGAAACACAATATTCTAGACATACTCAAAGTTATATTAACCAATATAAACAAGGATAAATATATCTCACTGCTATCTCTATTTTATGATCTCTCTGGTAAATTATAACAATAAATTAATTAATTAATTCTGCATAATTTCTTAATGACTATGCTAAATATATAGCAGATTATAATATTTTCCATAAAACTGGCCAGGCTTCTATGGACAAATATGTATATAGATAATTTTCCTCAATTATCGAGGAAATATACTTATTTTGAAATTAGGCAGAATTAGAATAAATAAAATATAATTACCAGGTCAATCAGTGTGGATTCTTGAAGTTATAAGGTGTGGTCAGGAATTTGATCATCAGCCAAGAGAGCCCAGGAACTTCTTATTCCAGGAAGTCACAAAGAGCCCCTTTAACTAAGAGTATTTGCATTATATTGACAAATTTTTCCTTATCAGTTATCCCCACCTTTTTCCAATGATTGGACAAAGATCCATCTCATTATACCGTGACATCACCGGTCTGCCCTGATTGGATATTAATATATCCCTAATTATTCAAGGAATGTGGATAATCCCAGTCATAATGCTCTCAAGACTCTAGATGGCGCTCTTACTCTACTTTAGAATTTTACCTATAATCAGTTTTATGTCATTAATGATGTATGTAAGAGGGCATGAAACGTCATATAAATTTGTCAGTTTTCCCAGACGTTCTCATAGGGGATTGTTTTTCTCATAAGATAAGACACTAAGAATGTCTGGCAAAACCCACTTTATCACCATAAATGTCAATTAGTTAGTTCTCCCTCATAGAGACCCCTGGAGATAATATGAACACATTTTAAACAGAATTTCAGCTAATTTCTACAATTAGAATTAACCCTGTATGGTCCCCCAGGACAAAGTCTCTGACAATCTGCAGGACTGGATGATGTCAGTGCCTCGCTTGGCACTTATAGTAGAGGATGCAACATCTCTGTCTTTTCCAATAAAGCCCTGTTATGGTGAATTTTGCAGGACAAAAAGAGTGGGGATGGGAGAGTTTTAAACTTTACATAGTAACATAATAAATTAGGTTGAAAAGACACAAGTCCCTCAAGTTCAACCTTTGCCTCATAACCCAGAGAAAGGAGAATTATATAAGCTTTCCTGCTGCCAAATAAGTTAATCTTTAAGTGAACTTCCTGTTTTGCCTACTAATACACAGTATAACCCTGTATGTTCCCCTGTGAAAGAAATGTATCTAATCTTCTCTTTAAAGGAGTAGTAAACTTTTTTTATGAAAAAATATATATTGTAGGGATTTTCCTACTGAGTAAAATAAGGGTACTCCCACTGCTGAGAGATTTATATTTCCAGAGTTATTACAGTTTAAACCCATGTTTTTTTTACATTAGCAGTGCCCTCTAGTGGTCAAATTCTAATTAGATTTCCTGTTAGATTCTAATGGAAAGAAAAGTCAGAAAAGTCAGAGACATAACAGTTCTCCATAGAATGTAATAGAAACTGCCTGTCACTTCCTGTCAGTTAGAACTATCAGGAAGTAAACACAGTAAATTCATTTCCTGATTATTTAAACTACTATAATTTTTGAATAAAACATCTGACAGCAGTGAGAGTGACCTTGTTTTATTCAGCAGGAAATGCTCTGTAAAATATGTGTTTTCATAAAAAAAAGTTTACTGCTCCTTTAATGTATGCATTGTTATGTGCCATAACCACATCCTTGGGCAAGTAATACCACAATTTAACAGACCTTACTGTAAAAAAACCCCTTCCTCTGCTGAAGTTGAAACTTCCTTTCCTCTCATCTCAAGGCAAGGGCCCCTGGTTATTTGATTAGGAATGAATAGCTCACCACAGAGGTCCTTGCATTGACCTCTCATATACTTGTACAGATAGTCATCTTTTCTCTGAAGTAAATAAACCAAGTTTGTTTAGTCGTTCCTCATACGTCAAGTCCTCCATTCCCTTAATTCATTTTGTACCCTCTCTAGTTCTAGTATATCCTTTTTCAGAACTGGTGCCCAAAACTGCGCTGCATATTGGAGGTGAGGTCTTACCAACGATTTGTACAGTGGCAAAATTATATCATCCCATCCTAAATTTGAATACTTGATTCCCATAGCTGTAAGGCAACAACCTACACTTAGAAGGTCTCTTCCCATTACCCTTTACCGCTCCTTTAACCTTTAATGATCGGCTGATCTGAGCAGCGCGGTCAATTAAGGAGCACGGAGCATTTTTTTTTTTTTTTTTTGCCCCTTCCGGTTCCGGACTCCCCGACCGGCATGCAGCCGCGGAGGGAGCCCGGAATTCCATGACAGTCATAGTACATCATGGGTCGTAAACTCAGATCGACTCATGACGTACTATGACTGTCAAGGGTCGTTAAGGGGTTAACATTGTGACTGAGGTCAGTCTCTTTCTTAAATTGTCAACAACTGAATGAACTAAAATATATTCACAGCATGGCTGCCTTTTTAATAGTACTATGTAAAGTACAGAGCTTTTGAAATCACAGGTTTCTTTTTTGAGTGTTCAGACCTTTACGTGCTGCAATTTAAAAAGTAGTATTTAATTAAAGCGGAACATTCACATTCAAATAACTAGCCATAGTTCTGAAGATACACCTGTCATGATCAGTTTTGTGTGTATAATAGTCCCCTGCTGTACCCATTATCCTAATAAAAATTACCTTATATGTTCGCGGCAAGACAAGGGAGAGCGGTGCCATCTTTCCTAAAAATAAACAGCGCATGCGTCAGCCCTCCCTGTGTCTTGTCAGTTACATAGGAAGAGACCGCCCCTACATTTTTTTTGCTCTGTTGTTCGTGACACGCGCTTGTGCACGATACCATGCAAATTGACGTGTTAGGTCCTCCACGGGTGCCCTCATACAGGATCCTGAACTTGATCGTGCACAGAATCCGTCTCCCTGTGCTCTGGAGGTAAGAGAACGGAGAACGAGAACGCAGACGTGATACAGAACATGACAGTAGCAGGAACTTTTACTGAACTAAACTGCTGTAGTGTATTTGTTGAAGTGTATCAGCTTAAGTCCATTGATCAAAAAATTTCACACCACGATGTTAACCCGTTGGGGAAAGCGCTCGCACCTCACAGACATGACCTGCACACGCAGAATTCAAGGAGCGTGCCAGGTCACATGGTTTAGCAGCCATGACATAGGATTAAGGGGCTGGACGGACGGTTCACTCTCAAGCCCTGTGGGAGTGTCTTCTGCACCATACGGTGCGCGGCAGTACAGGTCTAACAGAATGTTACATCATCAGGTACAGGATTCATGTTTCTTTTGCTGAATTTATACCAATTTTTAAGCGAAAAGACACACAGCAATATACAAAGGGGACACAAAGGAAGGGATGAAGCTATCAACATGCAGAGGTGAAAGTTCCACTTTAATCCATTAGGTGTCACCAGCTACAACAAACTTTGTGTGTGAATGAAATGTATTCATAAGTGTTGCTCTTCAAGTGTACAGCGCTAATGATTATTTATGTTGGTGCTCTATAAATGATGATAATTATTATAAAAGATGTCCATTCCTTCTGCTTGCTATAGCCTGCGGCTGCTAAATCTTGACAAAAATGCTATTTCTGAAATTCCTTATTTACACGAGATGGACACCAGCGAGTGCAGCCCGCCCAGTGATGGGGCAGAGGAGAAAGGGGAAGAATCAGAAACGATGGGGGAGAGAATTCCCAAAACACAGGAAGTAGTGAAAGAAACGCACCAGGAAGACGCCTCCGAACCATTGGATTACATGGTATTACCCAGTGCAGAAGACCCAGACAGGACCGGTGAGTGCTCTTTGTCACGTTCAGTGGCGTAAAAATAGGAGTAGCAGGGTCGCACCTACAACCGGGCCCATCACTCTCAGGGCCGGCACTCTAGTAATGCAGAGCGCTGGGAGATGACATCATCTCCCAGCGCTCTGCATTACTAAGAACCGCACGGGAGCTTGAGTTCCAGACTGAGGTCTGTGCCGAATGAGGCACAGATCTATCATCTCACACACCGCTAGACCACCAGGGACTCGAGGTAGGAGGAGGGGAGCGGTCAGTAGGGGCATTGTGGAGAATGAGGGGCAATGTGGAGATGGGAGCATTGTGGAGAATGAGGGGCATTGTGATGGGGGCATTGTGGAAGGGGCATTGTGGAGAATGAGGGGCATTGTGATGGGGGCATTGTGGAGAATGAGGGGCATTGTGATGGAGGCATTGTTGAAGGGGCAATGTGGAAGGGGCATTGTGGAAGGGGCAATATGGAGAATGAGGGGCACTGTGGAGAATGAGGGGCATTGTGGAAGGGGCAATGTGGAGAATGAGGGGCATTGTGATGGGGCAATGTGGAAGGGGCATTGTGGAAGGGGCAATATGGAGAACGAGGGGCACTGTGGAGAATGAGGGGCATTGTGGAAGGGGCAATGTGGAGATGGGGGCATTGTGGAAGGGGCAATGTGGAGAATGAGGGGCATTGTGATGGGGGCAATGTGGAAGGGGCATTGTGGAGAATGAGGGGCAATGCGATGGAGGCATGGTTGAAGGGGCAATGTGGAAGGGGCAATATGGAGAATGAGGGGCATTGTGGAGATGAAGGGGCATTGTGGAGATGGGGGCATTGTGGAAGGGGCAATGTGGAGATGGGGGCATTGTGAAAGGGGCAATGTGTAAGGGGCAATATGGAGGTGGCCAATGTAGTTGAGGGGGGCCAATGTGGTTCGGGGGGGGCCCATGGCAATTCTTGCACCAGGGCCCCGTGGCTTCTAGTTACGCCTCTGATCATGTTTATTGATGAACAAGTTTACACTCATCAGATGACACCAGAGTCCCCATGATCAACAAGTTCAGTGACATCCAACTAATCCAGTTATAGTCAACTTTTGAACCTGTTGATGTTGATGTCTACAACTCACATCATCCCCAGCCAGCCGTTTACTGGTAGGCATACCTGAGAACGTCTTCCCCCGGGAGAGGGCTCATGTGCTGTTGACCAGGGGGCTGTGATGTGATTTGTATCATAAAGGGGTGGGGCTAATAAAAATTCCCCAAATGCCTATTGATTTAAAGGGATAGTAATGCTCAATATGGAAAAATATATATGTTTCAGTGTTTATCTTGCTGAGTAAAACAAGGGTACTCACACTGCTGAGCGATATTTTATTCAAAAGTGATTGCAATTCAAACACGCATATATAATATATGCAATGCAATACATATTTTCCATATTAAGTGATACTATCCCTTTAAAGGAGTCTTTTAACCCATTGAATCTGAGAAAGGTCTCCAATGGATTGCTAGAACCCAAAGGGTTAAAAGCCGTTTATTTTTTTTTTTAATGGAAATAAATGAAAGGGAAATTGGAGGTAATTATCTAATACTAGCAGGCAGGACACATTTAGGAGGAACACAATTAGATTGGCTGTTTGTAGTTAAACCCTGATTGCATTACATGTTTATGACATAAATCCATACTGAAATGAAGATCTTGTGATCATTTTCAGAGGTTATATTTACTTCTATCAACAGATCTCCCAAGGATGCGTCCTCACTGGTAAATATCTGATTTTGGAGTTTATCTATTTTTTGGTTTCTAAGTGACTGGTGATGCGATCACATTCTCCTTGCATTGTTGTCTGTTATGAGGCCCCAAATTACTGACAGATAGAAATGATTTGAATAACTTAGTAACACTTAAATTTTACTCATCTTCATTTTGTAGCCCTTAAAAAAATAATTAAAATGCCCCCCAGTTATGCTCCCAGTTACATCTCTCAAGCCCTTATGGTTTGAGAGATATCTACTTTCAAAATTCCACCCTCCCTGACATCAGCGTTCTAGCTAACTGCAGGGGAAACTTCTCCTGGGACCAGCCGGCGGCTCTGCAGCAGAGCTGAGATCGCGTTAATGAAAAAGAAATACTTCACTGAAAAGGTCTTCTATGTGTGATTGGTTTGCAAGAACAACACGTAGAAGACCTTTTCAGTGAAGAATTTATTTTTCCATAATGCAATCTCGGATCTTCTGAAGAGCCTCAGCTGGTCCCAGGACCGGATTCCTCTGCAGTCAGCTAGAGCACTGACATCAGGGGAGGGGGGGATTTGAAAGAGGATATCTCTCAAACCATAAGGGTTTGAGAGAAGCCGCTGGGGTCATTTTTTTTTTCTTTTTTAAGGGCTATAAAATGGAGATGAGTAAAATTTAAGTGTTACTATCTCTTTAAAGGAACAGTAACACATAATAAAAAATTATTTTGGAGTGTATCTAGTTTTTGGTTTCTAAGTGACTGGTGATGCGATCACATTCTCCTTGTTTTGTTATCTGTTATTAGGCCTCACGCTACTGACAGATAGCAATGATTTGAATAAACTTTATTTAAAGGAACGTTAACACCTAATAAAAATTTTCAGGGATTAGATACACGTTAATAACCTGTGCTTCAGTAAAAATGATCTTTGTTTTCTGAAGATCTAAAATCGTCTTACATATGTTTCGAGGGAACAGCCATTTCTGCCATTTCTAGGATTCCCTTATTAGTTACCATAGCAGTCTCAATAAAATGCAAGTATAGGATTACATTTTACAGACCTTGTATAATATACCTAATGTTTGCAAAAGCTGACCCTCACACAAACCAATGCTGCAAGGGAGTCCAACTTATGGCCCAGGACCAAATGCAGCGCTCCTGACCCATGTTGTAGCTCACCTGATATTTTAAAGGGATAGTAATACTTTGTTTTATCTTTATTTTATTTTGTAGGCATTAAAAAAACATGAAGAACGATATAAGTCTTATCTCTCAAACCTTTATGGTTTGAGAGATATTCACAAGCAAAGTTTGCCCTCCCGCCCCTTTTACCTAGTGTAAGCCATATCTTCTCAGATGTGGAATCCAGTCCATAGACCAGACAGATAACAGAAGGGGACAATCTTCTTCCTATGAAAACAATGAAAGCCCTGCCCCCCTTGACAAGTTTTTCAGGTTTTTCCCTTATCTTAATTGAAGATTGTCCCTCTCTGCAGTCTACCTGGGCACCTCCCTTCTGATCTGGCTGAACAGTGTTACATCGGTAAAAGGGGTGGGGGGGGGGATACTTGATCATTCAATTACTCTTGAAGTACAGCTCTGACAGAATTGAAATAACACTCTCCAAGGTCTAAATACTATGATGATTAATTAGAGCTGCTTTTATTATGATACATTACTATCCCTTTTTAAAAATTATGTTTTTTTCCCTAACTTGCTAGCACAAGTAACTAGCAAACCAGTAAGATGAGAAGAGTTGTCTGTCATATATCTCCGTATTCTCATTGACTTGATAAATGACTAGTACTAGGCCTATAACTGCACCTTTATATAAATAAAGCTGATTAAACTGTTTTACACTACTTTTGTATCACTGCTAAACACAATTACATATTTTTTAATATATGGCAGCCTATAAAATCACCACTGTTTCTAATAAACAAATAAATGTGAAGCTTACACACTAATCACGTGGCCCAAAATTAAAAAACTTGAATGCCCCTGCAGTACTGTAAAGCTAATGTTTTGACTAACAGTCATTCTCCAGTAACAATCCAGATGGAAACAACAGCCATTTCAGCTACTGCTGAGCACAGGGCAAAGTATAAAGTAGGGGTCCCACTTAACTCCTTGGCCTAGATGCATGAACATTCTAAGAGGGCTACAAATGCTGTTGTCCTGTTGGAACAGTGTCGTAGGTACATCGACAGTATTCACCAAAGTGTCTACAACATTACATAGACACAAAAAATGCCCACATCGACATCAGTCTGACATGCCTTTGATTGGTTTATGAATCTTTACTCATTGCATTGACAATTGCTTATTGCTCCATATGGAAATGAAGCATAATGAGATACATTCGTATGCAAGGGGGTGTGTTGATATTATAATGTTACACTTTGACACATTCACTAAACTCCGATAGCGGCCTCTGCTGTTGGAGTTCACAGTCTGAACTGTGCCTACCAGAGGTTGGTGCAGTTGGGATCTCCCTGTACTTTCCTATGGAGTAACAGCAGGGAGAGCTATGACAATTCTGAACAGCATTCACTGTGCTTCCCTACTTGGCCAGTAGGGGAACACAGAGAAGGCTTTCAGCACCATGGACAGCATTGTGTGCCATAGGGATGTGCACTGCTCACCACTGTAGCACTAAAAGAGAAGATTCCTCTGACTGTCATTTTAGTTTTCAGACTGTAACCTCCACCTTCACCTATGTGCTCTCATAGAAACGGTACTCACATAATACTGAGGGTTTTAATCGCTCTCCCAGGTGTATACCCCGGGGTAGGTGTTCTTTACTCTCCACCAGATGTATCCTCTTGTTTGTCTTGATTCAGGAAATTTTAGGGGCTCTATAATGAGGTCACTCTGTGAGGACTATCACCCCACTAGGTAGATCACATTGGCCCCATCTACCCGAACAAGGCTATCATACTATGGATACTAGGAGTAAGTTTTAACAGTAAATAATAATAAGAGCACCACAGATGGTGAGTTATGAAAGGCTTTGATTTTATTCAAAACGTTTTTGCCATTCCAAATGAAATATATAAATGAAAATTTAAAAAATGTATAATAAAATACACTGCTCACAAATAGTTTCTTAAAAATATTAAAAAAAATCACATCACATAATGTACATAAGCTCAACAGCTCTACGCGTTTCAAGGCATTGTGCCACTTTCTCAGGAGCAAAAGAAAAGATGACTTACAAAGTGGGCTGAGGATGAAGGCAAGGTCCGCTGCAGTGAGTGTGTCCGCACAGGGGCAGGTTTGAGGTACCAGATCAGCAGGCAAAGCTAATACAAAGCTAGCACCCCAATGTTAAACCGATTGAAAAACAAAAAGCATGAAGTTTAGGCAATTTAAATAGATACTTTTATTGAGACTAAAAGCTGTGAAGATGGCAGGCCCACATTGATCATTTACAGTTCTCGCTATTTATTTTTGTTGTTTACATATTTCATTGTTCTAATATATATATATATATATATAAACACTTAATAATTCTGTTTTCCATCAGAAACCGCTCAATGGCAACAAAAACTCCTCTTTCCTGCCCAGCTTCACAGTTCCCACCAGGAGCACCATAGATGGGTCCAGTCAGATGTTCTCCCCACCACTGCCAAGTCTGAAATATCTGAGCCTGGCCAACAATAAGGTATTTCTAATTTTACGTAATCCAATAAACAGACATTTCTCCTTAGAACATTAATAATCTGGTCTTATATTTGATTAAATACTTAATGACTATTTATGTTTTATGTATATCTATATGTGTGTGTGTGTATGTCTGTGTGTGTATGTGTGAGGTGAATGTCATTCACAGGGACATAGAGATGATTTATTGGAATCACAGTTTCAGCCCTCCCTTGGGCCTTTATCAAGACTGTTTGTTACTCATCATTGACTAGCATCCAGGCATAACATAGTGATATAAATACAGACTTATAAACCCTCATCACAGTGAAACAATGCCAACATCATCTAGTGAATGCAGCAGACAACATCAACCCGCATTGTACACAAGTGCAGCTAGTGACTGCAGCAATGTCACCCCGCATTGTACACAAGTGCAGCTAGTGACTGCAGTAGAGAACGTCACCCCTCATTGTACACAAGTGCAGCTAGTGACTGCAGCAGACAGCGTCACCCCTCATTGTACACAAGTGCAGCTAGTGACTGCAGCAATGTCACCCCACATTGTACACAAGTGCAGCTAGTGACTGCAGCAGCAATGTCACCCCTCATTGTACACAAGTGCAGCTAGTGACTGCAGCAGACAGCGTCACCCCTCATTGTACACAAGTGCAGCTAGTGACTGCAGCAATGTCACCCCTCATTGTACACAAGTGCAGCTAGTGACTGCAGCAGACAATGTCACACCTCATTGTACACAAGTGCAGCTAGTGACTGCAGCAGAGAACGTCACCCCTCATTGTACACAAGGGTATCTAGTGACTGCAGCAGACAGCGTCACCCCTCATTGTACACAAGTGTATCTAGTGAATGCACCAGACAGCATCACCCCTCATTGTACACAAGTATATCTAGTGACTGCACCAGACAGCATCACACCTCATTGTACACAACTGCAGCTAGTGACTGCAGCAGATGTCAAACCTCATTGTACACAAGTGCAGCCAGTGACTGCAGCAGACAACATCACCACGCATTGTACACAAGTGCAGCTAGTGACTGCAGTAGAGAACGTCACCCCTCATTGTACACAAGTGCAGCTAGTGACTGCAGCAGACAGCGTCACCCCTCATTGTACACAAGTGCAGCTAGTGACTGCAGCAATGTCACCCCACATTGTACACAAGTGCAGCTAGTGACTGCAGCAGCAATGTCACCCCTCATTGTACACAAGTGCAGCTAGTGACTGCAGCAGACAGCGTCACCCCTCATTGCACACAAGTGCATCTAGTGACTGCAGCAATGTCACCCCTCATTGTACACAAGTGCAGCTAGTGACTGCAGCAGACAATGTCACACCTCATTGTACACAAGTGCAGCTAGTGACTGCAGCAGAGAACGTCACCCCTCATTGTACACAAGGGTATCTAGTGACTGCAGCAGACAGCGTCACCCCACATTGTACACAAGTGTATCTAGTGACTGCACCAGACAGCGTCACACCTCATTGTACACAACTGCAGCTAGTGACTGCAGCAGACAACGTCACCCCGCATTTTACATAAGTGCAGCTAGTGACTGCAGCAGATGTCAAACCTCATTGTACACAAGTGCAGCCAGTGACTGCAGCAGACAACATCACCACGCATTGTACACAAGTGCAGCTAGTGACTGCAGCAGATAACGTCACCCCTCATTGTACACAAGTACAGCTAGTGACTGCAGCAGACAACGTCACCCCGCATTGTACACAAGTGCAGCTAGTGACTGCAGCAGACAGCGTTACCCCTCATTGTACAAAAGTGTATCTAGTGACTGCAGCAGACAATGTCACACCTCATTTTACACAAGTGCAGCTAGTGACTGCAGCAGACAACGTCACCCCTCATTGTACACAAGTGCAGCTAGTGACTGCAGCAGATGTCACACCTCATTGTACACAAGTGTAGCTAGTGACTGCAGCAGATGTCACACCTCATTGTACACAAGTGTAGCTAGTGACTGCAGCAGACAATGCCACCCCTCATTGTACACAAGTGCAGCAAGTGACTGCAGCAGATGTCACACCTCATTCTACACAAGTGCATCAAGTGACTGCAGCAGAAGTCACCCTGCATTGTACATAAGTGTATCTAGTGACTGCAGCAGACAGCGTCACCCCTCATTGTACACAAGTGTATCTAGTGACTGCAGCAGAAGTCACCCTGCATTGTACACAAGTGCAGCTAGTGACTGCAGCAGACAGCGTCACCCCGCATTGTACACAAGTGCGGCTAGTGACTGCAGCAGACAACATCACCACGCATTGTACACAAGTGCAGCTAGTGACTGCAGCAGACAACATCACCCCGAATTGTACACAAGTGCAGCTAGTGACTGCAGCAGACAATGTTACCCCGCATTGTACACAAGTGCAGCTAGTGACTGCACCAGACAACGTCACCCCGCATTGTACACAAGTGCAGCTAGTGACTGCAACAGACAACATCACCCCGCATTGTACACAAGTGTATCTAGTGACTGCAGCAATGTCACCCAGCATTGTACACAAGTGCAGCTAGTGACTGCAGCAATGTCACCCCGCATTGTACACAAGTGTAGCTAGTGACTGCAGCAGACAACGTCACCCCGCATTGTACACAAGTGTAGCTAGTGACTGCAGCAGACAACGTCACCCAGCATTGTACACAAGTGCAGCTAGTGACTGCAGCAAACAACGTCACCCCGCATTGTACACAAATGTACCTAGTGACTGCACCAGGCAGCATCACACCTCACTGTACACAACTGCAGCTAGTGACTGCAGCAGATGTCACACCTCATTGTACACAAGTGCATCAAGTGACTGCAGCAGAAGTCACCCCGCATTGTACATAAGTGTATCTAGTGACTGCAGCATACAGCGTCACACCTCATTGTACACAAGTGCAGCTAGTGACTGCAGCAGACAACGTCACCCCTCATTGTACACAAGTGCAGCTAGTGACTGCAGCAGATGTCACACCTCATTGTACACAAGTGTAGCTAGTGACTGCAGCAGATGTCACACCTCATTGTACACAAGTGTAGCTAGTGACTGCAGCAGACAATGCCACCCCTCATTGTACACAAGTGCAGCAAGTGACTGCAGCAGATGTCACACCTCATTCTACACAAGTGCATCAAGTGACTGCAGAAGAAGTCACCCTGCATTGTACATAAGTGTATCTAGTGACTGCAGCAGACAGCGTCACCCCTCATTGTACACAAGTGTATCTAGTGACTGCAGCAGAAGTCACCCTGCATTGTACACAAGTGCAGCTAGTGACTGCAGCAGACAGCGTCACCCCGCATTGTACACAAGTGTAGCTAGTGACTGCAGCAGATGTCACACCTCATTGTACACAAGTGTAGCTAGTGACTGCAGCAGACAATGCCACCCCTCATTGTACACAAGTGCAGCAAGTGACTGCAGCAGATGTCACACCTCATTCTACACAAGTGCATCAAGTGACTGCAGAAGAAGTCACCCTGCATTGTACATAAGTGTATCTAGTGACTGCAGCAGACAGCGTCACCCCTCATTGTACACAAGTGTATCTAGTGACTGCAGCAGAAGTCACCCTGCATTGTACACAAGTGCAGCTAGTGACTGCAGCAGACAACATCACCACGCATTGTACACAAGTGCAGCTAGTGACTGCAGCAGACAACATCACCCCGAATTGTACACAAGTGCAGCTAGTGACTGCAGCAGACAATGTTACCCCGCATTGTACACAAGTGCAGCTAGTGACTGCACCAGACAACGTCACCCCGCATTGTACACAAGTGCAGCTAGTGACTGCAACAGACAACATCACCCCGCATTGTACACAAGTGTATCTAGTGACTGCAGCAATGTCACCCCGCATTGTACACAAGTGCAGCTAGTGACTGCAGCAGACAACGTCACCCCTCATTGTACACAAGTGCAGCTAGTGACTGCAGCAGACAACGTCACCCCGCATTGTACACAAGTGTAGCTAGTGACTGCAGCAGACAACATCACCCCGAATTGTACACAAGTGTATCTAGTGACTGCAGCAGACAACGTCACCCAGCATTGTACACAAGTGCAGCTAGTGACTGCAGCAGACAACGTCACCCCTCATTGTACACAACTGCAGCTAGTGATTGCAGCAGAGAACGTCACCCCGCATTGTACACAAGTGCAGCTAGTGACTGCAGCAAACAACGTCACCCCGCATTGTACACAAATGTACCTAGTGACTGCACCAGGCAGCATCACACCTCACTGTACACAACTGCAGCTAGTGACTGCAGCAGATGTCACACCTCATTGTACACAAGTGCATCAAGTGACTGCAGCAGAAGTCACCCCGCATTGTACATAAGTGTATCTAGTGACTGCAGCATACAGCGTCACCCCGCATTGTACACAAGTACAGCTAGTGACTGCAGCAGACAATGTCACCCCTCATTGTACACAAGTGCGGCTAGTGACTGCAGCAGACAACGTCACCCCGCATTGTACACAAGTGCAGCTAGTGACTGCAGCAGACGTCACCCCTCATTGTACACAACTGCAGCTAGTCACTGCAGCAAACGTCACCGCGCATTGTACATAACTTCAGCTAGTGACTGCAGCAGACAATGTCACACCTCATTGTACACAAATGTACCTAGTGACTGCACCAGGCAGCGTCACACCTCACTGTACACAACTGCAGCTAGTGACTGCAGCAGATGTCACCCCTCATTGTACACAAGTGCAGCTACTGACTGCAGCAGACAACGCCACACCTCATTGCACACAAGTGCAGCTAGTGACTGCAGCAGACAATGTCACCCCGCATTGTACACAAGTGTATCTAGTGACTGCAGGAGACAATGTCCCCCCTCATTGTACACAAGTGCAGCCAGTGACTGCAGCAATGTCACCCCGCATTGTACACAAATGTATCTAGTGCCTGCAGCAGACAATGTCACCCCGCACTGTACACAAGTGTATCTAGTGACTGCAGCAGACAACGTCACCCAGCATTGTACACAAGTGTATCTAGTGACTGCAGCAGACAACGTCACCCCTCATTGTACACAAGTGTATCTAGTGACTTCAGCAGACAACGTCACCCAGCATTGTACACAAGTGCAGCAAGTGACTGCAGCAGAGAACGTCACCCCTCATTGTACACAAGTGTATCTAGTGACTGCAACAGACAGCGTCACCCCTCATTGTACACAAGTGTATCTAGTGACTGCAGCAGACAACGTCACCCCTCATTGTACACAAGTGTATCTAGTGACTGCAGCAGACAACGTCACCCCTCATTGTACACAAGTATATCTAGTGAATGCAGCAGACAACGTCACCCCTCATTGTACACAAGTGTATCTAGTGACTGCAGCAGACAACGTCACCCCTCATTGTACACAAGTGCAGCTAGTGACTGCAGCAGACAGCGTCACTCCTCATTGTACACAAGTGCAGCCAGTGACTGCAGCAGACAGCGTCACCCCTCATTGTACACAAGTGCAGCTAGTGACTGCAGCAGACAACGTCACCCCGAATTGTACACAAGTGCAGCTAGTGACTGCAGCAGACAACGTCACCCCGAATTGTACACAAGTGCAGCTAGTGACTGCAGCAGACAATGTCACACCTCATTGTACACAAGTGCAGCCAGTGACTGCAGCAGACAGCGTCACCCCTCATTGTACACAAGTGCAGCTAGTGACTGCAGCAGACAGCGTCACCCCTCATTGTACACAAGTGTATCTAGTGACTGCAGCAGACAGCGTCACCCCGAATTGTACACAAGTGTATCTAGTGACTGCAGCAGATGTCACACCTCATTGTACACAAGTGTATCTAGTGACTTCAGCAGATGTCACACCTCATTGTACACAAGTGTATCTAGTGACTGCAGCAGATGTCACACCTCATTGTACACAAGTGTATCTAGTGACTGCAGTATTAAAATTCCCATTGCTACATATGGTGATTTTTTTAACCCTATGAATGCTAGAGAGGTCTCCAATGCATTGGTTCACAATGTTGCTGTTGGTCTGCCATAGAATTGCACTTCTTTAGCTGAATGATTAAGGCTCATAGCTCAAGATCTGCAAAAATATCTGTGTCAGTCAAGTTCAGTCTTTATATCCTACTTTTATTTGTTGATCCAGAGAAAGGCAAAAAAATAAATAAATACAAATTTACACCATTTCCAATTATGTCCCAAGTGGGTAAGAACTAATCAGCTGTGTACTTCCCTGGCTCAGCATCCCATACCTCCCAACATTTAAAATTGCCAAAGAGGGACACTTGTGTTTTAGGGGGTGTTCCTGGGGGCGTGGCTGATGGGCAGGTCATTACCGAGAATTTTCAGACTGTTTCATAACCTTTTGACACCTCCTTGTGTAATGTAATAAATGACTTATAACAGAACCAAAGTATTTTATTTACACAGACTAATTTATAAACACATATACTGACGTTTAAACAAACAATAATGTGAATTTTCTTGCTGTAGAGTAATATGATACACTTCTATACACACCATGCAATCTGATCTCCTAAAAAGAGGGACATCAGGGTGCAAAAGAGGGACAGTGGGATTTGGGTCTTAAAGAGGGACACTTGGGAGGTATGGCATCCCACCTGTTGTGTTATATTTTTCAGATTTTACACGAGGAGAACCTGCTGGCAGTGGCGCTTTTCCCCTCCCTGGAGGAACTTGTGATCCATGGGAATCCACTAACCAATCGCATGAAAAGTAATTAAATCTGCGTGCTGATTGGACAATAAACAAACCAGTGCTGCACATTTATCAATGAAGGAAATGCAGTAATTCTGGGGCAAACCAAATTCACCACAGTATACAAATACAAATTCCCAGAATCCCCACTGATTTAACCCCTTTAATGCTAGACGCTTCTCTAAAGAATGGTGAAGGTTTAAAAGACACCGGGCCTTATATATAGTTGATTTAAATGGGCTTTTATCTCATCGAATGAGAAAGAGGTCGCCAACTTGTTGCAATGTGGCTGAGATCTCTCTAGCATTCGAAGGGTTAAAAGACCCATTTAAATCAATATGAAATTGGGGAATTTTTGTTTTCCTTCTGCAGAGTATTGGGTTTGCCCATGAATCACTCCACTTTACCTTTATCGCACTCAAAAGGTTATACAAAAGATGTAGAGGGGCACATATATTGAATGTCAAAAATATATAAATTCTGTACCAAATGGGGCGTTTAACCTATTGAAGACTAGAGTCGTCCCCAACACATTGCGTTGGAAATGTGTCTCGCATTCAGTTGGTTAAAAGCCCCATTTAGAGGGGCGTGTCTGACCTCCAAGCCACGAAGAAGCTGATAGCTGGGCTCCTGCCTTTGTGTTTTAGCTAGTTAGCTTTCTGGTTGGAGCGAGAAAGCCGGGGAGGATATGTTTTTGTAATGGTGTTAAAATTTGACTCAATAAAAAGAGTTTTAAAAAGCCCCATTTAAATTAAAGGCAATGTCTGTGTCTCCCATATGGTGCAGCTAGTTATAAGCATTGGTCTTCTTTCACTTCCTGTAATGGCTTACGTACTGGTGTAATGGGAGTGGCTGGATAAAGCCACGCAGAGAGAGATAGCCCTGCCCTTTAGATTCATGGGCACAGCTGGCTAGATCCCTAGAGACAGAGATGGCCCTTTAGAGTCATGGGCACAGTTGGCTGGATCCCTAGAAACAGAGATGGCCCTTTAGAGTCATGGGCACAGCTGGCTAGATCCCTAGAGACAGAGATGGCCCTTTAGAGTCATGGGCACAGCTGGCTAGATCCCTAGAGACAGAGATGGCCCTTTAGAGTCATGGGCACAGTTGGCTGGATCCCTAGAGACAGAGATGGCCCTTTAGAGTCATGGGCACAGTTGGTTAGATCCCTAGAGACAGAGATGGCCCTTTAGAGTCATGGGCACAGTTGGTTAGATCCCTAGAGACAGAGATGGCCCTTTAGAGTCATGGGCACAGTTGGCTGGATCCCTAGAAACAGAGATGGCCCTTTAGAGTCATGGGCACAGCTGGCTAGATCCCTAGAGACAGAGATGGCCCTTTAGAGTCATGGGCACAGTTGGTTAGATCCCTAGAAACAGAGATGGCCCTTTAGAGTCATGGGCACAGCTGGCTAGATCCCTAGAGACAGAGATGGCCCTTTAGAGTCATGGGCACAGTTGGCTGGATCCCTAGAGACAGAGATGGCCCTTTAGAGTCATGGGCACAGTTGGCTGGATCCCTAGAGACAGAGATGGCCCTTTAGAGTCATGGGCACATCTGGCTAGATCCCTAAAGACAGAGATGGCCCTTTAGAGTCATGGGCACAGTTGGCTGGATCCCTAGAAACAGAGATGGCCCTTTAGAGTCATGGGCACAGTTGGCTGGATCCCTAGAGACAGAGATGGCCCTTTAGAGTCATGGGCACATCTGGCTAGATCCCTAGAGACAGAGATGGCCCTTTAGAGTCATGGGCACAGTTGGCTGGATCCCTAGAGACAGAGATGGCCCTTTAGAGTCATGGGCACAGCTGGCTAGATCCCTAGAGACAGAGATGGCCCTTTAGAGTCATGGGCACAGTTGGTTAGATCCCTAGAGACAGAGATGGCCCTTTACAGTCATGGGCACATCTGGCTAGATCCCTAGAGACAGAGATGGCCCTTTAGAGTCATGGGCACATCTGGCTAGATCCCTAGAGACAGAGATGGCCCTTTAGATTCATGGGCACAGTTGGCTAGATCCCTAGAGACAGAGATGGCCCTTTAGAGTCATGGGCACAGTTGGTTAGATCCCTAGAGACAGAGATGGCCCTTTAGAGTCATGGGCACAGCTGGCTAGATCCCTAGAGACAGAGATGGCCCTTTACAGTCATGGGCACATCTGGCTAGATCCCTAGAGACAGAGATGGCCCTTTAGAGTCATGGGCACAGTTGGTTAGATCCCTAGAGACAGAGATGGCCCTTTACAGTCATGGGCACATCTGGCTAGATCCCTAAAGACAGAGATGGCCCTTTAGAGTCATGGGCACAGTTGGCTGGATCCCTAGAAACAGAGATGGCCCTTTAGAGTCATGGGCACAGTTGGCTGGATCCCTAGAGACAGAGATGGCCCTTTAGAGTCATGGGCACAGCTGGCTAGATCCCTAGAGACAGAGATGGCCCTTTAGAGTCATGGGCACATCTGGCTAGATCCCTAGAGACAGAGATGGCCCTTTAGAGTCATGGGCACAGTTGGCTGGATCCCTAGAGACAGAGATGGCCCTTTAGAGTCATGGGCACAGTTGGCTAGATCCCTAGAGACAGAGATGGCCCTTTAGAGTCATGGGCACAGTTGGTTAGATCCCTAGAGACAGAGATGGCCCTTTAGAGTCATGGGCACAGTTGGCTGGATCCCTAGAGACAGAGATGGCCCTTTAGAGTCATGGGCACATCTGGCTAGATCCCTAGAGACAGAGATGGCCCTTTAGAGTCATGGGCACAGTTGGCTAGATCCCTAGAGACAGAGATGGCCCTTTACAGTCATGGGCACATCTGGCTAGATCCCTAGAGACAGAGATGGCCCTTTAGAGTCATGGGCACATCTGGCTAGATCCCTAGAGACAGAGATGGCCCTTTAGAGTCATGGGCACAGTTGGCTAGATCCCTAGAGACAGAGATGGCCCTTTAGAGTCATGGGCACAGTTGGTTAGATCCCTAGAGACAGAGATGGCCCTTTAGAGTCATGGGCACATCTGGCTAGATCCCTAGAGACAGAGATGGCCCTTTAGAGTCATGGGCACAGTTGGTTAGATCCCTAGAGACAGAGATGGCCCTTTAGAGTCATGGGCACAGTTGGTTAGATCCCTAGAGACAGAGATGGCCCTTTAGAGTCATGGGCACAGCTGGCTAGATCCCTAGAGACAGAGATGGCCCTTTAGAGTCATGGGCACAGTTGGTTAGATCCCTAGAGACAGAGATGGCCCTTTACAGTCATGGGCACATCTGGCTAGATCCCTAGAGACAGAGATGGCCCTTTAGAGTCATGGGCACATCTGGCTAGATCCCTAGAGACAGAGATGGCCCTTTAGATTCATGGGCACAGTTGGCTAGATCCCTAGAGACAGAGATGGCCCTTTAGAGTCATGGGCACAGTTGGTTAGATCCCTAGAGACAGAGATGGCCCTTTAGAGTCATGGGCACAGCTGGCTAGATCCCTAGAGACAGAGATGGCCCTTTACAGTCATGGGCACAGTTGGCTAGATCCCTAGAGACAGAGATGGCCCTTTAGAGTCATGGGCACAGTTGGTTAGATCCCTAGAGACAGAGATGGCCCTTTACAGTCATGGGCACATCTGGCTAGATCCCTAAAGACAGAGATGGCCCTTTAGAGTCATGGGCACAGTTGGCTGGATCCCTAGAAACAGAGATGGCCCTTTAGAGTCATGGGCACAGTTGGCTGGATCCCTAGAGACAGAGATGGCCCTTTAGAGTCATGGGCACAGCTGGCTAGATCCCTAGAGACAGAGATGGCCCTTTAGAGTCATGGGCACATCTGGCTAGATCCCTAGAGACAGAGATGGCCCTTTAGAGTCATGGGCACAGTTGGCTGGATCCCTAGAGACAGAGATGGCCCTTTAGAGTCATGGGCACAGTTGGCTAGATCCCTAGAGACAGAGATGGCCCTTTAGAGTCATGGGCACAGTTGGTTAGATCCCTAGAGACAGAGATGGCCCTTTAGAGTCATGGGCACAGTTGGCTGGATCCCTAGAGACAGAGATGGCCCTTTAGAGTCATGGGCACATCTGGCTAGATCCCTAGAGACAGAGATGGCCCTTTAGAGTCATGGGCACAGTTGGCTAGATCCCTAGAGACAGAGATGGCCCTTTACAGTCATGGGCACATCTGGCTAGATCCCTAGAGACAGAGATGGCCCTTTAGAGTCATGGGCACATCTGGCTAGATCCCTAGAGACAGAGATGGCCCTTTAGAGTCATGGGCACAGTTGGCTAGATCCCTAGAGACAGAGATGGCCCTTTAGAGTCATGGGCACAGTTGGTTAGATCCCTAGAGACAGAGATGGCCCTTTAGAGTCATGGGCACATCTGGCTAGATCCCTAGAGACAGAGATGGCCCTTTAGAGTCATGGGCACAGTTGGTTAGATCCCTAGAGACAGAGATGGCCCTTTAGAGTCATGGGCACAGTTGGTTAGATCCCTAGAGACAGAGATGGCCCTTTAGAGTCATGGGCACATCTGGCTAGATCCCTAGAGACAGAGATGGCCCTTTAGAGTCATGGGCACATCTGGCTAGATCCATAGAGAGAGAGATGGCCCTTTAGATTCATGGGCACAGTTGGCTAGATCCCTAGAGACAGAGATGGCCCTTTAGATTCATGGGCACAGTTGGCTGGATCCCTAGAGACAGAGATGGCCCTTTAGAGTCATGGGCACATCTGGCTAGATCCCTAGAGACAGAGATGGCCCTTTAGAGTCATGGGCACAGTTGGCTGGATCCCTAGAGACAGAGATGGCCCTTTAGAGTCATGGGCACAGTTGGCTGGATCCCTAGAGACAGAGATGGCCCTTTAGAGTCATGGGCACAGTTGGCTGGATCCCTAGAGACAGAGATGGCCCTTTAGAGTCATGGGCACAGTTGGTTAGATCCCTACAGACAGAGATGGCCCTTTAGAGTCATGGGCACAGTTGGCTGGATCCCTAGAGACAGAGATGGCCCTTTAGAGTCATGGGCACAGCTGGCTAGATCCCTAGAGACAGAGATGGCCCTTTAGAGTCATGGGCACAGTTGGCTAGATCCCTAGAGACAGAGATGGCCCTTTAGAGTCATGGGCACATCTGGCTAGATCCCTAGAGACAGAGATGGCCCTTTAGAGTCATGGGCACATCTGGCTAGATCCCTAGAGACAGAGATGGCCCTTTAGAGTCATGGTCACATCTGGCTAGATCCCTAGAGACAGAGATGGCCCTTTAGAGTCATGGGCACATCTGGCTAGATCCCTAGAGACAGAGATGGCCCTTTAGAGTCATGGGCACAGTTGGCTGGATCCCTAGAGACAGAGATGGCCCTTTAGATTCATGGGCACATCTGGCTAGATCCCTAGAGACAGAGATGGCCATTTAGATTCATGGGCACAGTTGGCTGGATCCCTAGAGACAGAGATGGCCCTTTAGAGTCATGGGCACAGCTGGCTAGATCCCTAGAGACAGAGATGGCCCTTTAGATTCATGGGCACATCTGGCTAGATCCCTAGAGACAGAGATGGCCCTTTAGAGTCATGGGCACATCTGGCTAGATCCCTAGAGACAGAGATGGCCCTTTAGAGTCATGGGCACAGTTGGTTAGATCCCTAGAGACAGAGATGGCCCTTTAGAGTCATGGGCACAGCTGGCTAGATCCCTAGAGACAGAGATGGCCCTTTAGAGTCATGGGCACAGTTGGTTAGATCCCTAGAGACAGAGATGGCCCTTTAGAGTCATGGGCACATCTGGCTAGATCCCTAGAGACAGAGATGGCCCTTTAGAGTCATGGGCACATCTGGCTAGATCCCTAGAGACAGAGATGGCCCTTTAGAGTTATGGGCACATCTGGCTAGATCCATAGAGAGAGAGATGGCCCTTTAGATTCATGGGCACAGCTGGCTAGATCCCTAGAGACAGAGATGGCCCTTTAGAGTCATGGGCACAGTTGGCTGGATCCCTAGAGACAGAGATGGCCCTTTAGAGTCATGGGCACATCTGGCTAGATCCCTAGAGACAGAGATGGCCCTTTAGATTCATGGGCACAGTTGGCTAGATCCCTAGAGACAGAGATGGCCCTTTAGATTCATGGGCACATCTGGCTGGATCCCTAGAGACAGAGATGGCCCTTTAGAGTCATGGGCACATCTGGCTAGATCCCTAGAGACAGAGATGGCCCTTTAGAGTCATGGGCACAGCTGGCTAGATCCATAGAGAGAGAGATGGCCCTTTAGATTCATGGGCACAGTTGGCTAGATCCCTAGAGACAGAGATGGCCCTTTAGAGTCATGGGCACATCTGGCTAGATCCATAGAGAGAGATAGCCCTACCCTTTAGACTCACAGATGCGTCTGGCTAGATCAGTGTTTCTCAACCAGGGTGCCGTGGCACTTTGATGTGCCACGGACATCCACTTAGGGCGCCCCATTGTATCTATAATGCATTGACAAAAATGTTAATGTAGACTTCCAGCTGTATATTTAAGGCTATTACTATGAACAATGTGTTTATTTTAGTTGTGAGGTCTAACAATAACTCTATAATTATGTATTTGTAACCTTTATTACAACCTAGACAACTTACATAAAATGATAGGGGTGCCCTGAAAATACCAGAGTGAGTGTTGGGTGTGCCTTGAGCACAAAAAGCTTGAGAACCACTGGGCTAGATCCATAGAGAGAGCTCCACCCTTTATAATAATGGGTGTGGCTGGCTAGATCCATAGAGAGAACCCTGCCCTTTAGAATTATGGGTGGGGCTGGTTAGAGCCCTAGAGAAAGAGAGAGCTCCGCCCTTACAAACATGGACAGGCTGGCTAGAGCCATAATAGAGCCCTGCTGTTTAGAATAATGAGCAGGAATGGCTAGTGCCACAGAGAGAGCCCTGCCCTTTAGAATAATGGGCGTGGCTGGCTAGATCCATAGAGATAGCCCTGCCCTTTAGAATCATGGGCGTGGCTGGCTAGATCCATAGAGATAGAGAGATAGCTCTGCCCTTTAGAATCATGGGCGTGGCTGGCTAGATCCATAGAGATAGAGAGATAGCTCTGCCCTTTAGAATCATGGGCGTGGCTGGCTAGATCCATAGAGAGAGAGATAGCCCTGCACGTTAGAATTATGGGCGTGGCTGGCTAGATCCATAGAGAGAGAGATAGCCCTGCACGTTAGAATCATGGGCGTGGCTGGCTAGATCCATAGAGAGAGAGATAGCCCTGCACGTTAGAATCATGGGCGTGGCTGGCTAGATCCATAGAGAGAGAGAGATAGCTCTGCCCATTAGACTCACAGATGCGTCAGGCTAGATCCATAGAGAGAGTGCTCCACCCTTTATAATAATGGGTGTGGCTGGCTAGATCCATAGAGAGAGCCCTACCCTTTAGAATTATGGATGGGACTAGTTAGAGCCATAGAGAGAGAGAGCGAGAGAGAGAGAGAGCTCCGCCCTTACAAACATGGACAGGCTGGCTAGAGCCATAATAGAGCTCTGCCGTTTAGAATCATGTGTATGGCTGACTAGATCCATAGAGAAACTAACTAGATCCATAGAGAAACTAGTAAACTGAGTGAAGCGCCACAATTGACTATCTCTGTATTCACAAAACCCAAATTTTTGAGCATAGACAAAAAACTTATTTATTAAAATATATCAAAATAAAATTACAATAATTTTATTAAAACTGCATACTCTTG
Source organism: Rhinophrynus dorsalis (assembly GCA_037306005.1). Classification (NCBI taxonomy): domain Eukaryota; kingdom Metazoa; phylum Chordata; class Amphibia; order Anura; family Rhinophrynidae; genus Rhinophrynus; species Rhinophrynus dorsalis. The sequence continues at coordinate 623,489,807 of CM074719.1, read as the reverse complement.
TATCTCCCACAAATAACCAGTATATTCTCAAATAGTCCCGGGTCTCACTGTATATACAATGTGCACCCAGAGCACAAAGAATTCCCCACAAGGAGTAAACCGATGTTGTTCTCACGGCCCACACATATACATCACACCCCAACACATATACATCACACCCCAACACATATACATCACACCCCAACACATATACATCACTCCCCAACACATATACATCACACCCCAACACATATACATCACTCCCCAACACATATACATCACTCCCCAACACATATACATCACACCCCAACACATATACATCACTCCCCAACACATATACATCACACCCCAACACATATACATCACTCCCCAACACATATACATCACACCCCAACACATATACATCACTCCCCAACACATATACATCACTCCCCAACACATATACATCACACCCCAACACATATACATCACACCCCAACACATATACATCACACCCCAACACATATACATCACTCCCCAACACATATACATCACACCCCAACACATATACATCACTCCCCAACACATATACATCACTCCCCAACACATATACATCACTCCCCAACACATATACATCACACCCCAACACATATACATCACACCCCAACACATATACATCACTCCCCAACACATATACATCACTCCCCAACACATATACATCACACCCCAACACATATACATCACACCCCAACACATATACATCACTCCCCAACACATATACATCACTCCCCAACACATATACATCACACCCCAACACATATACATCACACCCCAACACATATACATCACACCCCAACACATATACATCACTCCCCAACACATATACATCACACCCCAACACATATACATCACACCCCAACACATATACATCACACCCCAACACATATACATCACTCCCCAACACATATACATCACACCCCAACACATATACATCACTCCCCAACACATATACATCACACCCCAACACATATACATCACTCCCCAACACATATACATCACACCCCAACACATATACATCACTCCCCAACACATATACATCACACCCCAACACATATACATCACTCCCCAACACATATACATCACACCCCAACACATATACATCACTCCCCAACACATATACATCACTCCCCAACACATATACATCACACCCCAACACATATACATCACACCCCAACACATATACATCACTCCCCAACACATATACATCACTCCCCAACACATATACATCACTCCCCAACACATATACATCACTCCCCAACACAAATACATCACTCCCCAACACATATACATCACACCCCAACACATATACATCACACCCCAACACATATACATCACTCCCCAACACATATACATCACTCCCCAACACATATACATCACACCCCAACACATATACATCACACCCCAACACATATACATCACTCCCCAACACATATACATCACACCCCAACACATATACATCACTCCCCAACACATATACATCACACCCCAACACATATACATCACTCCCCAACACATATACATCACACCCCAACACATATACATCACTCCCCAACACATATACATCACTCCCCAACACATATACATCACACCCCAACACATATACATCACACCCCAACACATATACATCACTCCCCAACACATATACATCACTCCCCAACACATATACATCACTCCCCAACACATATACATCACACCCCAACACATATACATCACTCCCCAACACATATACATCACACCCCAACACATATACATCACTCCCCAACACATATACATCACACCCCAACACATATACATCACTCCCCAACACATATACATCACTCCCCAACACATATACATCACACCCCAACACATATACATCACACCCCAACACATATACATCACTCCCCAACACATATACATCACACCCCAACACATATACATCACTCCCCAACACATATACATCACTCCCCAACACATATACATCACTCCCCAACACATATACATCACACCCCAACACATATACATCACACCCCAACACATATACATCACACCCCAACACATATACATCACTCCCCAACACATATACATCACACCCCAACACATATACATCACTCCCCAACACATATACATCACTCCCCAACACATATACATCACTCCCCAACACATATACATCACACCCCAACACATATACATCACACCCCAACACATATACATCACTCCCCAACACATATACATCACTCCCCAACACATATACATCACACCCCAACACATATACATCACTCCCCAACACATATACATCACTCCCCAACACATATACATCACACCCCAACACATATACATCACTCCCCAACACATATACATCACACCCCAACACATATACATCACACCCCAACACATATACATCACTCCCCAACATCACACCCCAACACATATACATCACTCCCCAACACATATACATCACTCCCCAACACATATACATCACACCCCAACACATATACATCACTCCCCAACACATATACATCACTCCCCAACACATATACATCACTCCCCAACACATATACATCACTCCCCAACACATATACATCACACCCCAACACATATACATCACTCCCCAACACATATACATCACTCCCCAACACATATACATCACACCCCAACACATATACATCACACCCCAACACATATACATCACTCCCCAACACATATACATCACACCCCAACACATATACATCACACCCCAACACATATACATCACTCCCCAACACATATACATCACTCCCCAACACATATACATCACTCCCCAACACATATACATCACTCCCCAACACATATACATCACACCCCAACACATATACATCACACCCCAACACATATACATCACTCCCCAACACATATACATCACTCCCCAACACATATACATCACACCCCAACACATATACATCACTCCCCAACACATATACATCACACCCCAACACATATACATCACTCCCCAACACATATACATCACACCCCAACACATATACATCACACCCCAACACATATACATCACTCCCCAACACATATACATCACACCCCAACACATATACATCACACCCCAACACATATACATCACTCCCCAACACATATACATCACTCCCCAACACATATACATCACACCCCAACACATATACATCACTCCCCAACACATATACATCACTCCCCAACACATATACATCACACCCCAACACATATACATCACACCCCAACACATATACATCACTCCCCAACACATATACATCACTCCCCAACACATATACATCACACCCCAACACATATACATCACACCCCAACACATATACATCACACCCCAACACATATACATCACTCCCCAACACATATACATCACACCCCAACACATATACATCACACCCCAACACATATACATCACACCCCAACACATATACATCACTCCCCAACACATATACATCACACCCCAACACATATACATCACTCCCCAACACATATACATCACTCCCCAACACATATACATCACACCCCAACACATATACATCACACCCCAACACATATACATCACTCCCCAACACATATACATCACACCCCAACACATATACATCACTCCCCAACACATATACATCACTCCCCAACACATATACATCACACCCCAACACATATACATCACTCCCCAACACATATACATCACTCCCCAACACATATACATCACACCCCAACACATATACATCACACCCCAACACATATACATCACTCCCCAACACATATACATCACTCCCCAACACATATACATCACACCCCAACACATATACATCACACCCCAACACATATACATCACTCCCCAACACATATACATCACACCCCAACACATATACATCACTCCCCAACACATATACATCACACCCCAACACATATACATCACTCCCCAACACATATACATCAAACCCCAACACATATACATCACACCCCAACACATATACATCACACCCCAACACATATACATCACTCCCCAACACATATACATCACACCCCAACACATATACATCACACCCCAACACATATACATCACACCCCAACACATATACATCACACCCCAACACATATACATCACTCCCCAACACATATACATCACTCCCCAACACATATACATCACACCCCAACACATATACATCACTCCCCAACACATATACATCACACCCCAACACATATACATCACACCCCAACACATATACATCACTCCCCAACACATATACATCACACCCCAACACATATACATCACACCGAGGCCTCCATGCTCTTTTACAGTGTGTAAAACCACAGCAATCGCTGCATTTGTAAAATCCCCATCTCTCCTTACTGTCTAATTTAAATGTATCAGGAGTCCTTACACTTGGGGCAATGATGTTTCCTACTGTTAAAGGGACAGTAATGTCCCAGAAAAAACCTTTATAGTTTTGTAGTGCTTAAAGGGGAACTAACACCCCGACACAATCTTTACCTCCACTAACTCCCCATCTGGCGACTAGCTGCTTAGTAGCGCTAGTCGCCAGAATAATTACCTTACTTAATAGATTTCTCCTTTCTTCCATGGGTGACAGGCAGGACGGTGAGCGGACATCTTCCCATTGTGACATCCGTGCACCTGCACTGTCAGTCCCAGCCGGGGCCAAATGGCTCCTAGCAACGCCTCCTAGACCCGGCTGGGACTGACAGCGCAGGTGCACGGATGTCACAATGGGAAGATGTCCGCTCACCGTCCTGCCTGTCACCCATGGAAGAAAGGAGAAATCTATTAAGTAAGGTAATTATTCTGGCGACTAGCGCTACTAAGCAGCGCCAGATGGGGAGTTAGTGGAGGTAAAGATTGTGTCGGGGTGTTAGTTCCCCTTTAAGCACTACAAAACTATAAAGGTTTTTTCTGGGACATTACTGTCCCTTTAACAGTAGGAAACATCATTGCCCCAAGTGTAAGGACTCCTGATACATTTAAATTAGACAGTAAGGAGAGATGGGGATTTTACAAATGCAGCGATTGCTGTGGTTTTACACACTGTAAAAGAGCATGGAGGCCTCGGTGTGATGTATATGTGTGGGCCGTGAGTACAACATCGGTTTACTCCTTGTGGGGAATTCTTTGTGCTCTGGGTGCATATTGTATTTACAGTGAGACCCGGGACTATTTGAGAATCAATGGCAGGGATGGGTACAGCCAAAGAGAGAGCCCCTTCCTTTAGAATCATGGGCGGGGCTGGCTACAATCACAGAGAGCCTCGCCCTTCAGACTGATAGGCAATGCTGGCTAGAGCCATAGAGTGATCCCCGCTTATTATTCTATAGAACCTTAAATACCTTCTCAACCTAGTAATATCCTCGTGCAGTTATTGCCCTTTGATTGCCAGAGGGGTATGCAACGCATTGCATTAAACTACAGCAGAGCTGAACAGTTACTTTCTAACAAATAGGTGATTTTGAAAGTGCTTTCAAAACCTCCTTTGTATATGGTAGCCATTATTTAGTTCAAAAGTTTATGAGAAATATTGCTTTATTTATTTGTCAGTTATGCAGATGACCTTTAGCCGTTCCGTATACCTACATACTTCCAATCTGTTGATTCTGGTTACCTTACTCGCTGATCATTAGTGGTTTAAAGTTTTGCTCCTGTTCCACGAGCTGTCGTTTGCTGTAGTTCTTGCTCCATGTGTTTGTCCTGCCTGTTGCTGACCAGATTCTTGTTTGACCTCCCTGTTCGGACTCCCCTGTTGGTACCTCGTTTGGCCGTATTGATTTCCTGGCTCCAGATCTCGGCTCCATCTACTGGCTGGAGTCCTGTGCTTCCCCTCCGTACCCTGCTATTGTCATCTCCCGGTTTGTGAGTCTTGGCTTTCCTCCCAGCTGTGTCTTGTGCCTTGTCTTTCCGCATTGTGCTAAAGTGCGGATGTCCTGGTGTTGACACGTGGCTTGCCTGACCTCACCTCCTCTCTCTCCGTTGTTTGAGGTACAGTATATTCGTCTGCTGTCTACAAGACAAAATCACCTGTATACCTAAATCCTGCTCTAGGTACTTTCTTTTACTTGCACTATAGCTTCCACTAACTTCTACAGGGTAAGTCCATACTTCCACTTCCCAGTTCACTTGTGTATGCATCCTGACATGTGGCTTCACAGCCAGCACCTTTAACCCTTTAAGTGCAAGTGCCAGTACTGCTCAATGCATTTCACACCCCTCTGGCAAAGGGTTAACCATGGCTTAGGCCGCAGCAAGGATATACCAGTGGCTGCCTACACACCCGGGCATCACACCCTACTCTTGCTCTTAAACTACTGGTAGACTGACTTCCCAAGGGAGGTTGGGTTTTTTTCTAAATTGACTGAATTAGAGAAGAAACAGAGAAGATGCTTTGGCCTCTGCATTTACTGTGGACTATCCAGACATCTTTTACTCAAATGCCCACCTTGAACTTACATTGGGAACATGACCGAGCTGTTCTCCAGCATCCCTGGGACAACGAAGCCAAGACTGAGAATTGTCAGTTTAATATGTCTCAAGTGTCCTTTTTTGGGGTATATGGACCCCCGCAAGGTTGGTGGTGTGACTAACTGGCCTTGTCCAACTACCCTCTGGGCCATACAGTGGTTCATTAGCCATTTATTACAGGACCTTCATTAGAAACTTCTCCAAAACTATCGCTCCCCTGTCTTGAACTGTAAGGGTGCTGATCCATGTGTTTGGAGCCCTGCTGCTTTCTGTGGTTTTCTCATTTAAAAAGAAATATTTCACATCTGCCCCTATCTTGGTTTTTCCATACCTCCAGGCCCTTTGTTTTGAGGTTGACGCGTCAGCAAGGATGTGATTACTGGAACTTTAAGCCCCTGTTAGATCTTCTCTAATCAGTTCTCTGATGCCTAAAAGAGCTATGATGTTGGGAACAGGTTGCTGCTGGCCATAAAAATTACTCTTGAAGAGGAGCTAGTCATCCAGTGGTGATTTATATCGACCATAAGAAGCTTACGTTTATGGAAATTGCCCAGTTTCTTAAACCCTGCCAGGCACAATGAGCAATCTTTTTCAAGAGCAGGAAGGCCAATACCCTGTCATGCCAGTTCTTCTCCTTACCTGACCTGTTATCCAACCAGGAAGAATCATTTCTCCGTTAGCCGCGTCCACTCTTCTTCGCATCTCCAGGGCTCAGGACTGTCTCCCTCCTGATTCCTCCAAACCACCTAATATACTTTTTGTACCCCCCTTGGTTTTGGAAATTCTCCAGTGAGCTCACCAGTCTCTGAGCTTACCTTGCACATCCAACTTCGGTCAAGCCTTTGTGTCCTCTTTCCCCTTATGGTTTGTTGCGTCCCCTACCCTTCACTCAGCAGCATGGGCCCAGGTGTATATGGACTTTTTTGTAGTTCTTCCTTCATCTCATCAATATACGACCATCTTAGTTGTTGTAGACTGGTATTCTCGGCAGGCACACTCCTCTTGACTAGCCTTCCCTTGACATGCAAATTGGTTGACATTTTTTTTCAGAGAAAAATGTTATTTGCATGGAATTCTTCTACAGATTATTTATGGTGGGGCACCCAGTTTGTTTCCTGTTTCTGGAAGGCTTTTTGTCAATGGGCAAACCAAACCTACCAACCATTCTCTTGAAACTTGCCTTTGCTACTACATGGCTACAGTCTAATTGATCAGATCGTTCACCCATTGCCGAATTTGCCTTCAATAATGCTTCTCAATATTCTCTTTTCTGTTCTCCATTCTTCACATCTGCTGGCTTTCATCCTTGTTCTCTACCTAGTTCTCATCAGGTTGGAGCTCCTGCAGCCGATTCTCTGGTTTCTGACCTGCAGATACACTAGGACAAGGTCCATCAACATATTTGGCCTGTGCCGCTTCCCAATATAAATGGATGATAGGCACCATTACTCTTTCTTTTGCACCAGGAACTAAAGTATGGTTGTCGACAAAGAATTTACATCTCTACCATCCTGCCCCTACATTAGGGTCTTTTTGTATTCAGACTGCCATTTCCCAAGTTCCCTACTCCTTGTGATCTTCTTACTATCCTCACGATTGAAGTTTGTGGTACGGGAGGTACATAGATGACCTTCTGGTCTGGAACTGAGAAGGAGGTGGGTTTCTTTATGAAGGTTTTAAATAATAATACCTGTAATTTGAATTTTAACTGTACCTGCCATCCTGATACCATGTCATTGCTGGACCTTACTCTTAGGGGTGATATTGTGGCTAATAAAGTTTTGATTGAAGTATATAGAAAACCGACAGCGGGCAACAATCTGCTACATGCTGGTTCTGCACGTCCCCATTTCCAGAAACACAATATCCCCAAGGCGCAGTTTCTACGTAGGAACTGCACCTTGGAGATTGATTTTGATGTGGCATCTACAAATTTAACCAAAAGATGTTGTGCTAGAGGTTATGATACCTCTCTGCTTGACCAAACATATACGTTTGCAAAAAGAAAGATGAGAGGAATTGTTGGATCGCTCAAAAGAGAAGAAGCTGAAGATTAAAAATGAAAATTCTATTAGGTTCATCACGACATATAGTACCCAATATCAAAAGATTTGTGATGATCTCAGGTGCAATTTACCACTATTGAGGACAGACGAGAAGCTTTCAAATATTTTGGATGCTGGCTGCCAATTTGTGGCAGAAAGGGGATCCACCATTAGCAACCGCGTATCACCAAGTCTTTTAATGACAAGTAGGCCAGATCCTACATGGTTAAATTACAAAGGTTTCTATAGATGTGGTGCTCACATTGTAAGTGTTGTAAATTTGCCAGTGTATCAGACCGCTTTACCAGTACCGTGGATAAACTTTCTTATGGTATAAAAAGTTATATCATCTGTAGTTCAGAGTACATAATCTACCTATTCACATGCAGGATTTGTTCCATCCAATATGTTTGGAGGACTATTCGTCCCCATAAAGGGATAGTAATACTTCGTTTTATCTTTATTTTATTTTGTAGGCATTAAAAAAACATGAAGAAAGATATAAGTCTTATCTCTCAAACCTTTATGGTTTGAGAGATATTCACAAGCAAAGTTTCCCCTCCCGCCCCTTTTACCTAGTGTAAGCCATCTCTTCTCAGATGTGGAATGCAGTCCATAGACCAGACAGATAACAGCAGGGGACAATCTTCTTCCTATGAGAACAATGAAAACCCTGTCCCCCTTGACAAGTTTTTCAGGTTTTTCCCTTATCTTAATTGAAGATTGTCCCTCTCTGCAATCTACCTGGGCACCTCCCTTCTGCTCTGGCTGAACAGTGTTACATCAGTAAAAGGGGCAGGAGGGGGATACTTTGTCATTGAATTACTCTTGAACTACAACTCTGACAGTATTGATATAACGCTCTCCAAAGTCCAAATACTATGGTGATTAATTAGAGCCGCTTTTATTATGAAACATTACTATCCCTTTAAACATAGGATAAGAGAGCAAGTGAATCAGGTGGAGGATGGAAAACGAGTGTCTGCAGTGGCAAAGCATGTACTGGAATCTCATTCGGGCAACTTTTAGCTTTCAGGGCATGGAAAAGATTAGGCTTCCTTGGGGGTGGGGGTGACATCATTGGGTTAATAAACAGGCGAGAGGCATTCTGGATTTGTAAGTTAAAGACAAGGATTCCTCATGGATTAAATTCCTAGTAGGATATTAGTCACATTTTCTAGCTAACTTTTATTTTATTTTTATTGATTAGTCTTCTTCTTTTCTGTCCTTAGATGCCTCTCCCTGTTTTTTGTATTTTTAATCTAACTAAAACCCACTGGTGTCGCATACCTCCCCCTTTTTTTCCAGTTTGGGTATTTCCAGATTATTTAATCCAATGTGATCCGATTTCTGTGGCGTTATGGGTTATTTTGATACGGATCCTACTTCTTTATTTAAATTTATTTTTATGTTGTCTTGGATCTTTTTGGGTGATGTCCCATATGCCAATTTTTTTTGTATATATGTGCATCTATCACTTTAATTTTCAATATGCATATACATCAAGCTCGATAAAGCTAATTGATAGGATGGGGGAGGGTTCCATTTGCTTTTAAATTAGTTTTAACCAATGAATCTGGTTTGTTTTCTATTTAACCGGGATATCTGGTATCTTGGGCAGTCTATGATTAAGAGCTATTTCAGAGTGTAATGCGTACGATGAGATATTTGAGTCTCCTCATATCTCTTGATTTTGTGGTTCCGTATTCCATGCCCTTCCAGTGTTGATATATGTCTTTTTATCAATACTAAAAGAAAGTTTACATTTTAACCAGTTTGGTGCTTTCTGTATGAGCACATCTCAAGTATCACAGTGCTGCTGCATCCTTTGTACAATGTATCCTGTTTATCTCGGAGTTGGGAAGCCTTGGCGGTTCTTAGCACTCAGCTTTTGAGGACAGTGAGTGAAGATTACACATTCAAGCTGGCAGTCTCTATTTTCGTGTGATTGCACTATCTATTTTCATTGTATATTACTTCTTGCAGTTCCCTTCCAACCTGAAGGTTCATAATTTCTTCCTCGTATCCTTACTGAAGCCTGTGATACCATACTGTCTCTTTGCACTTCCTCAACTTTCTCGAGCAGCTTTGTGGACGGTCATCCCAAATATGAGGTTAAGAAAATCCTTGACTCCTGAGTTGTTCTGGTATGTTGCAATATCTTGTTGATTGGAAGGGCTATGGTCTTGAGGAGCGTTCTTAGGTCTCCTTCTCTGATTTGAATGCTCCTTGGTCTGCCCTTTCTGTCGCTCCCATTCTCTGAAGCTTGGTCACCCTGAGGTTTTCCCTTTTTGGAAGGTTACTGACAGCCACTATGTATCCCTGTTGTTTCTGGTTGCCTGGTTACCTTATTCCCTGATCATCGGCTACAGGTGGTTTAAAAGGTTTGTGCCTTCCACTATCAGATCTATGAGCTATTGTTTACTGTAGTGCCTACTTCCTATGTTTATCTTGCCTGTTGCTGACCAGACTGTTGTTTGACTTCTCTCTTCAGACTCACCTCTTGGTACATCTCCTAGCATTATTGATTTCCTGACTCTAGATCTCAGTTAGGTCTACCAGCTTGATTACTGCGCTTCCCCTCAGTACTGTGCTATTGTGCTCTCCCGGTTTGTATAGCTACATGCCTGATGAAGAAACCTAAATTGTCTTGAAATCTTGCACTCTACTTAGTTAGCCAATAAAGGTATCAATTTTACTGTACTAGTCTCCTTTATAGATACACCTGACTGCTGTATAATGGACTTCTACTTAAAGTCTTTCTGTTACACGCAGTGATTATATAGATACGCCTGACTGCTGTGTGATGGACTCCTACCTAGGTAAGTGCTTCTGTTACACACAGTAATTATATAGATACACCTGACTGCTGTATGATGGACTCCTACCTAGGTAAGTGCTTCTGTTACACACAGTAATTATATAGATACACCTGACTGCTGTATGATGGACTCCTACATAGGAAAGTGCTTCTGTCACACATATTAATTATATAGATACACCTGACTGTATGATGGACACCTACCTAGGTAAGTGCTTCTGTTACACACAGTAATTATATAGATATACCTGACTGCTGTATGATGGACTCCTACTTAAAGTCTGTCTGTTACACACAATAATTATATAGATATACCTGACTGTTGTATGATGAATTCCTACCTAGGTAAGTGCTTCTGTTACACACAGTAATTATATAGATACACCTGACTGCTGTATAATGGAATTCTACTTAAAGTCTTTCTGTTACACGCAGTGATTATATAGATACGCCTGACTGCTGTGTGATGGACTCCTACCTAGGTAAGTGCTTCTGTTACACACAGTAATTATATAGATACGCCTGACTGTTGTGTGATGGACTCCTACCTAGGTAAATCCTTCTGTTACACACAGTAATTATACGGATACGCCTGACTGCTGTGTGATGGACTCCTACCTAGGTAAATCCTTCTGTTACACACAGTAATTATACAGATACGCCTGACTGCTGTGTGATGGACTCCTGCCTAGGTAAGTCCTTCTGTTACACACAGTAATTATACAGATACGCCTGACTGCTGTATGGTGGACTCATTCCTATGTAAGTCCTTCTGTTACACACAGTAATTACATAGATACACCTGACTGCTGTATGATGGACTCCTACCTAGGTAAGTGCTTCTGTTACACACAGTAATTATATAGATACACCTGACTGCTGTATGGTGGACTCCTTCCTAGGTAAGTGCTTCTGTTACACACAGTAATTATATAGATACCCCTGACTGCTGTATGGTGGACTCCTTCCTAGGTAAGTGCTTCTGTTACACACAGTAATTATATAGATACACCTGACTGCTGTATGATGGACTCCTACCTAGGTAAGCGCTTCTGTTACACACAGTAATTATACAGATACACCTGACTGCTGTATGATGGACTCCTACCTAGGTAAGCGCTTCTGTTACACACAGTAATTATATAGATACACCTGACTGCTGTGTGATGGACTGCTACCTAGGTAAGTCCTTCTGTTACACACAGTAATTATACACAGTAATTATATATATACACCTTACTGCTGTATGATGGACTCCTACCTAGGTAAGTCCTTCTGTTACACACAGTAATTATATATATACACCTGACTGCTGTGTGATGGACTCCTACCTAGGTAAGTGCTTCTGTTACACACAGTAATTATATATATACACCTGACTGCTGTGTGATGGACTCCTACCTAGGTAAGTGCTTCTGTTACACACAGTAATTATATAGATACACCTGACTGCTGTGTGATGGACTCCTACCTAGGTAAGTGCTTCTGTCACACACAGTAATTATATAGATACACCTGACTGCTGTGTGATGGACTCCTACCTAGGTAAGTGCTTCTGTCACACACAGTAATTATATAGATACACCTGACTGCTGTATGATGGACTCCTACCTAGGTAAGTCCTTCTGTCACACACAGTAATTATATAGATACACCTGACTGCTGTGTGATGGACTCCTACCTAGGTAAGTGCTTCTGTCACACACAGTAATTATATAGATACACCTGACTGCTGTATGATGGACTCCTACCTAGGTAAGTGCTTCTGTTACACACAGTAATTATATAGATACACGCGACTGCTGTATGATGGACTCCTACCTAGGTAAGTGCTTCTGTTACACACAGTAATTATATAGATACACCTGACTGCTGTATGATGGACTCCTACCTAGGTAAGCGCTTCTGTTACACACAGTAATTATATAGATACACCTGACTGCTGTATGATGAACTCCTACCTAGGTAAGTCCTTCTGTTACACACAGTAATTATATAGATACACCTGATTGCTGTATGATGGACTCCTACCTAGGTAAGTCCTTCTGTTACACACAGTAATTATATAGATACACCTGACTGCTGTATGATGGACTCCTACCTAGGTAAGTCCTTCTGTTACACACAGTGATTATATAGATACATCTGACTGTTGTATGATGGACTCCTACCTAGGTAAGTGCTTCTGTTACACACAGTAATTATATACATACACCTGTCTGCTGTATGATGGACTCCTACCTAGGTAAGTACTTCTGTTACACACAGTAATTATATAGGTACACCTGACTGCTGTGTGATGGACTCCTACCTAGGTAAGTGCTTCTGTCACACACAGTAATTATATAGATACACCTGACTGCTGTGTGATGGGCTCCTATCCAGGTAACTCATTTTGTTAAGGAAATAAAAGCCAATTATTACAAGGGAGCAGTTCCCATGTAAAAAGATTGCGTCTTTAGCATCCAGGGGGATAACTGATTCCGTAACGTGAAATTTCTTGCATTCTTGTGTATGAGAAGGGTAATGTTGATGTTTTGAACTGACAGGAATTCCCCCTTTACTGAAGAGCTTCCTACAGCAGCGTCTGGGGATAAATGTAAGAAGGAAAAAATCCTGTGGAATTAGCAAACCGCACATCTATATTCCAGTCAAAGAGAAGAGAAAGGTGAGAGGATGGCTATGGTTTGTATTCTCTGCTTATAATTTGATACCTCCCAGCAGGACTGGAATTGGATCTGAGGCTCCCTCCAGGTAAGGAATACCTGGCATAACACACCCCCCAACCCCCACATGACCCCACCCCCATCCACTGTGACCCACAGAGTTCTAAACACTAGGGGAGAACTGAGCTGCACTTCCTGACTCCAAGAGGAGACCTGCAGGGCCATAATGGCTTTTGTGAATTTTCTCCTTGTACCTTTGTTCAAGAGATGACATCTTCAGTGAGTCCTGGAGGGGGATGCACTAAGTAGTGATAAAGAGGTGATAAAGTGGAGATGACTTCTCCAGTGATATCACTTCTCCAGTTCCTATGTTATTCTATGAGGCAAATATAGTTGTTGATACCTTTACTGGGTTACTAAGCAGATATAGGATGCAAGCTTTCAAGACCTCTTAGGTCTCTTCCTCAGGCATGTTATACAGATAAATATGAAAACATCTCTTATATACAAGTACACATTGCGTTGTTTAGAATGGAAATCAGATAAGAGAACTCAATCCAGATCCAGATATCTTTGATCAGTCAATGGTAAATTGCACTCTTCCTCTGAGGCTTTAGACATATTTACGATGCTCTTGGGTCTGTTGGAAAGGTCAATCAACTAAATTGTATTTTGATAGAAATTCCTTATCCCTGTTCAAACCACTACAAATTGCATTAAATTTTAACATTAATTTCACCTCCCATACCTTTCTGTCCCTCTGAGTGCGGAACCGTCCCATCAGTACTTAATATCCCTGACACTGTGGCCATTTTCACAAAAATGTTCTCCCACTGGTGTCTCTGTCTTTTTGTTATTAACACTGGATCTGTGGGAATTAAACCTCTTATGTAGTGCTTGTCCAGTTTCACCCACATACAGAGCTGTTGGGCATTTTGCACACATGATAAGGTATATTACACTGGATGATTTACAGGTGAAGGTACCATTGATCTTATGGTGTAATTGGGTGTTTGGAACTGGTATGTTGTCCGTGGTGTAAATGCGTGCACAGGTTATGTTATTCTATGGAGCCCATGGACTAAGATCTCTCCCAATTGGCTCCATAGAATAACATAGGAACTGAAGACGTGAAATCAGTGGAGTAATGACCTCCTCTTTATCACCTTTTTATCACTCCTTGGTGCATCTCCCCCCTGACGTCATGTCCATGGAGGCAGACATGACATTTGCTGGCAGTTTTTTCAAAGCGAAACAGACATGAGCCTAATTAACCCTTTATGGACCAGAGGGGTGTACAACTCAATGCAATACAATGCATTGCTCATGTGTTTGGCCCTTAAAGAGATGGTAGTGTTTCATAATAAAATCAGCTCTAAGTAATCTTCATAGTATTTGGGCCATGGAGAGTGTTATTTCAATACTGTCAGAGTTGTAGTACAAGAGTAATTGAATGATAAAGTATTCCCCTCCCGCCCCTTTTACCTAGTGTAACACTGCTCACCTCAGAGCAGCAAGACTGACCGGATGGATCATAGAGAGGGACAATCCTCAATTAAGATAAGGGAAAAACCTGTAAATTGGGGCAGGGCTTTCATTCTTCTCAGAGTAAGAAGGTTGTCCCTTGCTGTGATCTGTCTGGTCAGGAGACCAGATTCCACATCTGAGGGGAGGTGACTTACACTAGGTAAAAGGGGCGGGAGGGGGACACTTTATCATTCAATTACTCTTCTACTACAACTCTGACAGTACTGATATAACACTCTCCATGGACCAAATACTATGAAGATTAATTGGAGCTGCTGTTTTTGTGAAACATTACTATCCCTTTAAAGGGTTAATATTACCATGTGCAGTGAGCAGAGTTTGAGGTCCTGTATACATAAATCCAGAATCGAGAACAACCAACCCTAAAGTACCCCTTCTGTGCCTCTCCTACCAACTACATATTGCTTCCTTTTATTGTCCCTGCAGCCCGTATCCATGTTTATTCCCATCTATTCCTTGTGCTTTTACCTGCTTTTCATTTCTTCTCGCCCGTTCAAATCTTTTTACATGCTTTTAATTGCTTTCAACTGAGTAAGATATGTTTACAAGCTTTAAATAACTGTCAGCCAATTCATCTTATTATATATTTTTAATTGCTTCTAGCCAGTTCATATCATAGTCAGGGCCGGATTTGTCATAAGGCAAAGTAGGCACCTGCCTACAGGAGCATGCCACCAAGGGGCGCCTGCCATTGGGACTCTTTTTTTATATTATTAAAAAAAAAAAAAATAGCCACCTCGCTGACTGTGCTGGCACCCACTCCATGTCGCCCTCACATTGCCCCCCCCCTTGTCTGTTTCCTACTTCCCTGGCAGGAGATCTGTTGTCTGTGCCTCCTTTGGCACAGTCCTGTAAGTGCTGAGCTCCCTCGCTGCCTCTTTAGGAATGCAGAGAGCTAAGAGATGACATCATCTCCCAGCGCTCTGCATTCCTGAATAGGAGACCGCGCGGGAGCTCCAGCACTTACAGGACTGTGCCAAAGGAGGCACAGACGACAGATCTCCTGCCAGGGAGGTAGGAAATGGACAACGGGGGGAGGCAATGTGAGGGCAACATGGAGATGGTGGGGGCAATGTGGAGTTAATGGGGTGCGAGTTGGAGATGGTGGGGTCAATGTGGAGCTGATAGAGGGCAATGTGAGGGTAACATGTAGCTGATGGGGGACAAGTTGGAGCTGATGGGGGCAATGTGAGGGCAATGTGGAGCTGACAGGAGGCAAGTTGGAGCTGATGGGGCAATGTGGAGATTTGGAGCATTGTGGAGGTGTCCAGTGGAGATGGCCAATGGGGGGGGGGGGCGCTTCAGATTTCTGTGTCTACAGGCTCCTGAGATGTAAATCCGGCCCTGATCATAGTACATGCTTTGAATTTCTCCTATCCAGTTCTCATCTTTTTATATGCTTTTAATCACTCCCATCCACTTTCATTGCTCCCGGCCACTTCATGGGTTTTTACATGCTTTAATATTTTGTGTCTTTTTTTTTTTACTTGCATTTAATCTGTCTCATTCTATTCATATCTTTTTTACTCCTTCACATGACAGGGTTTATACAAGTCTAACAATAAGACACACAAAGTCATTTTGGTCTCTTTCCAGGTAACCACACACATCCCAAAGATCCCCAAACAGCCTCTGATGTTAGAGCCTCCGTCTCATCCCTTCCTGGGCCTCCCTTCTGATAGAAGTGACCTGCCGGAAAATGAAATGGTATATGGGCTGTCTCCGAGCCCTCTCCCACCAATCTTTCCTTCTTCAGAGGAGCAGAGCAACGCCTCCCTGGACACGGGTCTGGAAAGTGACGAGTCTTCGGAGACATTACCAGTGGGAGATCTAGACTCCAGCGCTGATACTGTGGGGGAGTCTGTTTTTATGACGCAGGTTTGTAGATCTCTGAAATGTAAAGATGAGCAGTTCTGAAGGCACTCCGCTTCACCATGGAGGGTAGGGAATAAAAATTCCATTGATATAAATGTGCATTGCTATCAACATCTATTCAAGCCCCACTTAAAGGGATAGTAACGTTTCACAATAAAAACAGCTCCAACTAATCTTCATAGTATTTGGCCATGGAAAGTGTTATATCAGTACTGTCACAGTTGTAGTACAAGAGTAATTGAATGATAAAGTATCCCCCTTCCGCCTCTTTTACTGATGTAACACTGCTCACCTCAGAGCAGCAAGACTGTCCAGATGGATCACAGAGAGGGACAATCTTCAGTGATCATAAGGAAAAACCTGTCAAGGGGGTAGGGTTTTCCTTATACTCACAGTAAGAAGGCAGCTTACACTAGGTAAAAGGGGAGGGAGGGGGATACTTTATCATTCAATTACTCTTGAACTACAACTCTGACAGTATTGGCCCAATACTATGAAGAATAACCCCTTAGTGACAGGCCGTGTGCGCACGTGGCCGTCACTTAACTCCCGGCTAACATTTTTTTTTTTTAACTAAATGATTCCGGAGCCCCCGAATGGTGTGCAGCCGCGCGGGGACCCCGGATTTCCAGGACGTACCTGGTACGTCCATTGTCAATAAGTGACAGTTTTTGTGGAACGTACCAGGTAAGTCCATTGTCGGGAAGGGGTTAATTGGAGCTGCTGTTTTTGTGAAACATTACTATCCCTTTAAATCAATGTGGATTTGCAAAATGTGCAATTACTTTTTATGGTCACCAGGTGGCATTATTCCTCTCACTTTCATCTGACAGCTTGAGCCTAAGACTGAGGACCTTATGCACAAAAGCTGAAGTGTTGCAATTCTGGATCAAATCCACTGCACCATAAGGAACAAATACAAATTCCTATTGATTTAAGTGAGACTTTTAAAGGGATAGTAATACTTTGTTTTATCTTTATTTTATTTTGTAGGCATTAAAAAAAAACATGAAGAATGATATAAGTCTTATCTCTCAAACCTTTATGGTTTAAGAGATATTCACAAGAAAAGTATCCCCCCCCATTCAAACAGATCAGAAGTGAGATACCCAGGTAGACTGCAGAGAGGGACAATCTTCAATTAAGATAAGGGAAAAACCTGAAAAACTTGTCAAGGGGGGCAGGGCTTTCATTGTTCTCATAGGAAGAAGAGTGTCCCCTTCTGTTATCTGTCTGGTCTATGGACTGAATTCCACATCTGAGAAGAGATGGCTTACTCTAGGTAAAAGGGGGGAGGGGAAACTTTGCTTGTGAATATCTCTCAAACCATAAAGGTTTGAGAGATAAGACTTATATCATTCTTCATGTTTTTTTAATGCCTACAAAATAAAATAAAGTTAAAACGAAGTATTACTATCCCTTTAAAAACTGATTGCCAGAGGTCTCCAGTGTATTGTGATGTAGTGCTTTAGATACCTCTGTAGCATTCAAGATGTTAAATGTCCAATGAAAATGTATTGAGGAAAAAAAACATATATCTCATGTCTGTCCTGTGGTGGATTAACCCTTTGAGTGCTGGAGGGGTACGCAACGCATTTCAGAGCAATGCTTTTTTTGTACCCCCTCTGGCACTCAAAGGGTTAAAGATCCCTCATTTAGGAAGAAGGGCACTAACAAAACGGTAGTAGGCAGTCTCATTCTCAGCTTTGCTTAACCCTTTGATTGCCAGAGAAGTATCTTGCAACGATTTGGTTACCGCTTCAGCACTCAAAGGGTTAAATCCCACTGAGCTCCGCCCAGACTCACTTGTTTAAGTGTTTTTTTTTTTCCTCTAATGGCTGGTCTCTGTGGAGACCTTATTTATTTCACATATATTTTTAAATTATTATGTGTTTTAGAGATGGGAATATAAGGACACTGTGGTCTGTGACCTCTGTCTCCTACAAGGGATCAGCGTCCTGGCCTCTAGTCTTTTCCTGTGATCTTAGGAGTAGATAGGGGAAGAGACGGCATGGAGATCCCTGTACCTCGATAGAGCATTTAAAGGGATAGTAATACTTAAAATGTAAAAACAATATGTTGTAGGGTTTATCCCCATGAGTAAAACAAGAGTACTCCCGCTGCTGAAAGGTGTTTCATTCAAAAGTTATTAATTTTCAAAGTTGAATTTTTTAGGTGCAATATCACAGTGGCCTGAAATTGGACAGTGGCGCTGTTGCTACACGATCCTATGGACGGCTCTGGTCCCGGGACCATAAATCTCCATAGGATGGTGTAGCAACAGCGCCACTGTACAATTTCAGGCCACTGTGATATTGCACCTAAAAAATTCAACTTTGAAAATTAATAACTTTTGAATAAAACAACTTTCAGCAGTGGGAGTACTCTTGTTTTACTCAGGGGGATAAACCCTATAATATATATTTTTTTTACATTTTAAGTATTACTATCCCTTTAAAGCTTTGATGATGCTGTGGATTAGGGTTGTCAGTATAATAGGAGAACCCAAAGAATCCCTCTCGCCCATTCCCTTCCCTCCAGCCTTCTCTTTCCACCCCCACACTCACCGCCTCAAAACACTCTCATATACATAATGCTAAATCCCTCCCTGACCACGGTCTGAGATCTGGCACTAAGATCAAGAACATTTTATAAAAAATGACTAAATCAAGGAAGGAACAGGGTCGGATAAGAGGAAGACAGCTCTGGTCCCGGGACCATAAATCTCCATTGGATGGTGTAGCAACAGCGCCACTGTACAATTTCAGGCCACTGTGATATTGTACCTAAAAAAATTCAACTCTGAACTGTAATAACTTTTGAATAAAACACCTTTCAGCAGTGGGAGTACTCTTGTTTTACTCAGGGGGATAAACACTACAACATATATATATATTTTTTACATTTTAAGCATTACTATCCCTTTAACCCCTTAACGACAGGGGAATCCGGAAGCGGAAGTGAGTTAACGACCACAGAGAATTTTTTTTTATTGCTCCGTTGCATTCCAGACTCCCCGAACGGCGTGCAGCCACGGGGGGAGCCCGGAACTCGATGACGGTCATAGTACGTCATCGGTCGTTAAGTCAAATCAACCCTTGACGAACTATGACCGTCAAGGGTCGTTAAGGGGTTAAAACCAACTTTTAAAGAAATGGGAATTTTGTAATTTTATTTGTATGCTGTGCCCCAGGATTTGCCCATTTTTTTGCCTCATTAACCCCTTAGATGCTAGAGTTAACCCTAATGAATTACAAAGCGACATCTCTATCATCCAAGTGGTAAAATTGATAATTCAGGTATCAATATGAAAACACAGTGAACAAGCATTTATTTGTACATTCCTGTTAAAGGGATAGTAATACTTCATTTTAACTTTATTTTATTTTGTAGGCATTAAAAAACATGAAGAATGATATAAGTCTTATCTCTCAAACCTTTATAGTTTAAGAGATATTCACAAACAAAGTATCCCCCCCCTGTTCAACCAGATCAGAAGGGAGGTGCCCAGGTAGACTGCAGAGAGGGACAATCTTCAATTAAGATAATGGAAAAAGCTGAAAAACTTGTCAAGGGGGGCAGGGCTTTCATTGTTTTCATACAAAGAAAATTGTCCCCTTCTGTTATCTGTACTGTCATACAACCTGATCCACATCTGAGAAGAGATGGCTTACACTAGGTAAAAGGGGCGGGGAAGGGAACTTTGCTTGTGAATATCTCATAAACCGTAAAGGTTTGAGAGATAAGACTTATATCATTCTTCATGTTTTTTTAATGCCTACAAAATAAAATAAAGTTAAAACGAAGTGTTACTATCCCTTTGAAGCGGAAAGGTGCAATATTTATGTGTAACCGTTGTCTACATTCTCACCTTAGCGGACGCATCAGTCCTGACAGGATTTGCACGATTGTCAGTTTGTTATTGTATGACCTGGTACCAACAGGCAGGGAGTGGGAGGGAGAGCAGTGTGGAATGTTAGTATCTGGCAGGAAGTGGTATGTAAGAGGGAGAGCAGTGTGGAATGTTAGTATCTGGCAGGAAGTGGTATGTAAGAAGGAGAGCACTGTGAGAGGTTAGTATCCGGATGGCAGGGAGTGGAACGGGGGCAGGGGTGAGAACAGTGTAGAATGTTAGTAAGTGGCTTGCAGGGAGTGGCAGGTGGGATGGAGAGCAGTGTGGGATGTTATCTGGCTGGCAGGGAGTGGCAGGTGGGAAGGAGAGCAGTAAGGAATGTTATTATCTGGCTGGCAAGGAGTGGGAGGAACAGTAGTGTGGAATGTTAGTATCTGTCAGGAAGTGGTATGTAAGAGGGAGAGCAGTGTGGAATGTTAGTATCTGGCAGGAAGTGGTATGTAAGAGGGAGAGCAGTGTGGAATGTTAGTATCTGGCAGGAAGTGGTATGTAAGAGGGAGAGCAGTGTGGAATGTTAGTATCTGGCAGGAAGTGGTAGGTAAGAGGGAGAGCAGTGTGGAATGTTAGTATATGGCAAGAAGTGGTATGTAAGAAGGAGAGCACTGTGAGAGGTTAGTATCCGGATGGCAGGGAGTGGAACGGGGGCAGGGGTGAGAACAGTGTAGAATGTTAGTAAGTGGCTTGCAGGGAGTGGCAGGTGGGATGGAGAGCAATGTGGGATGTTATCTGGCTGGCAGGGAATGGCAGGTGGGAAGGAGAGCAGTAAGGAATGTTATTATCTGGCTGGCAAGGAGTGGGAGGAACAGTAGTGTGGAATGTTAGTATCTGTCAGGAAGTGGTATGTAAGAGGGAGAGCAGTGTGGAATGTTAGTATCTGGCAGGAAGTGGTATGTAAGAGGGAGAGCAGTGTGGAATGTTAGTATCTGGCAGGAAGTGGTATGTAAGAGGGAGAGCAGTGTGGAATGTTAGTATCTGGCAGCAAGTGGTATGTAAGAGGGAGAGCACTGTGAGAGGTTAGTATCTGGATGGCAGGGAGTGGAACGGGGGCAGGGGTGAGATCAGTGTAGAATGTTAGTATCTGGCTGGCAGAGAGTGGCAGGTGAGAGGGAGAGCAATGTGGAGTGTTAGTATGTATCTGGCTGGTAGCAAGTGGCAGGTGGGTGGGAGAGCTATGCGGAATGTTTGTGGCTCCCAGGAAAAGAAGGGTGGGATGGAGAACAGTGTAGAATGTTAGTAAGTGGCTTGCAGGGAGTGGCTGGTGGGATGGAGAGCAATGTGGAATGTTATCTGGCTGACAGGGAGTGGCAGGTGGGAAGGAGAGCAGTAAGGAATGTTAGTATCTGGATGGCAGGAAGTGGAAGGTGGGAGGAACAGCAGTGTGGAATGTTAGTATCTTGTTGGCAGGTGAGAGGGAGAGAAATGTGGAGTGTTAGTATCTCGCTGGCAGCAAGTGGCAGGTGGGTGGGAGAGTAGTGCGGAATGTTAGACTATAGATGGCAGGAAGAGACAGGTGGGAGGGAGAACAATGTAGAATGTTAGTATCTGGCTAGCAGGGAAAGGCAGGTGGTAAGGAGAGCACCGTGGAATGTTAGCATCTGGCTGGCAATGGTAGATGGGAGGGAGAATAGTGTGCAGTGTTAATATCTGGTTGGCATGCCTGACAGTACTGTCTAATTTGAATAAAGCGACAAATAAATAAAACGAAATATCTCAAACTATTGGTTAAAGCGGAACTACCACCCGACACAATCTTTACCTTTACTAAGTCCCCATCTGGCAACTAGCTGCTTAGTAGCGCTAGTCTCCAGAATAATTACCTTATTTAATAGATTTCTCCTCTCTTCCATGGGTGACAGGCAGGACGGAGCGCGGACATCTTGCCAGTGTGACATCCGCGCGCCTATACTGTCAGTCCCAGCCGGGTCTAGTAGGCGTTGCTAGGAGCCATTTGGCTCCGGCTGGGACTGACAGTGCAGGCTCGCGGATGTCACAATGGCAAGATGTCCGCGCTCCGTCCTGCCTGTCAGCTGGGGAAGAGAGCAGAAATCTATTAAATAAGGTAATTATTCTGGAGACTAGCGCTACTAAGTAGCTAGTCGCCTGATGGGGACTTAGTGAAACTAAAGATTGTGTCAGGTGGTAGTTCCACTTTAAACAAAAATGACTAACATAACATACTGGTGACCAGTCTTTTAAAGTGAAAAGGTCCCTTTAAACATGATACCTTGTTCTGATACTAAGGTGGACGACCTTCCAGATCCTGTTCATGTATCTCGATCAATATCTATGGTTGAACTGGAAAAAGAGAAGGAACAGGAAGAGAACGAGCAGGAAGACCTTACCCAGAATGAAATCCCAGAGAAGTTTAGAGGTTACGAAGAACTGTTCAGTGTCAGAACAGACCCAGACTTTATAGAACCACTTGGTAAGTTAGTACAGTGATATGTAAGCTTAACCTCTTAAAGGGATGGTAACCTTTTAATTGATTTTATGTATTCCGCCAGTTCATACTGTGTAAAGTCAAATTGCCTACACATTTTCTTATACTGTTTTTCATCACCTGACATTGAGTGTACTCAGTGCTTCAAGTGTTAGTAATGTCTAAATATACATTTTAATAAATTTGTAGAGGGTAAAAAAATAATAGGGTTGCCACAAACCTCATCTCTCAAACCTTTATGGTTTGAGAGATATTCTGAATCAAAGTTCCCCTTCCCGCCCATTCTCCTGACGTCAGTGTCTAATTGACAGCAGGAGATCCCAGTCAGGGGATCAGCCGGTGACTCTGCAGCACAGCCGAAATCCCATTATTACAAATGAATTACTTCACTGTAAAGGTCTACAAAGTGTGCCTTTTGCAAGCTCACTTTGTAGACCTTTCCAATGAGGTAATTAATTTGCAATAACGGGATTTCGGCTCTGCTGCAGAGCCTCATCGTGTCGGCTGACTTGGATCCCCTTCTGTCAGCTTTACAGCAGACATCAAGAGAAGGGGAGGGAGAAAGGGGGAACTTTGATTGCCAATATCTCTCAAACCATAGCGGTTTGAGAGATGGGGTTTGTGGCAATGAGATTATTTTTTTACCCTTTACAAATGTATTAAAAATTATTTTAAGACATTACTAACACTTTCAGGGAGTGTGTTACATTGTATTATTGTCCTGTTATGATGACCAAGGGAGTGCCCTCTCAGGAGAAAGGAAGAAAGCAGTGGCATAACAATAGGGGTTGTAGGGGTAGCAACTGCGACTGGGCCCATCACTCCAAGGGCCCAGCGCCCGCAACAAGCTGAAGTCTGTGCCTTCTTCAGCACAGACCTCTGTTAACAGCTGAGCTCCCTCTCCGGCACTCTAGTAATGCAGGGCGCTGGGAGATGACATCATCTCCCAGCGCTCTGCATTAGTGGAGAGAGGACCGTGCGGGAGCTCCGAGCTGCTAATAGAGGTCTGTGCAGAAGGAGGCACAGACCTCTCCTGCCAAACCGCTGGACCACCAGGGAGGTAGGAGATGGACACTGGTGGTCAATGTGGAGGTGGACATTGGGGGCAATGTGCAAATGGGAATTGGGGGCAATGTGCAGATGGACTTTGGGGCAGATGGGCATTGGGGGCAATGTGAAGATGGACATTGGGGGCAATGTGGTTGGGGGAGCCCCATGGCAATTTTTGCACCAGGGCCCGGTGTCTCCTAGTTACGTCTCTGGAAGAAAAAAAGAAAGAAACAATACGTTTGGATTGTACGTATTTTACACATGCAGAATATGTGAAGGACCAGGGGAGTGTGTAGTTCATTGCTTTGTAAAGCCCTCCACATGCCCCCATTAAGACTGGGTTGGGATAGGACAGAGCCAATGTAAATATACATTTACCTTAAATTATCATGAACCTGTCACCTTAATTTTTTTACATATCTGAAACATTCAAAACTGTCTATTTCTTATGTTACCGAAAAGTCCAGCGGATGTACAGTTATGAAATATTCACACTTTTATTTCTGGGAAAAGTGAAAGTGAAATGATCCTGGTGCAGCACAGAACTTTATTTACATAAGGAATGTCACTGAAAACCTTCATTAGCATTTGAAATGTCACCGGTACCGCAATTAGCATACGTTAGCATACAGTACTAACCATGATTATCTCCTTAAAGGGATAGTAATACTTAAAATGTAAAAAAATATATGTTGTAGGGTTTATCCCCCTGAGTAAAACAAGAGTACTCCCACTGCTGAAAGGTGTTTCATTCAAAAGTTATTAATTTTCAAAGTTGAATTTTTTTAGGTGCAATATCACAGTGGCCTGAAATTGTACAATGGCGCTGTTGCTACACAATCCTATGGACAGCTCTGGTCCCGGGACCATAAATCTCCATAGGATGGTGTAGCAACAGCGCCATAGTACAATTTCAGGCCACTGTGATATTGCACCTAAAAAATTCAACTTTGAAAATGAATAACTTTTGAATAAAACACCTTTCAGCAGTGAGAGTACTCTTGTTTTACTCAGGGGATAAACCCTACAACATATTTTTTTTTACATTTTAAGCATTACTATCCCTTTAAATGTACATTTGCTGGTCTTTTTTTTAACATGACACAAAGGCAGTTTTGATTGAAGTTTTCAAATATGCAAACCTGAATTAAGGTGATGGGTCCACTTTAACACTGAGATATCTCCCCTCATTTAAATCAATGCCAGTTTGTGGGTAATTTGTATTTGTTCCCTTTGGTGCAGAAGGCTTGCTCTAAAATTGCACCACTTTGTATTAGTGTGTCTCAGAGAGAGAATGATCCACACATAATTCCAGGTGACACTATTACCCTATGGGATGCTCCCTGCTCTGTGGAAACACGGTATAGTCAACTTGTAGTATCACCCGTCCTCTCAGCTCTACCCAGATATTCAGATAAAGGGCCCCTATTCTCAAAAGGAAGCGTAGTCTTAATAGACTTTGGGGCAAATATACAAATTCTGTAGTGCATAGCAAGCCATATGAACCCTGTAAGTGCCCACAGATGTCCCCTTTGTCCTCCTCTATAGTACAAGCAGCCTTGACCCTTTGAGTGCCAGAGGGGTATGCAACGCATTGCAGAGCAATGTGTTGTGTACCCCTCAGGCACTCAAAGGGTTAACTGTTTGAGTGCCGGGGGTTCAAGGAATTTTTTTTCATCGATGATGTGTATTGATATTGAAGGTCCTCAAACTCAACCTGGAGGTCCACAGAACAGCTGATTTAGGAGGGGGAACGAGGGCAGTGAGGGTTTCCAGGTCGCAATATTGGTTGCCTATAAAATAAGGTAGGTGATCGTTACCAGGAGGGAGGTCCTGATGCTAACCAATGGGGTCGGATTGTGTTTTTTTTACTGATATTTTTAGTGAGGAATCCATAGACACTGCACTACGTTGAATCATGAAGCACATGGTCTCCCTGATGGCCATTTGCACAATCACATGAATTTTAAGTATTAAAAACTGCCAGCAACTGTCATGTCTGCCCAGTGGCGTAACAATAGTGGTCGCAGGGGTTGCAAATGCGACCGGGCCCCTGTCCTGGCCGCTCCCTGCTACCCCCGCCACTGCCAGTATTAAAAAAGCTTTGCCGATGGGAGGATCACACTGATCTCTCCACCGGCAAGATGTGAGCAGCTTCCTCATCGTCCCTGGCCATCTAGTAATGCAAAGCGATGGGAGATGACATCATCTCCCAGCGCTCTGCATTACTGGAGGACCGCACAGGAGCTGCATATAGAGGTCTGTGCAGAAGGCAGCACAGACCTCTACTGTCATGCCTCCGGATCACCAGGGATGATGAGGCCCCCTCCTCCTGAGCCAGGTAGGAGATGGACAGTGGAGGCAGATTCCTGGAGATGGACAGTGGGGGCAGATTCCTGGAGATGGACAGTGGGGCAGATTCCTGGAGATGGACAGTGGGGGCAGATTCCTGGAGATGGACAGTGGGGCAGATTCCTGGAGATGGACAGTGGGGGCAGATTCCTGGAGATGGACAGTGGGGGCAGATTCCTAGAGATGGACAGTGGGGCAGATTCCTGGAGATGGACAGTGGGGCAGATTCCTGGAGATGGACAGTGGAGACACATTCATGGAGGTGGACAGTGGGGTCAACTTGGTGGGGGGGCCCCATGGCAAATTTTGCACCAGGGCCCGGTGGCTTCTAGTTACGCCTCTGTGTCTGCCTCCAGGAAAATTATATCCAGGACTGATTATCCATGGAACAAAGCCACAAGGGCAAAAATCATGGGGGCAATTAGGATTTTCTGGCCATTATAAAGCACGTGGCAGGGTTATTATTAGGATTGTTAGTTTTCTTTTAATAAGGGTGCATATAAATGTTGAGCCACTAGGTGTCACTGTGCCCTTCCAACTGTTTTTCATAATTCTTTACAGTCAAAATGTATACTTTTAATAAATATGAGAACACCCCCGTCTTAGTTTTTTTCTGTCCTGCATTATGTGCCACCAAAGCTGTTCTTATTTTTATGATTACAGTACTATTTACTTTAAAGGGATAGTAATGTTTCAAAAAAACAGCAACTCCAATTAATCTTCATAGTACTTGGGCCATGGAGAATATTATTTCAATACTGTCCTGGAACTGAACTAATTTGCATATTGCACAGGGAATCAGCATGAAGTGCCACACTGTGCCACCAGTAAATAAAGTACAATGTATAGGCAGATTGTAAGTCTCTGTAACTCAAACGAAATACACTTTAAAGAAACTATAAACCTTTTTTGAAAACCTATTTTATATGGCTTTTTCCTAATTTGTAAAACAAAGGTATTCCCACTGCAGGCAGATATGTTATTCAAAAGTTATAACACTCAAACTACATGAAGTGATAAAGCTGTTACTGTCACATTCTGTGGAAAACTGTAGTCAGTGACTCACCTCTCCCATAGAGTGTAACATATTAACTGTCATGTACTATTGCTGTTACTATCACATTCTATATAGAACTGTAGTCAGTGACTCACCTCTCCCATAGAATGTAACATAATAACTGTCATGTGTTAGACCTGTTACTATCACATTCTATATAGACCTGTAGTCAGTGACTCATCTCTCCCATAGAATGAAACATAATATCTGTCATGTGCTAGAGCTGTTACTATCACATTCTATATAGAACTGTAGTCAGTGACTCACCTCTCCCATAGAATGTAACATAACTGTCATGTGTTAGAGCTGTTACTATCACAGTCTATACAGAACTGTAGTCAGTGTCTCACCTCTCCCATAGAATCTAACATAATAACCGTCATGTGCTAGATCTGTTACTATCACATTCTATATAGAACTGTAGTCAGTGACTCACCTACCCATAGAATCTAACATAATAACCGTCATGTACTAGGGCTGTTACTATCACATTCTATACAGAACTGTAGTCAGTGACTCACCTCTCCCATAGAATGTAACATAATAACCGTCATGTGCTAGATCTGTTACTATCACATTCTATACAGAACTGTAGTCAGTGACTCACCTCTCCCATAGAATGTAACATAATAACCGTCATGTGCTAGATCTGTTACTATCACATTCTATACAGAACTGTAGTCAGTGACTCACCTCTCCCATAGAATGTAACATAATAACCGTCATGTGCTAGATCTGTTACTATCACATTCTATACAGAACTGTAGTCAGTGACTCACCTCTCCCATAGAATGTAACATAATAACCGTCATGTGCTAGATCTGTTACTATCACATTCTATACAGAACTGTAGTCAGTGACTCACCTCTCCCATAGAATGTAACATAATAACCGTCATGTGCTAGATCTGTTACTATCACATTCTATACAGAACTGTAGTCAGTGACTCACCTCTCCCATAGAATGTAACATAATAACCGTCATGTGCTAGATCTGTTACTATCACATTCTATACAGAACTGTAGTCAGTGACTCACCTCTCCCATAGAATGTAACATAATAACCGTCATGTGCTAGATCTGTTACTATCACATTCTATACAGAACTGTAGTCAGTGACTCACCTCTCCCATAGAATGTAACATAATAACCGTCATGTGCTAGAGCTGTTACTATCACATTCTATATAGAACTGTAGTCAGTGACTCACCTCTCCCATAGAATGTAACATAATAACTGTCATGTGCTAGAGCTGTTACTATCACATTCTATATAGAACTGTAGTCAGTGACTCACCTCTCCCATAGAATGTAACATAATAACTGACGTGCTAGGCCTGTTACTATCACATTCTATATAGACCTGTAGTCAGTGACTCACCTCTTCCATAGAATGTAACATAATAACTGTCATGTGCTAGACCTGTTACTATCACATTCTATATAGAACTATAGTCAATGACTCACCTCTCCCATAGAATATAACATAATAACTGACATGTGCTAGAGCTGTTACTATCACATTCTATATAGAACTGTAGTCAGTGACTCACCTCTCCCATAGAATGTAATATTATCATGTGCTAGATCTGTTACTATCACATCCTATATAGAACTGTAGTCAGTGACTCACCTCTCCCATATTATGTAACATAATAACCGTCATGTGCTAGATCTGTTACTATCACATTCTATACAGAACTGTAGTCAGTGACTCACCTCTCCCATAGAATGTAACATAATAACCGTCATGTGCTAGATCTGTTACTATCACATTCTATACAGAACTGTAGTCAGTGACTCACCTCTCCCATAGAATGTAACTTAATAACCGTCATGTGCTAGATCTGTTACTATCACATTCTATACAGAACTGTAGTCAGTGACTCACCTCTCCCATAGAATGTAACATAATAACCGTCATGTGCTAGATCTGTTACTATCACATTCTATACAGAACTGTAGTCAGTGACTCACCTCTCCCATAGAATGTAACATAATAACTGTCATGTGCTAGAGCTGTTACTATCACATTCTATATAGAACTGTAGTCAGTGACTCACCTCTCCCATAGAATGTAACATAATAACTGTCATGTGCTAGAGCTGTTACTATCACATTCTATATAGAACTGTAGTGAGTGACTCACCTCTCCCATAGAATGTAACATAATAACTGACGTGCTAGGCCTGTTACTATCACATTCTATATAGACCTGTAGTCAGTGACTCACCTCTTCCATAGAATGTAACATAATAACTGTCATGTGCTAGACCTGTTACTATCACATTCTATATAGAACTATAGTCAATGACTCACCTCTCCCATAGAATAGAACATAATAACTGACATGTGCTAGAGCTGTTACTATCACATTCTATATAGAACTGTAGTCAGTGACTCACCTCTCCCATAGAATGTAATATTATCATGTGCTAGATCTGTTACTATCACATCCTATATAGAACTGTAGTCAGTGACTCACCTCTCCCATAGAATGTAACATAATAACTGTCATGTGCTAGAGCTGTTACTATCACATTCTATATAGAACTGTAGTCAGTGACTCACCTCTCCCATAGAATGTAACATAATAACTGACGTGCTAGGCCTGTTACTATCACATTCTATATAGACCTGTAGTCAGTGACTCACCTCTTCCATAGAATGTAACATAATAACTGTCATGTGCTAGACCTGTTACTATCACATTCTATATAGAACTATAGTCAATGACTCACCTCTCCCATAGAATATAACATAATAACTGACATGTGCTAGAGCTGTTACTATCACATTCTATATAGAACTGTAGTCAGTGACTCACCTCTCCCATAGAATGTAACATAATAACTGTCATGTGTTAGAGCTGTTACTATCACAGTCTATACAGAACTGTAGTCAGTGTCTCACCTCTCCCATAGAATCTAACATAATAACCGTCATGTGCTAGATCTGTTAATATCACATTCTATATAGAACTGTAGTTAGTGACTCACCTATCCCATAGAATCTAACATAATAACCGTCATGTGCTAGATCTGTTACTATCACATTCTATACAGAACTGTAGTCAGTGACTCACCTATCCCATAGAATGTAACATAATAACCGTCATGTGCTAGATCTGTTACTATCACATTCTATACAGAACTGTAGTCAGTGACTCACCTATCCCATAGAATGTAACATAATAACCGTCATGTGCTAGATCTGTTACTATCACATTCTATACAGAACTGTAGTCAGTGACTCACCTCTCCCATAGAATGTAACATAATAACCGTCATGTGCTAGATCTGTTACTATCACATTCTATACAGAACTGTATTCAGTGACTCACCTCTCCCATAGAATGTAACATAATAACCGTCATGTGCTAGATCTGTTACTATCACATTCTAAACAGAACTGTAGTCAGTGACTCACCTCTCCCATAGAATGTAACATAATAACTGTCATGTGCTAGATCTGTTACTATCACATTCTATACAGAACTGTAGTCAGTGACTCACCTCTCCCATAGAATGTAACATAATAACTGTCATGTGCTAGAGCTGTTACTATCACATTCTATATAGAACTGTAGTCAGTGACTCACCTCTCCCATAGAATGTAACATAATAACTGACGTGCTAGGCCTGTTACTATCACATTCTATATAGACCTGTAGTCAGTGACTCACCTCTTCCATAGAATGTAACATAATAACTGTCATGTGCTAGACCTGTTACTATCACATTCTATATAGAACTATAGTCAATGACTCACCTCTCCCATAGAATATAACATAATAACTGACATGTGCTAGAGCTGTTACTATCACATTCTATATAGAACTGTAGTCAGTGACTCACCTCTCCCATAGAATGTAATATTATCATGTGCTAGATCTGTTACTATCACATCCTATATAGAACTGTAGTCAGTGACTCACCTCTCCCATAGAATGTAACATAATAACTGTCATGTGCTAGAGCTGTTACTATCACATTCTATATAGAACTGTAGTCAGTGACTCACCTCTCCCATAGAATGTAACATAATAACTGACGTGCTAGTCCTGTTTCTATCACATTCTATATAGACCTGTAGTCAGTGACTCACCTCTTCCATAGAATGTAATATAATAACTGTCATGTGCTAGACCTGTTACTATCACATTCTATATAGAACTATAGTCAATGACTCACCTCTCTCATAGAATATAACATAATAACTGACATGTGCTAGAGCTGTTACTATCACATTCTATATAGAACTGTAGTCAGTGACTCACCTCTCCCATAGAATGTAATATTATCATGTGCTAGATCTGTTACTATCACATCCTATATAGAACTGTAGTCAGTGACTCACCTCTCCCACAGAATGTAACATAATATCTGTCATGTGCTAGAGCTGTTACTATCACATTCTATATAGAACTGTAGTCAGTGACTCACCTCTCCCATAGAGTGTTACATAATAACTGCCATGTGCTAGACCTGTTACTATCACATTCTATATAGAACTGTAGTCAGTGACTCACCTCTCCCATAGAGTGTTACATAACTGTCATGTACTAGAGCTGTTATCATCACACTCTATACAGACTTAACGCTCCCCTAGAAGGCAACAGAATAACTTGACAGCAGGTGAACTTTAGTTGAAATTTCTTGCCACTAGAAGGCACTGTTAATGTAAAAAATACAACAGTTTAAACTGTAATAACTCTGAAAAGATGCCTCTCTCAGCACTGGGAGTAATGAGTTTACTTACGGTTTTTAAGGAGTTTTCTTCCTTTATCTAGTAATCACTTATCATGGGTCATTTCTTTTATTAGCTAAAAGTGTATGAACATCTCTATATTACAGGCATACAAAACAACGTGAAGGCTCTGGAATATGCTCTGAAACACCTGCTTGTGTACCGGGACCCTAAACCCAGGCTGTCCTGTCCCCAGAAGCCTTATGTCCCCAGGAAAAGCAAGGTGAGTCTCTATCATGCTTCTGGACAGAAGACAATCATTTTGTCTATGAAAAGAAAACCACGGCCTTTATAACGCGGGTGACTTTGTTGCAGCAACCACAAGTGACCCACAGTTATTACTTTCCATGTAGTTCACATGGGCGGCTTATCCAGCAACAGTCACTGTAAACGCAAAGACGTGTGTTATAAAATCTTCCAATGAAGTTGTTGCAACAGTCATCCTTATGGAAGTGGGGACATATGCACAAAGATAAAAAGGGAGAAATTTTGGGGCAAACCAAGTGCGTCACCAGGGACAAATAAGTATATTCAATCACACCTGTGATTAATCATAGAAATCCTTACATCCTGGCCTGCTGGTGGCCCTGGAGGACTGATCTTGGACAGGCCTCTCATAGAGGACCAATAAAATGTCTTAACGCTTTAACCCTTTTAAAGGGGATGTTTACCCCTTTCACAACCTTGCCTAAATCTTTTCCTTATCAACAGTAAATAATGGAAAGTGTATCCTTTTAAAAAAAAAAAAAAAATCCGCCCGTTTGGAGAAATTCAAAGATTAAATGTACCTCTGTACCTACTTCCGGCAGACAGTGTGGACCGGATCTGTACCGCAGTCTGAGCTTCTATCCAGCCTCCTCCGATGAGGGAGTCTGTCTGTCTGTAAGCTGGAGCAATCTTATTGGCAGAGATTGATTTCTGGCCAATGAGATCGCTCCAGCTTAGAGACAGACAGACTCCCTCATCGGAGGAGGCTGCATAGAAGCTCAGACTGCGGTACAGATCCGGTCCACACTGTCTCCTGGAAGAAGGTACAGAGGTACAAACGGGCGGATTTTTTTTTTTTAAAGGATACATTTTCCATTATTTATGGTTGAAAAGGAAAATATTTAGGCAAAGTTGTGAAGGAGGTAAACACCCCCTTTAATGTCAGAGAGATATATGTTGTACAGCTCTCTGGCACTTAAAGTGTTAAATGGGTCTAATAATCCCTTGAATGCAAGATAGTTCGCCAACGCATTGCAGATCAATACAGTGGAGGCCTCTCCAGTATTCAGTGGGTTAATAGCCCCATTTAAACCAATGGGAATTAATTAATTTGTCCCTCATGATCAAATGAATTTGCTCCAGAATTGCTCCTCTCTTTCTCTGTGGAGATGATCATAACAGGCAATATGCACAAAGACATAGGAGGGATCAATACTATGAGAATGCAAGTGCACCACAGGGACCAATGATATTGTTGCTTCTGTTACACAGAGATAACGAAACACTTATAACTTTTCAGTGGAATGACCAACGTGGCTGAAAAATATATCAGTACTTTTGTGGTATGTGAGAACTTAAAGAGATAGTAACACTTACTATTTAAAAAAATATAACTTGTAGGGTTTATCCTCCTGACTAAACTACTGCTCAGAGGTGTTTTCTTCAAATGTCATTGCAGCTCAAACTTGGATTTTTTAGGTACAGTATCTCAATGGCCTGAATGTTACAGTGGCGCTGTTGCTACACCATCCTGTGGACAATTCAGGTCAGCTGACCATAGATCTCCATAACATGGTGTAGCAACAGCGCCACTGTAACATTTCAGGCCATTGAGATAGCGCACCTCAAAAAATTCAAGTTTGACCTGCAATGACTTTTGAAGAAAACACCTCTCAGCAGTGAGGGTACTCTTGTTTTCCTGCGTACCCCTCTGGCACTCAAAGGGTTCTGGACCTTGGTCCGTGTACATACGCTTTTACACTAGTATTAGAATGAAGAAGACTGAAAGCTGCACTTTAATGTAAGTATTACTATCCCTTTAACCTTCTGTATGCCAGTGGGGTACACATTGAATTGCTTTGCAATGCGTTATGTACCCCAAAGGATCAAAGAAGTAGTAAGCTTTTTTTATGATAACCTACATGTTATCCCAGTCCTTTTCCTGCTCTATGGGCCGTATGTATAAAAGACAAGTGGTGTATTTGTTTATGTATTTACAAAACTAGTTGAAGAGCCCTTTAAACGGGCCACAGTGCCACTGCCAGCTGGTCGCGGGGCAGTCATGCTCACTAGAGACAGCCCGCACCACGGCTGATACAGTGCCAGCCAGTCGCGGTGCAGTCATGCACAGTAGAGACTGCCCACGCTGTGGCTGATACACTGCCAGTCGGTCGCGGTGCAGTCATGCTCAGTAGAGATTGCCCGCTCCGCGGCTGATACAGAACGAGACGCTCCTTCATAGTAACATAGTAGTAACATAGTAAATTAGGTTGAAAAAAGACACAAGTCCATCAAGTTCACCCTTCTCCTCATACCTCAGTAACTGAGAATTTTATAGCTTTCCTGCTACCAAATAAGTTAGTCTTTATCAGACCTTCCTGATCAGCCTACTGATAAACAGTATAACTCTGTATGTTCCCTTCGGAAAGAAATGTATCTAATCTTCTCTTAAATGTATCCATTGTATCTGCCATAACTACCTCCCTGGGCAATGAATTCCACAATTTGACAGACCTTACCGTAAAAAAACCCTTCCTCTGCTGAAGTCTAAACCTCCTTTCCTCTAATCTCAAGGGGTGTCCCCTGGTCACCTGATCAGGCCTTGGAATAAATAGGTCACCGCAGAGATCCTTGTATTGACCTCTCATATACTTGTACAGTGTGATACGGTCTCCTCTTAGTCGTCTTTTCTCTAGAGTAAATAAACCAAGTTTGTTTAGTCGTTCCTCATACGTCAAGTCTTCCATTCCCTTAATTAATTTTGTTGCTCTCCGCTGTACCCTCTCTAGTTGTAGTATATCCTTTTTCAGAACCGGTGCCCAAAATTGCACTGCATACTCAAGGTGAGGTCTTACCAATGATTTGTATAATGGCAAAATAATGTTATCCACTCTTGCTTCTATACCTCTTTTTATGCAAGACAGGACTTTGTTTGCCTTCGAAGCGTCCCTCTCTGTATCAGCCTCATCACTGGCAGTCTCTACGGCGCACAATCGTGTCGTTACACACGTTTTAGCGAATTATTATATAGGATGTTTTTCCAGGGAGAATAAATTGAGATTTCTCTCGTTTTCAAGTATGTCCTGGACAGAAATTACAGGAGGCAAACCAACTGCACCATAGGGGAGATATAAAAAAATTCCCCAAATTCCCATTGATTTTAAAGGGACTTTTAACTCTGTGAATGCTTTGCAATGCATTGGAGAACTCTCTAGCATTTTAGGGGTTAAACATCCCTTTTAAATAATTAGGAATGTTCGTTTTTCCTCTGTGATACAGTTGGTTTGCACCCAGGGCCGGATTTTCCGTAAGGCAGAGTAGGCATCTGCCTACAGGCGCACCCTACAGAGGGGCGCCTGCCACTACAACTGATTTTTTTTTTTTTTTTTTTGCGCGGCTTGACATGCCGCTCCGAGCTGCCAGCCGCCGCATTGCAAGCTGTGAGCTCTCCCGGCTCTTTAGCAATGCAGAGCGCTGGGAGATAAAATCTCCCAGCGCTCTGCATTACTAAAGGGAAAGCCGCGCGGGAGCTCCAGCAGCTCCATGTCTGTGCACAAGCACAGATCTCTCCAGCCGCTGGACCACCAGGGACATAGGAAACGGATGTGGGGGAGAGAATGAGGCTTAACCCTTTGAGTGCCAGAGTGGTACACAACGCATTGCAAAGCAATGCGTTGTGTACTACTCTGGCACTCAAAGGGTTAATTTGGAGATAATGGGAGCAATGTGAGGTCATTATGGGGATGATCATGGGGGGCAAACGATGTGCTGATGGGGGGGCAATGTGAAGTCAATGTGGAGGTGATGGGGTCAGTGTGGAGCTGATGGGGGGGCAATGTGGAGGTGATGGGGTCAGTGTGGAGCTGATGGGGGTCAATGTGAGGGAAAGTTGAGATGATGGGGCAATGTGGAGCTGATGGAAGGCAATGTGGAGCTGATGGGGGGGCTATGTGAGGGCAATATGGAGATATGGAGCATTGTGGAGATGACGGGGGGGGGAGGCGCTTCAGATATCTGTGCCTACAGGCTCCTGATATATAAATCCAGCCCTGTTTGCACCGCTTTGGCTTGCTGAGTATGGACCCCGTTGCGCTGCCAGACCAGCAGCCATTCATTTTATTGGACATTCAGCAGATGTTACCCGAAGGGGTTAACAATTTCTTTTTCTGAATTCTGTTTTAGTTTGGAAAAGAACTGGTCCCGCTGCCTCGTAAGGATAGAAAGCAGATGGCAGAGGAAATCTTATTGAGTATGAGAGCGCCACGGAATATAACGCATGTTCCACTAGGTACGAATTGCGCCTTCCCTTGGCGGGACGTGATGTGTTGATCTGCTGTTTACTACTGGTGTCCGCTGTGCAGGTCACTCCATAGAACACTAACCGGGGGTGATGTGTTGATCTGCTGTTTACTACTGGTGTGCGCTGTGCAGGTCACTCCATAGAACACTAACCGGGGGTGATGTGTTGATCTGCTGTTTACTACTGGTGTCCGCTGTGCAGGTCACTCCATAGAACACTAACCGGGGGTGATGTGTTGATCTGCTGTTTACTACTGGTGTGCGCTGTGCAGGTCACTCCATAGAACACTAACCGGGGGTGATGCACTGATCTGCTGTTCACTACTGGTGTCCGCTATGCAGGTCACTCCATAGAACACTAACCGGGGGTGATGCACTGATCTGCTGTTTACTACTGGTGTCCGCTGTGCAGGTCACTCCATAGAACACTAACCGGGGGTGATGCATTGATCTGCTGTTTACTACTGGTGTGCGCTGTGCAGGTCACTCCATAGAACACTAACCGGGGGGTGATGCACTGATCTGCTGTTTACTACTGGTGTCCGCTGTGCAGGTCACTCCATAGAACACTAACCGGGGGTGATGCATTGATCTGCTGTTTACTACTGGTGTGCGCTGTGCAGGTCACTCCATAGAACACTAACCGGGGGTGATGCACTGATCTGCTGTTCACTACTGGTGTCCGCTATGCAGGTCACTCCATAGAACACTAACCGGGGGTGATGCACTGATCTGCTGTTCACTACTGGTGTCCGCTATGCAGGTCACTCCATAGAACACTAAACTGGGGGAGTGGGGTGGAATAAAATTCCCTAAATTGCTTTGCAATGCGTTGAAACCTCATTATCATTCAAGGGGTTGAAAGCCCCAGTTAAATCAACGCAACATTTTATTTCACCCCGGCGGTTCAGCTGATTTGCTCCAGAATTGCAACAGTTCCTCGTTAAGTAGGAATATGATTAACACCTTAACCACCCATGACGTACATGTACATCATGGGGTGTAGGTCCCTAAAGGACGTACATGTACTTCATGGAATTCAGAGCTCCCGGCGCTGCTGCATGCTGTTCGGAGAGCTCTGAATCAGACCGCAAAAAAAAAAAAAAATGGTCCGTGGTCCTTAAGTGCCGGCCGTGTGCACATGTGGCCGGTCCTTAAGGGTTTAATTTTTTGGCTGTTTCAAAGCAGATAGGATGTTGATCCAGGGAATTATCCGATTGCCAT
This sequence comes from Rhinophrynus dorsalis, assembly GCA_037306005.1. NCBI lineage: Eukaryota > Metazoa > Chordata > Amphibia > Anura > Rhinophrynidae > Rhinophrynus > Rhinophrynus dorsalis. The sequence goes on along the minus strand of CM074719.1, from coordinate 623,451,082 downwards.
TTGGAGTCAGGAAGGAATTGGAAATGGCTTCTGTGGGTTCTTTTTTAATGCCTTCCTCTGGATCAACAGGGGTGATATGGCGTGGGCTGGACTTCATGGACGCATGTCTTTTTTTTCAGCCTCATCAACTTTGTTACTATGTATGTTGGTTTAGGCAGGGGCGGATTGTAGGGGAATACCAGCCCGGGCAATTTTTTTAAAAACAGCCCACTAGCTGGACAACGTCCCTTTCGATGCCCCCTTGTGGTCCATGTGCGGCATGGGAGAGCAGGCGCCAGGATATTATGTCATATCCCCCGATAGGACAATCCGCCCATGGGTTTAGGGACAGGAGGACAGAGGGTGGCTTGTTCAGCATCAAGATGCAGGGTCAAAAGTCAAAGGGCAACCCAACAAATTATTTAGGTCATCCATGTTGCATCAAAATTGTTTCATTTCACAGAACCAATACACTTGTTCTATCATACCTTAATGACCACAATAAAGATGGCGTACTGGGAACAACTGGGCAAACTTTTATTTACTTCATGTGTTCTAGTTAGTTTTTTCCAGTCACTGCAGTTTTTCTGATTACATCTCATTCTATCCAACAAAACGAAGAATCTGCCATAATTTTAAAATTACGTATAGTATTGAATTCCTCCGATGTCAGATGTTTATTGGGAAGCAAAATTTGCGGGTTTGTTAATGTAAGAACCATGTCATCCACATATACGCATGCAGTTCTTTTGGACCAGTATTAATTGCACAGATATTTGTATGAATTCGCTGGTTAAATGCTGAATGGAAATAGAAGGGGTGAAAGCGGATAGCCCTGTCTGGTTCCCTTTCAAATTGTAAAAGGAGTGTGAGAATTACCAGGAAATTTCAGAATACCCTTAGGCCGTATGAATGGTGCAAATGCCTCTCGTGGTACTGATAAACTGCCTGGTGACAGGGCAGTAATTTGTCGGTCCGCTCAGAACTGAAATTAGGTGGTCATGAAACGGTTTCTCTATTCTGTATTTGGGGGAGTCATTTGGTTTCCTAATCTTTCAGCATTTGATTTGCTTTGAGTTTCCTAAAATGTGATTAGTTTATTTCCCGTCAGTTGTGACCAGGACAGACTGAAATATTATTAGCGGTGTTTTTTTTTTTTTTGTTTTGTTTTTTTTATTTTGCCACAAGGAAATTAATTTTTTGGGGGGTCCCCCTTCACATAACTCACCATCACAAAATTGGCATGGGGTAGAGTGTGCTAAAGGGATAGTATTACTTAAAATGTAAAAAAAAAAAACATGTTGTAGGGTTTACCCCCCCTGAGTAAAACAAGAGTACTCCCACTGCGGAAAGGTGTTTCATTCAAAAGTTATTAATTTTCAAAGTTGAGTTTTTTAGGTGCAATATCACAGTGGCCTGAAATTGTACAGTGGCGCTGTTGCTACATCATCCTATGGAGATTTATGGTTCTGGGACCAGAGCTGTCCATAGGATCGTGTAGCAACAGCGCCACTGTGCAATTTCAGGACACTGTGATATTGCACCTAAAAAATTCAACTTTGAAAATTAATACATTTTGAATGAAACACCTTTCATCAGTGGAAGTACTCTTGTTTTACTCAGGAGGATAAACCCTACAACATATTTTTTTTTACATTTTAAGTATTACTATCGCTTTAAGGTTCAGAAGACCCCTTTATATATGTGCTTTCCCTTCTGGGCAGTAGAGGAAGGATGGTGCACGTGTGGCCGCCCAGTTGCTGCCGGACTACAGATCCTATAATTCTGCAGACAGGAGATAATAGGAGATGTAATCTGGCCGCAGCTGGAGGGCCTCATGAGGCCTCTCGCGGGAGTAGAGGGAGAGATGTAGTCGGTGGGTTTGTGTGTGTTTGGGTCTATACATCTCTGTGTATGTGTAGGTACCGTGGTTTATTGCTAGTCATTGGAGTCATTGCTTTATTTTTGTCAGATCAGGTGTTTTACTCTCTGTTGCAGATTCCATTCTGCAGAGGAAAACCCCCAGTAAGGAGAAAAAGGAAGCGCAGCTGCTGCTGAAAGAACTGCGCGACAAGTACAGAGCGCTGCATGCGGAGTCAGTGAATAGAGCAGCCGAACTGGAAGACAACCTACTGGAGACTGCAAAGCGACTCAGGGAGACTCAGCGCACACAGACCAGTGCTGGGAACAGTGGGGTATCTGGGAATGGGCCAGAAGATCACTGAACACAATCTGTATAGACTGTATTTATATCCCACTTCCCCTAGACAAGGTGCCCACAGCCCCATCTACTGTCACCTCGCACAGGAAATACCCCTCAGCCTACAAGTGAAAGTTTTAAAGGAACAGTAACATTTCAGTTGTAATAACTTTTGAATGAAAAGTCTCCCAGCTGCAGGCATACCCTTGTATTACATAGCAGGAAAAGAATTACTATGATATATATATATATATATATATATATATATATATTTTTTTTTTTTTTTCCATAAAAAGTTTACTGTCTCTTTAAACAATTTAATGCCAGGTGAGGTGGCCAATGCCCCTCTGGCACTCAAAGGCTTAACACTTTCACTGTTAAAGAGGTCTCCAACACACTACAAAGGACTGAGATGGAGACATTGATAGCATCCAAGGGGTTAAACAAGTGTCCAATGCAAAGGCGTATCAGCTGTCCAAATTAGTGTAAAAACTGCACATTACAGCAAAATATCCTGGTAAAGAACCCTTTGAGAGCCAGAGAGGTATGCTGCATTGCATACCCCTCTGGCACTCAAAGGGTTCATAGACATCATGAACCAGGATCTGGAGTCTGGTGCAGGGGGTTGGTGTTTTGCTGGTCACACCCACAAATAAGTATTATGGGCATGTCCAGAATGAGTGAAGAACCTCCTCTCATAACTGTGCACCAGTAAACAGTGGCCTAGTCTGCCTCATGTGAAATCCAGCCCTGCATGTTTATTATTATATTCTAAAGCAGAGCTAGTCAATTTTTGGACCTCCAGCTCTTGGGGCCTACGACTGCCTTCATCCTCAATCAGCCAGTGGCTACCTGGGAATGATGAGGTTATAGTACTCAACAGCTAGTGGTCAGACAATCGTTTACTTCTGTTTTCATATATTCTGGTTGAGGTCTGTGGAAGGGAAGATTATCTGTCGGTGCCAGAGGCTTAAGGCATTTTATGTACCCAGGGGGTCAGATACATTTTCATTATCCATCTGATAGGTATGATTCCTGTGTGTAATTTTCTCGTTATAAATGGAAAACTATACATTATTTTCTTTTTCCCCCCAGAATAAAAGGTTTATCAGAGTGACTCACGGGAAGTAAATTTTGCATCGTGCAACAATGATAATCATAAATACAAAAAAAAAAAAAAAGACTTATCTTGCCGATAACATACACTATCCTATATAATAATTCGCTAAGTTGTGTGTAACGCCCGACATGCGCAGTAGGCAATGCTGCTCCTGCGGCAGTCATGTGCAGTACAGACTGCCCCCGCCGCGGCTGATACAGAGCTGGGCGCTACGAAGGAGCGTCCAGCTCTGTATCAGCAGTGGCGCGGGCAGTCTCTACTGCGCGTGACTGCCCTGCGACCGGCTGCCAGAGGCACTGTGGCCCGTGTAACGGGCTGTTCAACTAGTATATATATATATGCTGGTATAATGTTCCTTTTATTTTCTGCTCTCCATTTGCACAACCCAAACACACACAGGCATAATCCTGCTATTCTGGCCCAAAGTAAAGGAGAAATAAAATACAACTTCCCAAGTGTCCCTCTTTAGGAGATATTAGTGCTTCATACCTCCCAAGTGTCCCCTCATTAGGATATATTAGTGCTCTATACCTCCCAAGTGTCCATATTTAGGAGAGATTAGTGCTTCATACCTCCCAAGTGTCCCGTCTTTAGGATATATTAGTGCTTCATACCTCCCAGGTGTCCCTCTTTAGGAGATATTAGTGCTTCATACCTCCCAAGTGTCCCCTCTTTAGGAGATATTAGTGCTTCATACCTCCCAAGTGTCCCTCTTTAGGAGATATTAGTGCTTCATACCTCCCAAGTGTCCCCTCTTTAGGATATATTAGTGCTTCATACCTCCCAGGTGTCCCTCTTTAGGAGATATTAGTGCTTCATACCTCCCAAGTGTCCCCTCTTTAGGAGATATTAGTGCTTCATACCTCCCAAGTGTCCCTCTTTAGGATATATTAGTGCTTCATACCTCCCAAGTGCCCCTCTTTAGGAGATATTAGTGCTTCATACCTCCCAAGTGTCCCTCTTTAGGAGATATTAGTGCTTCATACCTCCCAAGTGTCCCCTCTTTAGGATATATTAGTGCTCTATACCTCCCAAGTGTCCATATTTAGGATATATTAGTGCTTCATACCTCCCAAGTGTCCCTCTTTAGGATATATTAGTGCTTCATACCTCCCAAGTGTCCCTCTTTAGGAGAGATTAGTGCTTCATACCTCCCAAGTGTCCCCTCTTTAGGATATATTAGTGCTTCATACCTCCCAGGTGTCCCTCTTTAGGAGATATTAGTGCTTCATACCTCCCAAGTGTCCCCTCTTTAGGAGATATTAGTGCTTCATACCTCCCAAGTGTCCCTCTTTAGGAGATATTAGTGCTTCATACCTCCAAAGTGTCCCTCTTTAGCATATATTAGTGCTTCATACTTCCCAAGTGTCCCTCTTTAGGAGATATTAGTGCTTCATACCTCCCAAGTGTCCCTCTTTAGGAGATATTAGTGCTTCATACCTCCCAAGTGTCCCCTCTTTAGCATATATTAGTGCTTCATACCTCCCAAGTGTCCCTCTTTAGCATATATTAGTGCTTCATACTTCCCAAGTGTCCCTCTTTAGGAGATATTAGTGCTTCATACCTCCCAAGTGTCCATATTTAGGATATATTAGTACTTCATACCTCCCAAGTGTCCCTCTTTAGCATATATTAGTGCTTCATACCTCCCAAGTGTCCCTCTCTAGGATATATTAGTGCTTCATACCTCCCAAGTGTCCCTCTTTATTATATATTAGTGCTTCATACCTTCCAAGTGTCCCTCTTTAGCATATATTACTGCTTCATACCTCCCAAGTTTCCATCCCGGAACCTCCACACACAGGGGCACCTATCACTGTGTCAGTGTCCCCTCTGTGTGTCTGTTGCGTTCTGTATGTCTGTTGCGTGTCTGTATGTCTGTTGCGTGTCTGTGTATGTCTGTTGCATGTCTGTGTGTGTGTGTGTGTGCATGTGTCTGCTGTATGTGTCTGTAGCGTGTGTCTGTAGCTTGTGTGCGTCTGTCTGTTACCTGTATGTGCGCATTTGTTACCTGTGTGTGAGCATGTCCGTTGCGCGTGTGTATACATCTCTGTTATATATGTGTGTCCATGTGTGCATCTCCGGTGTGTCTATGTGTGTGCATGTCTCTGCCACTCACTGTGTGTATGTGTCTGCCTGTGTGTTGCATATGTCTGTGTTTATCGGTGTGTCTGTATTTCACACACGTGCGCCCAACGGTCATAACATGACGGACAACGCCGTCCCACATTGCTTTTATATATATATATATATATATATATATATATATATATATATATATATATATGTGTGTGAAAAAATGGGTTAGGAGAATCTAATAACATGAAGACCATCAGAGGGAAAAAAGGGATTCCTTAATCTAAATTAGGACAAGTTCCACAAGTCCAGTTCATCATTTAGGCCCCTGGTGTAAGGGAGTTTAGGGTGAAGATCCAATAGGATTCCCTTTTGCATAAAGCCAAAAATCTCTTTGTAATGGATCGAGGGATAAAATCTATTACTTTTACTCTAAAGTTTTGTAACCCACCCATCGGACACTCAGTGAAATGCCTGGGGACACTATGATCAGTAGTTTTTTTTGGATATTTCTTCTGTGTTCTCCCAGCCTCTCCCCGAGTGTCCCAGTGGTGCGACCCACATAACGGACTCCACAACCACAAGAAATGAGGTAAATCACATATGAGGTACCACCACTGATGTAGTGCTCGATCTTATAATTTTTGGGGGAGCCCAAACTAGAGAAGCTTCTGGCTTTATCTTCCATAGAAGTACAATTCATACACGACCTCACATTGCATTTGAAATTGCCTATTATATTGGCCCTCTCAATTTTCATGAGTTGATCCCCCTTCCCAATCATTTTGGGTTTACTCAGTGCAATGTGAGATCTAATGTCCCTAGCTTTCCTGCCAAAAGAGGATCCTCCCGTAGGATGTTCCAGTTCTTTTCAAATATTCTTTGTATCTGTTTTGCGGACGACTTGTACTGTATAATAAATGCCATTTGATGTTTTGAATTTTCTGCTCTCTTCGGTTTTGGTACTAATAGATTGTCCCTATCTAATGTTCTAGATTTATCTATAGTGCAATCCAAGAGGTTACCATCATAACCCCTATCAATAAACTTTTCCTTTAATATACCACACTGAGCCTCACATTCCTCCATTGTACTGCAGTTACGTCTCAATCTGTTGAATTGCCCAAATGGAATGTTCTTGTTCCACTTTTCCAAATGACAACTCTTTGCATGCAGGTAGTTGTTCTTGGATACTGGTTTAACATAAACGGCACTAAGAATTTCCCTCACTGTATAGCTTGAGATCTAGGAATTTGATTTCTTCCCTATTCATTTCTGATGTGAACTTTATTCCTTTTAAGTTGTTATTGAATTTATCTATCATACTCTGTAATTCAACCAGATCTCCATTCCACACTATGAGGATATCCTCGATAAACCTTCCATAGAAGACCAGGTTCGCCCGCCATGGGTTATGGGACCATATTGTTTCTTCCTCCCAATAACCCATGAATATGTTGGCATAACTTGAGGCGAACCTGGTCCCCATTGCAGTACCCTGAGTTTGCATATAGAAGTGATCTTGATATGTAAAATAACACACAAGTGACGTGGAGTGGGAGAACGCCGGGTAAACAGGAAGTGATGCAATACCCAGAAGTAACTTTGGCATGCATGCATCGAGGAGACAGATTGAGAGGGAAAGCGCCTAAAACATATAAAAAGGTATTTTTTAAAAAAAGGATTAAATTATTATTGCATTATTATAGCCCTTGAGAAAGTGTTGGACATAATACGAAACGCGTCAGCCGTTTTTATTTCTCAACGTGCGGTGAAATTTTATGAAATATAAACAAATTTTGTTTCCAAAGCCCTTGGAGGTTGGTTGGGAATTGTTTTGACTGTTGGAGGAGGTCCTGCGAAGTCGATTACTAACTCCAGATGTGTATGAAGTTATCGTGGATCTGGTGAGCATAATATTATAGGGGGAGGGGGGTTTCAATCTAGATCCTGTATACAGATTTGCTCTTAGAGGGATCTGTGCCCTCTCTCTCCTTTTCTTGTTATAGATATTTTACACCTTGGACCGGTGATTCAGAAGGGCTGCAATTCCTTTAGAGTGATCGAAGGAAAGAATAAAGAAGGGGACTCTATATATTTTATTACCCTTGAACACTGCGACTCCACCTATCGGCTCAGTAGACGATTTATAGGTGGATTTCTGAAAGAAGACTTTTGACTAATTGGATTTGTTAAGTTCACTCGAAGTATTATTAAGCTGCCCAGAACTTTTAAGATTTGTTTTATGTGTTAAAAATTAAGGACAAGAGGGACATTTGTAGCGCCATAGCAGTTTGGATATATGATTCTATCCTTGCAACATCATTCCAACTGCTCCCAGATGTCTCATGAGAGGTGACTGTGGGAGATATTGGGGTGTTAGAGATATGAGATCTCATGTCTTCAGACTATTTCTACCCAAAAGACTAACAACCATAGACTGAGCTTAGACATAGTTGCTTCCAATACATCGCTAGAGTGCAGAGATAGTGGGGGTTGGGCTTTGCTTCCAATATACTCCAGGTCTGTTCTAAGGAATGTTAATTGATTCCTGCTGTGCTTCCTTGACCAATCAGAGGAGGTTATTTATGAGCCAGTTAAGAATGTCTATTTTTTTTTAAGTACTTATCTGCATGCTTATCTTGATAAGGGTGCTGGTGATTGGTCAAGCATAGAAACACTGTCCCAAGTCCTCATTTGCATGCTGATCTTGATTAGAGTCTCTGTACTGTTTATAAGCTGTGTGTTTGAGTCAATAAAAGAGAGTTCTTCCCTTCATCAAGTCTCGGCTGATGTTTGGGACCAGGAGGTTCGGTTTACTATTGGAGTGTTATTCTGAGGGAGAAAGGAACTATAACAGAGGTATCCAGCCTAGGATACAAGGTGTCACGTTACAGTAACACCCCCACTCGCCCATTCTCCCCGACATCGAACATATTAATGCACTGGGCTTACTAGGTTTTATGTGGTCTTTAAAAACAAAACAAACAAACAAAAAAAAATAATCTTAGGGAGGTAGGTTAATGGGCTTTGCAATGTGCCAGAGTACATTAAAGGAGCAGTAAACTTTTTTTTATGAAAACACATATTTTATAGAGCTTTTCCTGCTGAATAAAACAAGGGTACTCCCGTCGCTGTCAGTTGTTTTATTAAAAAATTATAGCAGTTTAAATAATCAGGAAGTGAATTTACTGTGTTTACTTCCTGATAGTTCTAACTGACAGGAAGTGAATTTACTGTGATTACTTCCTGATAGTTCTAACTGACAGGAAGTGACAGGCAGTTTCTGTCACATTCTATGGAGAACTGTTATGTCTCTGACTTTCATCTCCATTAGAATTTAACAGGAAATCTAATTAGAATTTGACCACTAGAGGGCACTGGTAATGTAAAAAAACATGGGTTTAAACTGTAATAACTCTGGAAATATAAATCTCTCAGCAGTGGGAGTACCCTTATTTTACTCAATAGGAAAATCCCTACCATATATATTTTTTCATAAAAAAAGTTTACTGCTCCTTTAAGCATCAGGTCAAATAAGGAGTTGTTTAAAGGGATAGTAATACTTCATTTTAACTTTATTTTGTTTTGTAGGCATTAAAAAAACATGAAGAACGATATAAGTCTTATCTCTCAAACCTTTATGGTTTATGAGATATTCACAAGCAAAGTTTCCCCCTCCCGCCCCTTTTACCTAGTGTAAGCCATCTCTTCTCAGATGTGAATCTGGTTGTAAGACCAGACAGAGAACAGCAGGGGACAATCTTCTTTGTATGAAAAGAATGAAAGCCCTCCCCCCCCCCCCCTGACAAGTTTTTCAGCTTTTTCCCTTCTCGTAATTGAAGATTGTCCCTCTCTGCAGTTTACCTGGGCACCTCCCTTGTGACCTGGCTGAACGGAGGGGGGGGAGACTTTGCTTGTGAATATCTCTTAAACCATAAAGGTTTGAGAGATAAGACTTATATCGTTCTTCATGTTTTTTTAATGCCTACACAATAAAATAAAGATAAAACGAAGTATTACTATCCCTTTAAGTAACCAGTTTTCTGATGTAGACCAGGAATGCTGAAATTTGTTGAGTATTTTCCAAGACTGAAGTAAAACTTCCGTTTTTGTGGCACAATTGTTATGTACTCCCATTCTTATAAAATAATCCATGGAATCTCTGTACACTGACTTTTGTCTAGAACCTCCTTATATTAATGTACTCCGGCCCATCTACAAATCTTCTATTAAACTTTTGAGAACCAGCGTGGCCAGAGCACTGTAAAGCAAAATATTATGTACCCGTTTGGACCTCAAAGGGCTCGTCCTTTGAATCACACAGCGCTAGCCAACACATTGTAAACCAGTAAAAGTTATATTATGTGAAGTGGATACCTGCATTCATCGTATATGTCGGCTTTCTGATGGGCTCAGTAACTTGATGTAAGACAATATTGAGAACACTTTTGTTAACATCTTTTAATATTGTATGGGCTGACATTTTTATTAAACTAGCTTAAAACAAAGGCAAGGGTTTTACAATAAGGGCAGTAAAGCTATGGAATTCTTTGCCTCTGGCTGTTGTACTTGCAGATACTGTAACTACTTTCAAAAACACAATGGATGCCAATCTAGCACAGAACAATATTGAGAATTGAGGATTGGCTTCAAATCAGGAAAGACTTTTTACGCACTTGAGGCTAAATTGGAAATGGCTTCATGGTTTGTTTTTTTGCCTTCCTCTGCATCATCAGGGGTGTTTTGGCATGGCCAGCACTTAAAGGGATAGTAATACTTAAAATGTAAAAAAATATGTTGTAGGGTTTATCCCCCTGAGTAAAACAAGAGTACTCCCACTGCTGAGAGGTGTTTTATTCAAAAGTTATTAATTTTCAAAGTTGAATTTTTTAGGTGCAATATCACAGTGGCCTGAAATTGTACAGTGGTGCTGTTGCTACACGATCCTATGGACAACTCTGGTCAGTTAACCATAAATCTCCATAGGATGGTGTAGCAACAGCACCACTGTACAATTTCAGGCCACTGTGATATTGCACCTAAAAAATTCAACTTTGAAAATTAATAACTTTTGAATGAAACATCTTTCAGCAGTGGGAGTATTCTTGTTTTACTCAGGGGGATAAACCCTACAACATATTTTTTTTTTACATTTTAAGTATTACTATCCCTTTAAAGATCAAGGGGCATATTTCTAAATTACGTATGGATTCAGGTCTCTCTGAACGGCTTACAGCCGCTTGAGGAGACCTGAATTAAATGATGTGCTAGGACTGTCACTAGTCCTAAAGTGCAGGACAGCCATGATGGTCCTTCTACGTGATGGATCCTTAAGGGGTTAATATAGGCTAAAAGATCTTAATGGCCACTATGAATATGAGTGGATTGGTTCCCCACAATGAATCTTTATTACTAGATATCATGTCAAGTGAAGGAGGATAGGATTCCCAACTCCTGAAAACCAAGTCTTCTTAGAAGCGTTCAGTGGGAGACTTTGGGGTCCTGAAACAAAGATTCACGTTTGCCTCCATGGACAGGATATCCAGTACTAATTAACCCTTTGAGTGGGTATCCAATGCACATCTCTGGCAAACAAAGGCTTGAAGATTAATTTGGGGAAATTGGTTTATAGCAGCCATTAGAATGTTATGTGCGTGTGTTATTAGGCAAAGTTCCTTAACTCCTTAAAGGGGAACTATCACCCCTATACAAGTTTGGCTCCCAATGAATTTAAAGGGATAGTAATACTTTAATATCACTAGTGTAGCTCTTTAAATAAAAAAATTCAGTAGCCCCCATGTTCATCTCTTAAACCTTTATGGTTTGAGAGATAACCGAACGCAGTGTTCTCCCCTCCCAACCCCCTTCCGTGAAGTCAGCGTTGTACTGACTGCAGGGATATCCGGTTTTATTTTTCATCAGGCGGCTCTGCAGCGGAGCCGAGATTGCGTTAGTAAAATTATTTTTACTAACTCAATCTTGGCTCCGCTGCAGAGCCGCCTGATGAAAAATAAAACCGGATATCCCTGCAGTCAGTACAACGCTGACTTCAGGGAAGGGGGGAACTTTGTGTTCGGTTACCTCTCAAACCTGGGGGCAATTGAATTATTTTTTAAAGAGCTACACTATGGGGATTAGTACTATTTAAGTATTACTATCCCTTTAAAATAGCAATAACTTGTAATATTACTCTTACTTTGTTATGCAATGTATCCAGTGGCGAAATTTAACGTTTCTAAAATGAGCCTGTGTCTTACTTTCAGACAGACGGAGGGTACAGCTCTGCACCTGTCAATCTTCGTCTGTTCCCAACCTCCTCCAATGATGGAGGATTTCTCCATGTAAGCTGGAGCGCCCTCTAGCCAATAAGACCACTCCAGCTTACATGGAAAAATCCTCCTTCATTGGAGGAGGTTGGGAAAAGTCGAAGACTGACAGGCTGTGGTGCAGAGCTGTACCCACAGTCTGTCTGGAAGTAAGGCACAGGCTCGTTTCAAAAACGTAAAATTTTGCCATTGGACACGCTGCGTAACAAAATAAGAGTAATATTACAGATTATCTCTATATTAAGTTCAGTAGGAACCAAACTTGTATAGGGGTGATAGTTCCCTGAATCCTTTTAAAAGGTCGCACGCAAAAGAACATGCGACCACATGAGAATCTCATGCTGTCGTGCAGTGTGAGATTCTCATGTTGCCATTTTTATCATGGCGACATGGTTACTTGTCGCCATGATAAAAATGGCAACATGAGAATCTCACACTGCACGACAGCATGAGATTCTCATGTTGTGTACTGAAAGGTCCATGCTGTGGAGATTCTGATACATCTCAAGCTGTGGTCTGGCCATGGTAAGTCATGAACTATCCCACAGTAAAATGTGGTATTAAAGGGATAGAAATGTTTAATAATAAAAGCCGCTCTAATTAAAGGGATAGTAATGTTTCATAATAAATGCAGCTCTAATTAATCATCATAGTATTTGGACTTTGGAGAGTGTTATTTCAATTCTGTCAGAGTTGTAGTACAAGAGTAATTCAATGATAAAGTATTCACCTTCCGTCCCTTTTACTGATGTAACACTGCTCAGCCAGATCAGAAGGGAGGTGCCCAGGTAGACTGCAGAGAGGGACAATCTTCAATTAAGGTAAGGGACAAACCTGAAAAACTTGTCAAGGGGGGGCAGTCATTTCATTGTTCTCACAGGAAGAAGATTGTCCCCTTCTGTTATCTGTCTGGTCTATGGACTGCATTCCACATCTGAGAAGAGATGGCTTACACTAGGTAAAAGGGGCGGGAGGGGAAACTTTGCTTGTGAATATCTCTCAAACCATAAAGGTTTGAGAGATAAGACTTATATCGTTCTTCATGTTTTTTTAATGCCTACAAAATAAAATAAGGATAAAACGAAGTATTACTATCCCTTTAAAGTCTTCACAGCTAACACCCGATATGCCCAACAGTTGACATTTTATACAAGATAAAGCACAAGTCTTAAGGAAAAAACACAGAAGCCAGACAGGATTTTTTAAGTCTGTGCGCTCTAATCATCTCTTGATGTAAACCGCTCAGCACGTTTCCACACTGTCAGTGGGCGGGGCTCCACAATTCTTTAAGATTCCTTAAAGGGATAGTAATACTTCGTTTTTACTTTATTTTATTTTGTAGGCATTAAAAAAAATATGAAGAATGATATAAGTCTTATCTCTCAAACCTTTATGGTTTAAGAGATATTCACAAGCAAATTTTCCCCCTCCCGCCCCTTTTTCCTAGTGTAAGCTATCTCTTCTCAGATGTGAATCTGGTTGTAAGACCAGACAGATAACAGCAGGGGACAATCTGCTTTGTATGAAAACAATGAAAGCCCTTCCCCCCTTGACAAGTTTTTCAGCTTTTTCCCTTATCTTAATTGAAGATTGTCCCTCTGTGCAGTCTACCTGGGCACCTCCCTTCTGATCTGTCTGAACAGGGGGGGGGGGTACTTTGCTTGTGAATATCTCTTAAACCATAAAGGTTTGAGAGATCAGACTTATATCATTCTTCATGTTTTTTTAATGCCTACAAAATAAAATAAAGATAAAACTAAGTATTACTATCCCTTTAAAATTTGTGCTGTAGCTTGTATAAAATATAATCTACTGGCCAGATATGGTGTTAGCGGTGAAGACTTTTAATAAAGCATTTCAGTGTGGGATATAGCTTGAGATGGATCATAAGCTCCAGAGCATAGACCCTTCAGTACACAACTGTGATGTGTGCTTTCAGAATGCAAAATTCTCATGTCGCCATTTATATTATGGCGACATGGTTACTGTGTCATGTGGTCACACGCTCTTTTGCGTGCAACCTTTCAAAAGTAAACCATAGTTCCCCTTTAAGGACCGCTTTGAACCTTTCAAACGTGCCTGTACACGTGACCTGTTACGTGTTAGGGTCTGAAAGAGACAACTCCAGTCTTGGAGAGGTCAATTTCAGACCCTGTTTTTTTATGTAATGTGCTATGACCATCACCGGTCCTTAAAGGGATAGTAATGTTTCATAATAAAAGCAGCTCTAATTAATCATCATAGTATTTGGATTTTGGAGAGTGTTATTTCAATTCTGTCAGAGTTGTAGTTCAAGAGTAATTCAATGACAAAGTATCCCCCTTCTGCCCCTTTTACTGATGTAACGCTGCTCAGCCAGATCAGAAGGGAGGTGCCCAGGTAGACTGCAGAGAAGGACAATCTTCAATTAAGATAAGGGAAAAACCTGAAAAGCTTGTCAAGGGGGGGGGGAGGGCTTTCATTGTTCTCATAGGAAGAAGATTGTCCCCTTCTGTTATCTGTCTGGTCTATGGACTGGATTCCACATCTGAGAAGAGATGGCTTACACTAGGTCAGTGGTTCTCAACCTTTTTTCATTGAAGGCACCCCTACACACTGTCCGGAATTCCCGGGGCACCCCTAACTTCTCAAAAGTTGTATAACAGTGTGTAATGAAGAAGATCTGTATAAGAGTAGTTACTTTTACCTCCCAAATTCAGAATAACATAATTGAGCATAGCAAAAATTAGTTATACATTGGGGATAAATATTACAAAAAACTCCTATTAGTTTAAATTGGGCTTTTTAACACTTGAATGCTAAACAGGTCTCCAAAGCATTGCAAAGAAATGCTTTGGAGACATCTTAGCACTCAAGGTGTTAAAAGCCCAGTTTAAATCAACTGCAATTTTGGGAATTTGTATTTGCCCCCAATGGTGCAGTTGGTTTGCCCTAGATTAAAATTTCTCCAGTTTTTCTTGCATCAGAGCGAGTGAGAGCTGGAGCAGTAATACAGTTAAGGGTTGCTTTTTTATTGATTTTTTTTTTTTTTTTTTTTTAATACTGCATTTCATAAGTCCATGTGGTTCATGATTAAGGGCACTATATGAGAGACTGTGCCCCATTGATGTCCATGAGTGGCACATTGGTAACCCACTGACTCCACGTGTAACTGATACCCCAGAGGTGTACACTGGTGTCCAAATGTACCCCTCTGGCCCTCCAGAAAATGGTAAGAGTAAATGTGTGCACTGGATGGGCTCATCTGATGCCTCAATGTACACCTCTGGGGCATTATAGGGGCACTGGGCTACTAATGTGCTTTTTAAGGGCAACAGTGGGGCACAGTTAATATTGTTATTTGGCCATTTGAGTGAGGGGCAGAAGGGGCAACTAAATGCCATTATATATAGCACATTAGTAGTCCAGTGCCCCTATAATGCCCCAGAGGTGTACATTGAGGCATCAGATGAGCCCATCCAGTGCCATCTGATGCCCCTGTGTACACTTCTGGGACATTAGTGGCACATCAGCATCAGTGGTTTACTGCTACTCAAGGAAGTTAGAGGGGGCATAGACTGTCCCATATTGTGCACTTATGATTAAGATGGGAGTAAATTTGGCCATATCTGATGCCCATTGTACATCAATGGGGCACAGTTGTATTTTACATTTGCCAGTGAGGGGAACACAATGAGGGGGACACAAGGGATACCTACAATATATGGGGAATATTAAGAAATAAATGTATTCACCCTACCAGTAAGCCTTGACACTGGTTGGGTGTTTCAGTGCAATTCCGTCTTCTATCTTCTCTTTATAATGCAGCTGATCTTAAACTCGTATACACACACCACTTGCTCACACTGTCCCTCGATGGTGTGTGCGTGTGTCTATGACAGGCCAGAACTTGCCACCAGTAAAAAGAGAGGCGGGGCTGTGATAGCCTATCACAGTTGTCCCACCTCCATCCAACAGGCCAATCAGAGCTCTCCTCCAGCACACACACGGCACTGGGCTTTGTGTTCCCTGAGTGCCTTGATGGACGCACCGGCCGTGAATAATAAAGCATCAGCGGTGCGCCATCATAACTAAAAGTTATACTGCGGCGCTTGGCTCTTCACTAGATGAGCACAGGCTGTAAAATTCCGCGGCACCCCAGAAGGGGTGTGCCGCGGCACCCCGGTTGAGAAACACTGCACTAGGTAAAAGGGGCGGGAGGGGAAACTTTGCTTGTGAATATCTCTCAAACCATAAAGGTTTGAGAGATAAGACTTATATCGTTCTTCATGTTTTTTTAATGCCTACAAAATAAAATAAGGATAAAACGAAGTATTACTATCCCTTTAAAGTCTTCACAGCTAACACCCGATATGCCCAACAGTTGACATTTTATACAAGATAAAGCACAAGTCTTAAGGAAAAAACACAGAAGCCAGACAGGATTTTTTAAGTCTGTGCGCTCTAATCATCTCTTGATGTAAACCGCTCAGCACGTTTCCACACTGTCAGTGGGCGGGGCTCCACAATTCTTTAAGATTCCTTAAAGGGATAGTAATACTTCGTTTTTACTTTATTTTATTTTGTAGGCATTAAAAAAAATATGAAGAATGATATGTCTTATCTCTCAAACCTTTATGGTTTAAGAGATATTCACAAGCAAATTTTCCCCCTCCCGCCCCTTTTTCCTAGTGTAAGCTATCTCTTCTCAGATGTGAATCTGGTTGTAAGACCAGACAGATAACAGCAGGGGACAATCTGCTTTGTATGAAAACAATGAAAGCCCTTCCCCCCTTGACAAGTTTTTCAGCTTTTTCCCTTATCTTAATTGAAGATTGTCCCTCTGTGCAGTCTACCTGGGCACCTCCCTTCTGATCTGTCTGAACAGGGGGGGGGGGTACTTTGCTTGTGAATATCTCTTAAACCATAAAGGTTTGAGAGATCAGACTTATATCATTCTTCATGTTTTTTTAATGCCTACAAAATAAAATAAAGATAAAACTAAGTATTACTATCCCTTTAAAATTTGTGCTGTAGCTTGTATAAAATATAATCTACTGGCCAGATATGGTGTTAGCGGTGAAGACTTTTAATAAAGCATTTCAGTGTGGGATATAGCTTGAGATGGATCATAAGCTCCAGAGCATAGACCCTTCAGTACACAACTGTGATGTGTGCTTTCAGAATGCAAAATTCTCATGTCGCCATTTATATTATGGCGACATGGTTACTGTGTCATGTGGTCACACGCTCTTTTGCGTGCAACCTTTCAAAAGTAAACCATAGTTCCCCTTTAAGGACCGCTTTGAACCTTTCAAACGTGCCTGTACACGTGACCTGTTACGTGTTAGGGTCTGAAAGAGACAACTCCAGTCTTGGAGAGGTCAATTTCAGACCCTGTTTTTTTATGTAATGTGCTATGACCATCACCGGTCCTTAAAGGGATAGTAATGTTTCATAATAAAAGCAGCTCTAATTAATCATCATAGTATTTGGATTTTGGAGAGTGTTATTTCAATTCTGTCAGAGTTGTAGTTCAAGAGTAATTCAATGACAAAGTATCCCCCTTCTGCCCCTTTTACTGATGTAACGCTGCTCAGCCAGATCAGAAGGGAGGTGCCCAGGTAGACTGCAGAGAAGGACAATCTTCAATTAAGATAAGGGAAAAACCTGAAAAGCTTGTCAAGGGGGGGGAGGGCTTTCATTGTTCTCATAGGAAGAAGATTGTCCCCTTCTGTTATCTGTCTGGTCTATGGACTGGATTCCACATCTGAGAAGAGATGGCTTACACTAGGTCAGTGGTTCTCAACCTTTTTTCATTGAAGGCACCCCTACACACTGTCCGGAATTCCCGGGGCACCCCTAACTTCTCAAAAGTTGTATAACAGTGTGTAATGAAGAAGATCTGTATAAGAGTAGTTACTTTTACCTCCCAAATTCAGAATAACATAATTGAGCATAGCAAAAATTAGTTATACATTGGGGATAAATATTACAAAAAACTCCTATTAGTTTAAATTGGGCTTTTTAACACTTGAATGCTAAACAGGTCTCCAAAGCATTGCAAAGAAATGCTTTGGAGACATCTTAGCACTCAAGGTGTTAAAAGCCCAGTTTAAATCAACTGCAATTTTGGGAATTTGTATTTGCCCCCAATGGTGCAGTTGGTTTGCCCTAGATTAAAATTTCTCCAGTTTTTCTTGCATCAGAGCGAGTGAGAGCTGGAGCAGTAATACAGTTAAGGGTTGCTTTTTTATTGATTTTTTTTTTTTTTTTTTAATACTGCATTTCATAAGTCCATGTGGTTCATGATTAAGGGCACTATATGAGAGACTGTGCCCCATTGATGTCCATGAGTGGCACATTGGTAACCCACTGACTCCACGTGTAACTGATACCCCAGAGGTGTACACTGGTGTCCAAATGTACCCCTCTGGCCCTCCAGAAAATGGTAAGAGTAAATGTGTGCACTGGATGGGCTCATCTGATGCCTCAATGTACACCTCTGGGGCATTATAGGGGCACTGGGCTACTAATGTGCTTTTTAAGGGCAACAGTGGGGCACAGTTAATATTGTTATTTGGCCATTTGAGTGAGGGGCAGAAGGGGCAACTAAATGCCATTATATATAGCACATTAGTAGTCCAGTGCCCCTATAATGCCCCAGAGGTGTACATTGAGGCATCAGATGAGCCCATCCAGTGCCATCTGATGCCCCTGTGTACACTTCTGGGACATTAGTGGCACATCAGCATCAGTGGTTTACTGCTACTCAAGGAAGTTAGAGGGGGCATAGACTGTCCCATATTGTGCACTTATGATTAAGATGGGAGTAAATTTGGCCATATCTGATGCCCATTGTACATCAATGGGGCACAGTTGTATTTTACATTTGCCAGTGAGGGGAACACAATGAGGGGGACACAAGGGATACCTACAATATATGGGGAATATTAAGAAATAAATGTATTCACCCTACCAGTAAGCCTTGACACTGGTTGGGTGTTTCAGTGAAATTCCGTCTTCTATCTTCTCTTTATAATGCAGCTGATCTTAAACTCGTATACACACACACACCACTTGCTCACACTGTCCCTCGATGGTGTGTGCGTGTGTCTATGACAGGCCAGAACTTGCCACCAGTAAAAAGAGAGGCGAGGCTGTGATAGCCTATCACAGTTGTCCCACCTCCATCCAACAGGCCAATCAGAGCTCTCCTCCAGCACACACACGGCACTGGGCTTTGTGTTCCCTGAGTGCCTTGATGGACGCACCGGCCGTGAATAATAAAGCATCAGCGGTGCGCCATCATAACTAAAAGTTATACTGCGGCGCTTGGCTCTTCACTAGATGAGCACAGGCTGTAAAATTCCGCGGCACCCCAGAAGGGGTGTGCCGCGGCACCCCGGTTGAGAAACACTGCACTAGGTAAAAGGGGCGGGAGGGGAAACTTTGCTTGTGAATATCTCTCAAACCATAAAGGTTTGAGAGATAAGACTTATATCGTTCTTCATGTTTTTTTAATGCCTACAAAATAAAATAGTATTAGTGCGACGGTGAGAGCACATCACGTGGTCCTTAAGGGGTTAATTAGGTATTGTGCTAGCCATTTGTTTCTAATTGAAAATAGCTAGTAAAATGAATCTTTGCTGGTGCCAATTCTCTTATGTATTGAGTCAACATTACCACACACTGTGCTATGAATGAATCTAGGCCGGACCCCAAAACTGGGCTCATTGCCAATAGCACATCCACATTGTGCCATCAAAACAAATTTTAATTTCACATTTTTTTTTTAAACAGATGCCATACAGACATTTTAATTCCTTGTAAACAAACTATATTTGAAGTAGACCTGTCTCCCTAATACAAGTGTATATAACCCCATTTATAGGTGTCAGCGTACCTTTAATAGGGGGACACTGACCCATTAGTGTTACTCGGAAGATATAACGGAATGGAACGCGCATTTGCCCCCCCCCCCGCCCGTGAGATGCATAAAGCCTGCATAGATATGTATAGAGCCCTTGCTTTAGTAAGTGCCTAAATTATCAAATTGACAATTTACAGTCAGAAAAAAAAAAAATTTGAGAGCGACAGTAACCGGATCAGAATAAGCAACACCACTTAGCGACTATCAGAGATACAGAAAGTAAGCAGATTCCATAGCTCATGTGTCTTTAACCCTTTGAGTGCAAGAGGGGGTATATTCATAGAGCTAAATCGGTACAATTCTAGAGCAAACCAACTGCACCATACCGAGTCAGTGAAACGTCCGAATGATTTAAATGGGGCTTTGCAATGCATTTAAGACCTCTCTGGCATTCAAGGGGTGAAGAGCCCTATTTAACCCTTTGAGTGCCACAGGGTTATGCAAAGCATACCCCTCTGGCACTCAAAGAGTTAAAGAATGTGAATTCACAGAATTTTCATGTTCTCCCTATGGTGCTTGCTTTGCAATGCGTTGGATAACCCCCCCTCCAGCACTCTTAAAGGGATAGTAATGCCTAAAATAAAGTAGCTCTCTCAGTCTTCATTACGTTAAAGCGGAAGTACCACCGCTAAACAAGTTGATGTGTGATAATTCCCCATCTACTGACTAGCTGCTTAGTAGCGCTAGTCGCCAGAATTATTACCTTATTCAATAGAATTCTCCATTCTTCCCGGACTGACAGGCAGGTCGAAGCGCGGACATCTTCCTATAGTGACGTCTGAGCTGTCAGTCCCATCCGGCTCTAGGAGGTGTTGCTAGGAGCCGTTCAGCTCCAAAAGGGACTGACACAGCGCAGGCGTCACTATGGAAACATGTCTGCGCTCCGTCCTGCCTGTCAGCTGGGGAAGAATGGAGAATTCTACTGAATAAGGTAATAATTCTGGTGACTAGCGCTACTGAGCAGCTAATCGCCAGATGGGGAGTTATTACACAGCAAGTTGTTTAGCGGTGGTAGTTCCACTTTAAGCGGAACACGTTGCACTATGTGTCATAACTTAATTTGCTGTAGTTTTAAAGATATTCCATGTAAAGGGATCGCCTCCCGCCCCTTCTGGCTGCCTCCCATTGGAACTGCAATCCGGTCGTGGGACCGGACAAACCCATGGAGGGACAAACTTAACCCCTTAAGGACCCTTGACGTACCAGGACCGTCACGGTCCTTGAAATACTCAAGGACCTATGACGGTCATAGTACGTCACGTACTTTTTACTTACAGCGCTCTACCGGGAGCGCTGTAAGTAAAAATAGGGCCTGAAATTGACCGCTCCAAGATCGGAGCGATCTCTATCAGGCCCCATAATGACGCACCGATACACGCGACAGGTCACATGTACTGGCGCGCCCAAGTGCCCCTATGCGGTCATTATGGGACGGAAATGTCCCATGACCGCCAGTCCTTAAGGGGTTAAGACAGTAAGTATAAGGAAAACTCTGCCCCCTTGATGAAGGAGATCATGATTTTCCTTTGCTTACTGCAGTTTGTCCCTCTCCGCTCTCCATCCAGACCAGATGAGTGTGACGCGGACAGAAGAGGTGGGAGGGGATCCTTTTACATGGAATATCTTTAAAACTATAGCAGCTATTACACATAATACACAAAGTATAACATGTTGCGCTGAGGACTTGGTGATCTACTACATTTTAGCCACTACTATCCCTTTAATTACAAGCATCACTCATATGCGCCGTATGTTGAAAAGATAAGTAGGGGAATTTTGGCGCACACCATTTGCACTATAAGGGAAAACTAAAAAATTACAAAAATCCTCACTGATTAAAAACAGGGATTTTTCACTCCTCAAATGCTAAAAAGGTTTCCAACGAATTGCAAAGCAACGTGTTTGAGACGTCTCGAGCAATCAAAATGTTAAAATCCTTATTTAAAGCAAAGGTGTTTTTTTAGTTCTCCTCTATAGTTCAGATGATATTTCCCTGAAATCCCTCTGCTTTTATTCTGAACATATGGCCCTACAGTGTTCTAACCTTTTTAGAGCCACAGGGTTACTCAATGCATTGTAAAGCAATACCCCTCTGGCACTTAAAGGGATAGTAATACTTGAAAATAATTTTATTTTATATTGTAGCCCTTAAAAAAACATGAAAAATGATACAAGTCTTATCTCCCAAACTTTTATGGTTTGGGAGATATTCACAAGTAAAGTTCCCCCTGAGTGACGTCACTGTTCTAGCGCTCAGATTTGGAATCCGGTCCCGGGACCAGCCGCGCTTCTCCAGAAGTTCTGAGATCACAATCTTTAAAAATAATTTCTTCATTGGAATGGTCTACAAAGTGTGCTTGCAATCCAGGCACACACTGTACACAGTTCCAATTAAGTAGTTCTTTTTAAAGATCATGATCTCAGCACTGCTAAAGAGCTGCCGGTTGATCTGTGGACCGAATTCCAAATCTGTCCACTAGATGGCAGAATTGGCTGAAACAGCCAGGAAAAGGGAACTTTACTTTATTTTACTTGTGAATATCTCCCAAACCATAAAGGTTTGGGAGATAAGACTTATATCATTTTTCATGTTTTTAAGGGATACAATAATAAAATAAAATTCTTTTCAAGTATTACTATGCCTTTAAATATTTAACAGACTTTGTTCAAACCAAATTGCTGCTGTCCTCCGTCTTGTCCCCTCAGCCCTCCCCACCCCAAATAGTTTATTCATTTAAGTGCAAGGCTAAAGGGCGTGGGAACAAAACAAAACAGGAAGCAATTCTGGAGTGAACCTGCACCTTAACAAGGGGAGGGGAAAAAAAAAAAAAAGTAAATTCTAGCTGATTGAAATGGGGCCTATTATCCCCTAGGGTGCTTGTGAGACTTCAAGGGGTTAAAGGGATAGTAATGTCTATATTAAAGTGCAGCGCCGAGTTTTCTATGTTTTCGTATAACATGTAGCACTATGTTTATCCCCTTAAGGACCATTGACATGGCAGGACCGTCACGCTGGTCCGGCACTTAAGGACCAGTGAAGGTCCTGGCACGTCACGTACTTTTACTCACCGCGCTCCAAGACCGGAGCGATCTCTTCCAGTGCCCCGTTTGACTGCCGCCCCACGTGATCAGTCACGTGGGACGGCACGTCAGAGTTTCCTATGTGGTCCTTAAGGGGTTAACTACTTCCAGTTCTGTAGTTCAAAAGCAATTCAAGCTGAAAGGATCCCCCCCTCCCGCCCCTTTGCCTGCGTCACTCTGCCTCTCAGTCTGGTCCGGATACAGTGCGGCAAGAGACACTCTTCAGTAAGCAAAAGGAAAATCCTGCCCTCCTTCCTTATACTTACTGCGTGAAGATTGTCCCTCGTAGCATCTTTCCAGTCCCACGACTGGATTCCAGATCTAATGGGAGGCAGCCAGAAGGGGGATCCTTTCAGCTTGAATAGCATTTGAACTACAGAACTGTAAGTAATTAAATATAGTACTACCTGTTATTTAAAAAAAAAAAAAAAAAAAAAAAAAAAAAAGACATACAGAAGCCACACTTTATAAAAGATATTACTCTCTCTTTAAAGGGGAACTATCACCCCAACACAATGTTCTCTCTAAGTCTTTGTCTTCCTAGCGTTATTAGGAATCCATAGTTAGTATTCTCCAACAAAGCATTGTAAGAGCACAATCTATATACTAAATCTCTACCTGATGATGACTTGCCCCTTAAATCAGTTCTGCGTATGACCGCTATGGAGCCGATCAGCTCCATTGTACCTCCCTCCATCTTGCCCAACACTTGTACGTCATTGTCCTCAGCACCACGTGTCCTGCCGCGCTCCTGGCATCAAGCGGTCAGTTTATTCAGCATAGCGGGAGCGGGTGCACGTGAGGCACTCGCTATATATAAACCACCGGTCTGTTTCCACTACACTGAAATTACCTGACCGCGCTTGATGCCAGGAGTGCGGCAGGTCACGTGGTGCTGAGGACAATGACGTACGAGTGATGGGCAAGACGGAGGGAGGTACAATGGAGCTGAATGGCTCCATAAAGGTCATGCGCAAAACGGATTCAAGGGGCAAGACGTTATCAGGTAGAGATTTAGTATAAAGATTGTGCTCTTACAACTCTTTTTTTTGGAGAAAACTAACTATGAATTGCTAATAACGCTAGGAAGACAAAGACTTAGAGAGGACGTTGTGTTGGGGTGGTAGTTCCCCTTTATCTAACCCATTTAACACTTTGAATGCCAGAGGGGTATGCAACACATTGCTCTGCAATGCATGGTGTACCCCTCTGGCACTCAAAGGGTTAAACGCCATGAATACTAGAGTTCTTCAACACGCTGGGTTTTTTAAATATTGTCCTCTAAGGTGCGGTTGTTTTGTCACAGAATTGTCTTCATTATGGCCCTGTGAGTTAAAGGGACAGTAATGTCAGAAAAAAAGTATTAAGAGCAGGGGGCCCTCTGATCCTGTTCTCCACATCTGATTGTACTATTTAATACCTCTGTATGTCTATTCCCAATTGTACAGCGATACGGAATTAGTTGGCGCTATATAAATAAATAATAATAATAACTATATGGTAGATACAATTAAGAGAGAGTACTTGCACTTATTTGTCTCTCTCAAACCGTTATGGTTTGAGAGATATAGGAAAATAAAGTTCTCCGCTCCCTCCCCTTTCTGTTTGACCAGCTGTAAAGCTGTCAGAAGCAGATTCTGGTTCCTGGATCAGATGGTGGCTCTCCAGCAGAGCTGACATAGCGATACCTAAAAATAAAAACTTAATCGGAACGGTCGACAAAGTGTGCCATTCAGATGCAGTATTTATCTTTAGATATCGTTATACTGGCGCTGCTGAAGAGCCGCCGTCTGATCCAGGAACCAGAATCTGCTTCTGACAGCTTTACAGCTCGTCAAGCAGAAAGGGGAGGGACCAGAGAACTTTATTTTCCTATATCTCTCAAACTGTAACGGTCTGAGAGATACGAATAAGTGCAAGTACTCTCTTTTAATTGTATCTGCCATATAGTTAATACTTTTTTTCTGACATTACTATCCCTTTAACCCTTGCCAGGTGTGTGCAATGCATATGTGCAAATGGTTTTGTTACAAAATGTGTTTTTGCCTGCAGAAGTACTCTCCTCCTGTTTCATATACATACTAGTTTTAAAGCCCGTGTACACGTGTCAACACTGGAGGCGCTGCAGTCATACGCAGTACTGACTGCCTAAATGCGCCACGGCTGATACGGAGAGGGGTGCTCCGAATTCAGACCGAGGTCCTCTCTGAGCTCGGAGTGCCACGCTCTGTATCAGCCGCAAAGCGGGCAGTCTTTACTGCGCATGACTGCAGCGCACGCAGCCATCTCTACTGAGCATGACGGCTTCTGACAAACATCCTAGCGAATTATTATAGGATGCGTCAATGGGAGCAAACGGATATATTTTACTAAGTCCAAGGAAAGAATATTAAAGATGAGGCAGAAAAAATAGCTCATTCTATAAATCATTTGTATAATTTTCAGTTTCCTTCAGAGAAAAAAAAAAAAAAAAAAAAGGCAAAAGTAATGAAGTGCTAGTTTGCCCCAGCGGTACTTTTGGAACGCAAGGGGTATTCGTCTCTGCTGCCCTTACAGCGATTTACCGTCCGGGTTTCTTTGTCAAACATTTGTTGTAGTTTTAGTGCGATCTTTTTGTCTTCCTCCTCCTGTTGTAACCTCTTCTCGGTTTCCCTCCAAAGCAGTTCAAAACCCTGGGTGCAGCTGCCCCCGCAGGTGACCTTTAACCTCTTGAGAGAACCGTTCTGCTCCAAGTGCTTGGTTTTGCATCTCCTCTTCTGGCCTCGGCGCTGAGGACATTCGGGACTAATGTTCTCTGCAGATGTAAAGCCATTCTGCAAATTCATTGGCTGGGAACTTTTTATGCGTGGTCTTTTTAAAGTTGGTTTGTTTGATGTTGCTCCCAAGCACTTGTACGGGGGAGCCGCCTTTACATTGGACGACAGTCTGGCTGTCACTCTTACTTTGGTGCCACCGTGTGAATTTTTATTCACATCAACAATGTCTTTCGTCTCCAGTCGTTGTCCTGCACCCAACAGGCATTCTGTACTTGGTAAGGCTTGACTTTTTAGATCAGAGTTGTTTTCCAAAATCCCACCTTTACTTGAAGAAGGTAAAAGCTCCAGATCCACAATGGCTACATCATCTGTGCGGTTCACCAAGTTCTTACTACCCAACAGATCCTTATTGGATGACATTTGGTTGTTCTGGCTGGAGATATCTTCTTCAGCCTCAACTGAAGAAGTCAATGTGCCTTTGGACAGAGTCCTCTTCATTTGACGGTCCTGGAAGACTTGCTCCCATTTTTTTAATATCAAGGGGCTGGCCTCATACGAGGTCGGTTTCTGGAGGCTCTTCCTCAGGTTCCTAGGCGTTGATTTTATGATGACGGGGCTTAGAACTTGGCCGTCCGGAAGTCTCTTGGGAGGTGTGCAAGGTGAGCAGACTATTGGCTTGAAATGGTTGAGCTCTTCAGAAATACTGTCGTTACTTTCAGGGCTGATGGATCGTTCTGGCTTTTGCAATGGAGTAAAGGAGGTCGAAGGGTTTGCTGTGAGGCGTTTTTCAGAGGTCAGAACAGGGGCGGAGAAAGATCGGCTGTTCTCGGTAGACAACAGGACACCAACAACTCCAGCAGATGTGCAGCCTCCACAAAGAACCTGCAAAGTCAAGTTATGAGTAAGAGGCACGGTACCAGAATGACGACATAAGGTTAACAGTCTTATATTTAATTTCTACTAAATTTAAGTAACACCAACAGCTCCTAATAATAAACCCCACTTACCTCTGGTTCTTAATGGGTTAATGTAACACAAAGCATTATGTTTAGTACTCTTAAAGGGATAGTAATGTTTCACAAAAAAGCAGCTCCAATTAATCTTCATAGTATTTGGGCCATGGAGAGTGTTATTTCAATACTGTCAGAGTTGTAGTACAAGAGTAATTGAATGATAAAGTATCTTCCTCCTGCCCCTTTTACTGATGTAACACTGCTCACCTCAGAGAAGCAAGACTGTCCAGATGGATCGCAGAGAGAGACAATCTTCAGTGATCATAAGAAAAACCTGATAAACCTGTCAAGGGGGGTAGGGTTTTCCTTATGATCACAGTAAGAAGATTGTCCCTTGCTGTGAGCTGTCTGGTCTATGGACCAGATTCCATATCTGAGGGGAGGCGGCTTACACTAGGTAAAAGGGGGGGAGGGGGGATACTTTATCATTCAATTACTCTTGAACTACAACTCTGACAGTAATGAAATAACACTCTTCATGGTCTAAATACTATGAAGATTCATTGGAGCTTTTTTTTTGTGAAATGTTACCATCTCTTAAGGGGTCAAATGTCATCAAGAAGTCCAAATAGTCACTTTGAACCAGTTCTCCAAAATAGATCTGTCTTTCTTTAACACTAAACAACAACCATGAAAGGAGACAATTAGTTTTGTGGGACTCATGTGACCCACAAACTGTCCCTATTCGAGGCTCTGCAATAAAACAAGGGTAGCTCACTACTGGGAGGTCCCCATTAAAAAGTTATTAGATCTCAATCTTTTTTTTTCTTCTCGTCCGTTAAAGGACCGAGGACGTGCCAGGACAGTCACTACTTTTGCTCCTTTAAGGACCAGTAATGGTCCTGACATGTCATGAGTTAATGAAGGTGTGCTGTGATCATGCCAGGAGGCTGAAACTGACTGCTCCAAGGCAGGAGCAGTCAGTCAGTTTCAGCCTTACCTTCAGCGAGCCGGCATACATGATCACTCACATGTGTCGGCTCTTGAATGTGCTCTATCTTGTCATCTAGGGGAAAAAAAAAAAAAAAAAAAAAAAAAAAAAAAAGAGTCCTTAAATGGGTAAAGGGATAGTAATGTTTCATACATTACTATCCCTTTAAAGCACATAAAATGTGCTTAACCTCTTAACGACCCCCCAATTCAGCGCATGGGCAGCCATTATGGACAACAGTGCTTTCATTTTCTGATGCGCATATTATTTTTGGACGGCAGAGCGGTGTGCAGCCGCACTGCCATCCCAGAATTCCATGACATGCAATGACCGTCACCGGCCGTGACTGTCCTGGCACATCGTGGGTCCTTAAGGGGTTAATACCATGTATTGCCTAACTCACAGCTTACTATTTTTAACTTACCTTGGTTATCACTGATGGCTTTGGATGCGTCTGCAGCCGTTAGTGGGAACATGCTGCAGTACGAGTGGGCTTGGGAGATGGGGAAAAGGCAATAAGGCGTTTTGTGTACGATATCACACACCTCATTTGGTACAGAAGGAATCAGCCTTCGTAATATTCTTACAGTAATGTGAGGCTTGAAAGAATTTACACAATTATACTTCTTTATCAATGTATTTTAGCCTACTGATTGCTTTTAGCAACCTAAGACCATTCTTACATGGGAGACGCCAATGTAGCAATGCTGCACTGGTGAAAGGTAACATGCTGTGCCACAGTTCCTTTCACACGGGTAATCACACCCAGTTTCAACATGCTGCAGCTTTACCCTGTTCCCTTAGAAAGTTTCAGTTTGGAGAGTCTGCACTGAGGCCTATGGGCCACTGCAGACCTTTTCTCACAATCTGAATGAATGAGGGCTGAACGTTAAAGGCATAGTAATACTTAAATATTACTAATCCCCATATTATAGACATGTTAAAAAGAAAGTAATTGTCCCCAGTGTCATCTCTCAAACCCTTATGGTTTCAGAGATAACCGCCTGCAAAATGCCCGACTCCCTGAAGTCAGCGTTGTAGTTGACTGCAGGGGAAGCCGGTCGTACGACAGACAGGCAGCTCTGCAGCAGAGCCGAGATTGCGTTAGTAAAAAAAGGATTATTTCACTGAAACGGTCTTCTGCGTGTGCTTGGTCTGCAAGCACACGTAGAAGAACGTTTCAGTGAAATAATTATTTTTTTATTAACGCGATCTCGGCTCTGCTGCAGAGCCGCCAGATGGAAGTAAGACCGGATATCCCTGTAGTCAGCTACAACGCTGACTTCAGGGACGGGGAAACTTTGCAGGTGGTTATCTCTCAAACCATAAAGGTTTGAGAGATGACAATGGGGACAATTACATTCTTTTTAGCATGTCTACATTATGGGGATTAATAATATTTAAGCATTACTATCCCTTTAAGTAGAATAGGGGTGATATTTTTGGACAGGTGAATAATTATGCAGCTTTATCGGACCAAGACAGCAAACAAACTTCTGCGGAGATCAGATTCCCCAACTGCTAAAAATCGAACATTTCTAAAACTATTAAAGGTATGGTAATGTCACCGATAAAGTTATTTTCACTTATTCATTGTACTTCCAAATAATGCACCGTACCATTTTAAATCATTGTATTCGACCTTATAACGTTAGTTTAAAGTTTCCCCTCCCACTCCTGTTCCCTGTGTCACTCAGTCTCCTCAGGTCTGATAGCGATCCGGATGGATTGCAACGAGGGACAATATTGTGGCAGCATAAGACACGTATGCAGACACACACACAATAATGTCCATCGTGATCCGTCCGGTCAAGCGACTTTCAACTAAAATTACAAGGAGAATACAATTATATGGAAATTAAAATGGTATGCTACAATATATAATAGTGTAATGAATAAATCGAAAATAACTATATATCTTTAAGCTGACTGGAAAAAGAAAAGCATTTTAAATAGATCCATTTAAAGTGACTAAAATATGCACTTTAAAAGGGAGTACAAGAAGGGTAATCCCAATGCTAGGTAGTGTTTATTCAAAAGTCATTCCAGCTCAAACTTGAATTTTGTAGATGCAGTATCTCAATGGCACGAAACTGTACAGTGGCGCTGTTGCTACACCATCCTATGGAGATTTATGGTCAACTGAGCAGAGCTGTACATAGGATGGTGTATAGCAACAGCGCCACTGTACAATTTCAGGCCACTGAGATATTGCACCTAAAAAATTCAAGTTTAATCTGCAATAACTTTTCAATAAAATACCTTTCAGCATTGGGAGTACCCTTCTTTTATTCAGGGGATAAACCCTACAACATTTATTTTTACATTTTAAGTATTACTATCCCTTTAAGGTGACGGGTACCATCACATAGAGGGAACTCTGCGTACAAGACCGCTGACCAATCTTACCTTGACTTTAGTGACCTGCGCTGCTCTCCTCCTGCCGTGTGGGTAGCCATCAGTCACGGTATCATTACAGCTCTGGCTACGCTCTGCCTTGGAATGAATGTTCCTAATAAGTGAACATCAAAGTCATTCACACTTTCAGAGATATTGTAATACGCGCACAATGGAAGGCTAAGGGACAATCAACTGCACCACAGGTGATAAATAAACTTTGCAATTAAAAATGGGGCACTCAAAGGGTTAAGGGGATAGTAATGTTTCATAATAAAAACAGCTCTAATTAATCATCATAGCAGGGCTCAAAATTTCCACTCGCCACTAGCCAATGGAGAGTGAAAATTTAGCCCTGGCGAGTAGAAATTCAGCCCTGGTGGGTATGTTATGTATTGCAGTGGCGAGTGACTTTTCAGGTCTGGCTAGTAGCAAAGGACTTCATATTTTAAAGGGATAGTAATAATTCGTTTTAACTTTATTTTATTTTGTAGGCATTAAAAAAACATGAAGAATGATACAAGTCTTATCTCTGAGACCTTTATGGTTTAAGAGATATTCACAAACAAAGTATCCCCCCCCTGTTCAACCAGATCAGAAGGGAGGTGCCCAGGTAGACTGCAGAGAGGGACAATCTTCAATTAAGATAAGGGTAAAACCTGAAAAACATGT
The DNA here is from genome assembly GCA_037306005.1 of Rhinophrynus dorsalis. Lineage (NCBI taxonomy): Eukaryota > Metazoa > Chordata > Amphibia > Anura > Rhinophrynidae > Rhinophrynus > Rhinophrynus dorsalis. The sequence continues at coordinate 623,420,616 of CM074719.1, read as the reverse complement.
CAAGGGGGGCAGGGCTTTCATTGTTCTCATAGGAAGAAGATTGTCCCCTTCTGTTATCTGTCCTGTCATACAACCAGACTCACATCTGAGAAGAGATGGCTTACACTAGGTAAAAGGGGCGGGAGGGGAAACTTTGCTTGTGAATATCTCTCAAACCATAAAGGTTTGAGAGATAAGACTTATCTTTCTTCATGTTTTTTTAATGCCTACAAAATAAAATAAAGTTAAAACAAAGTATTACTATCCCTTTAAGACCGGATCATAGTATTTGGGCCATGGAGAGTGTTATTTCAATTCTGTCAGAGTTGTAGTACAAGAGTAATTCAATGACAAAGTATCCCACTCCCGCCCCTTTTACTGATGTAACACTGCTCACCTCAGATCAGAAGGGAGGTGCCCAGGTAGATTGCAGAGAGGGACAATCTTCAATTAAGATAAGGGAAAAACCTGAAAAACTTGTCAACGGGGGCAGGGATTTCATTGTTCTCATAGGAAGAAGATTGTCCCCTTCTGTTATCTGTCTGGTCTATGGACTGGATTCCACATCTGAGAAGAGATGGCTTATACTAGGTAAAAGGGGCGGGAGGGGAAACTTTGCTTGTGAATATCTCTCAAACCATAAAGGTCTGAGAGTTAAGACTTATATTGTTCTTCGTGATTTTTTAATGTCTACAAAATAAAATAAAGATAAAACGAAGTATTACTATCCCTTTAAAGCACTGGCTGCCTTACCAGGTCAGTGAGGCCAGGGAGTTTGCATTGCTCTTTGAAACAAAAGCAGATCGGTGAGGGACCCTCCCTCGGATCGGTTCTTCATTCTCAGAGTCAGAGAGGCGCTGTGGGTGCTGTGAAAAATAGGAACAAGACTGGTCAAAACAGGAGAATACAAATAAAATGACAATGGGGGGGCCTATAGCTATACTAGTGAAACCTACAAAAAAAAGCACAGGTCGTTAGCTCAAAACTTTAGAGAACCAGAGGAGGTGTGAACACACAAGCAATGCACCGCGCACCCCACTGGTCTCTACAGGAGTACAAAAGGCTACGCAAACCCGCTAAACTCTTCATTAAAACATGAAATAGAAACATGCACAAGTGAGGCTCATATGTGATGTACACAAAGGGGCAATTCACATAACAAGAGAGGCGCCATTTTGGGGAAAACCAGCTACACCGTGAGGAACAAATACAAATTCTCATAAATTTAAATGAGGCCTTAAATCCTCTGCATGCAAGAGAGTTATCCAACACATTGCACACCACCTGTGTTATTAACCCTTTGAGTGCCAGTACCCATCTAGTACTCAAAGGGTTAAACAGCGCACAGTTTAAACCACCAATTTACTCAACTCCGACCTGCTGGGACTCCCTCCCCGCAATCCTCTCACATCAGTGGGGTGGTATGATGGGGACCAACCCACATGGGTGTCAGATGTATATTGCTAGTTAATGTCAGTATGGATGCCACAACTATGAGGTCTCCTGTCTCACTAACTATTTGGTGGCCCATAGGTCTCTGTTCAGGTCCAGCATGTTGCATCTTGGATGATTCTGGTTTTGAAACCACCACAGTAGCACGCTGCTTTCTGCCTGGGACTAATCACCAATGTGACCAACACAGTAGGGTCCAATTATACAGTATCCTGCAGTGCTTTAAAGCGGCACTATCATGTCACAAAATGTTTATCTTAACTAAGTCCCCTTCTGGCGACTAGCTGCTTAGTAGCGCTAGTCGCCATAATTATTACCTGACTTAATAGATACAGGCTTTATTCCCCAGCTGTCAGTAGCACGGACATCTTGTCATTGTGACATCCGTGCGCCTGCGCTGTCAGTCCCAGACGGAGCTGAATGGCTCCTAGCAACGCCTCCTAGACCCGGCTGGGACTGACAGCGCAGGCGCACGGATGTCACAATGACAAGATGTCTGTGCTACTGACAGCTGGGGAATAAAGCATCTCTCTATTAAGTCAGGTAATAATTCTGGCGACTAGCGCTACTAAGCAGCTAGTCACCAGAAGGGGACTTAGTTAAGCTAAACATTTTGTGACATGGTAGTTCCGCTTTAACCACGTCCAGCCATACTAAATCATAAGGAAATCTTCTCATCTGTCTGTAGCTGGTTTTCCCAACTATTAACCCAATTTTTCTTTGCGAAAATGAGTATTAAAAGTTCTTATGTCTATGCTTAGCACAACTGAACTTTTTACTAGATAATCAGAGAATTGTGAATATAGTACCAGTTCACCCTAAGAATTTGTACTATACCAGAGACATGTATTAGGAGTAGTTTCACAAATTTCTTGAATGATACCATGAATGCCATATGCAGCCATTATAGTGACAGTGGATGCCTACTGCTGCTTGGTTACATTATTTACTCTACCAAGACACTAGCTGTGAAAAAACTGGCTCACTTCCCACTGTCAGCGCCTCGTGACCTTAAGCAAGTCACTTCATCCACCTGTGCCGCAGGCACCAAACAAACTTAGACTGTAAGCTCATGGGCCAGGGACTCACTGTGTCTAAAAAATCATATGTACAGGTCTGCATACAAATTGGTATAACAATAAAGATAAATATTATAATTCACTGCCAGTGAGGCTTGCTAATGATTGGAATTAGTTTTCTGACCAACCACCTACAACCCAATGCTCTCACCTGGCAGAGTTTCACAGCCATTTTATCTTCAACATCATCTCCCCGCAATCTCAAGTTATGTCCTTCAGAGTATCTCTCCTCCTGTCCCTTCTCGTCATTTACCTTAAATAAAGCGTGCAAGAAAATACAGGGGCATTAAATTATTGTATTCAGCAACATACTCCAGCAAGGGTATGATGTGTCTTCATACTGTAGGTGAGGAATCCTCAATCTGTGGGCCACCAGCTGCTGGGAACTAAAACTCTCATCATCCCCACCGAGAAGTGTAGTTCCCAAAATCTGCAGGTTTGACTATGGTGTGTGTCTTTTGATTGGGCATGTCCTGACCAATCTGGTATATTTATGTATAATCTATGTTAACCCTTTGGATGCGAGGGGTCTCTAATGTATTGCTTCACAACGCACTGGTTAACCCCTTACGGAATGTGCTCTGGAGGACAGGACCAAGGCACTTTTTATTTATTTTATTTTTTTTTCACAGACCTGATCAAATTTCTGCGATGTGGCAGGACTGTAACCGGTGAGTAACGCTCAAACGAGCAGCAAGTCATCAGTCGTTAAGGTGTTATAAAAGTTTCCATACCAGGGTGACACTTTAACTACACAATACATTGTTTGTCACCTGCAAAGAAAAGCAATTTTCCTCCAGAATCCTCACTTCCTCGTCAGGGATTTAACCCCTTCTGTAAGACAGTGAAAAGTGCAAAGGAAAATTGCTTCCCCAGATCGACAGGGGAAACATATACAAATCGGTCAGAGAACGTTATCATATGATCTCAAATTAAAGTGTGTAATATGCAATAGCAATAGGTTATTTGTTCGTTGTACAACCCTCTGACATTCAAAAGGTTAACTGGTTTGTAGTCAGCTGTGAATTTGTTAAAGAAGAAGCAACAACATAAACACTGACTAGCTTACATTTCCTTGTACGTTACAGTACTATAATGTTTACACATTTTCCCAGCAAATCAAATAACGTGAAATCCAGTTTGTTATCACCCACTTAGCGCAGTATTAACTCTTTCAGTGCCAGGGGGTAGAAAAAGTAGTGTTTTGTGCACCCATCTGGCACTAAAAGGGTTAACTAAGTGTGCAGGAAGCAATTTTCGGGAAATAAAATGCATATCTGGAAAAAAAAAAAAAAGAAAAAAAAAAACACAAAAATTAAAAAGATGATTTAGCTGCAAGTCACAGAGATGAATATCCACTGCGCAAATAAATGCTCACAGAGACTATTGGAACTGGTCACTGGCTGCAACATTATCAGGGAATGGTTATTCTGCATAGAAGGTGTGGCTAAAGATCACGTGATCTGTTGTTTCACAAAGATGGCAGCTTCCTCTGTTTTGTCATGTATCTGGATTTTACATACACTGTACAGGACAAAAATAAAATTGGAGGGGGGGGGCTACCAGCATTTATTTTTACTTTCTAAATAGGTGTTACTTCTCCTTTAACATGGCAAACAAAACATTTGTTTTAGTCTGAAAATGGTACACATATCGTCAGTGTCTCTAGCTCACTGAGCTTACAATCCGGTTTCGGTGATTGACAGATGCATTTAACCCTTTGAGTGCCAGAGGTGCACAAACCGCATTGCGTACCCCTCTGGCATTCAAAGGGTTAAAAAAAAAAAAAGTAACTTCACCTTTAACCCAGCAACAAATGATAAATGCACAAAAGTTTACTCTGAGAATTCTGTGCATAGTGGCAGTGACCCTAGACCATGGAGCTTACAATCCAAGTCCTGTGCTGGAGGCTTAATCCCTTGAGATGAAGAGGGCTGTGTGCAGAGGTTAACCCTTTGAGTGCCAGACAGTAATCCAATGCATTGAATAGCTCTCTGGCACTCAAAGGGTTATTATTACTTAGTACATGTCACCATATGGCACAAACCTTTAGTTCTTTCATATCAAGAGTCCCAGAAGGGTCGGTGATACATTACTCTGAACAGTACTGCCAACTCCTCCTGCACTTGCAGCTTTAACAGACACAAACCATTTCTCTTGTGTGGATAGTGAATACAAACAATGTCTCTGCAGTGTAATGATTATATAACTACAGTCTAACCCCCCCTTCTTCCCTCTGCACAGGATAATCAGCTGTGCTGGCAACAAATGTACTTTCACTTTCACTCACTGGCGCGTTTTATTTTTAAATAGCAATATAACAAGTGTACATACACCACACACAAAGGACACCGTATACAAGTAAATACAAGCAAAAATACTGTGTGTGTGTGTCACTCAGCTACCGTTTGTGTTTTCCTCCCATATGAAAAGCTACTATCAGTGTTATTTTCCCTACATATAAACGCACACAGTGTCACTGTGACTCCAATACAAACACACACAATTAGAGGTAACTAATGCATTGCACCACAACACATTGGATGCCTTTCCAGCAAAGAGTTAACTGACACGACACACCACTGTATACTGCATGGCAATCTATGGCTTAACATGCTGGTATAAGTCTCTCTCACATAATCTTTTATTTTCTGATTTCCACTTCTACACGTCAAACACCCAGAGGCATAATACTACAATTCTGCCCCAAAGTAAAGTAAATAACAAATACCATTGATTTCACCATTTCAGGACCACAGTGGGAATGGTAATACGTTGTGAAGCAATGTTCTCTGGTCCCTAGGGGGCTACATTTTACTTCAGATTGTTACCTACACACCACTGTAACACTCCTACACTAATCCCAGGGTGGCCACAGCCCCCACTTCTACACTGCAGATTTGGTGAACCAGCGGGGGGGCACACATATCACTTGGTCAGTGTCCTCTCCGTGTGTGCGAGCGCTCGCATGTCGGTTGCGCGTGTGTGTGTGTGCTCGTGGCTGTTGCATGTTTATGCACGTATATCTGCTGCGTGTGTGTGTGTGTGCATATCGAGCGTGTCTGTTACCTGTGTGTGAGCGTGTGTGTTTATCAGTGTGTCTACATTTCACACAAATACGCCCAATGGTCAAAACATGATGGGCAACGCCGTCCCACATTGCTAGTCATCCTATATTATAATTTGCTAGGGTGTTTGTCACGATGCAGTCATGGGCAGTCTCTACTGAGCATGATTGCATCGCGTGAGTGAGGCGATACAAGACTGCATCACGTGGAGCAGTGATGTAGCGGGCTCTTAACCCTTTGTGCCAGGGGGTACACAACACATTGCAAAGCAATGCGTTGCATACCCCTCTGGCACTCAAAGGGGTTAACATTACTTGGACCTTGGCCCATGTACATGGGCTTTTACACTAGTGTGTATATATGTCCACACGAAAACATAGTGTCACTGTGGCTCCTATGTACACACATAGTGCCAGTTAGTCCCCTATATACACACACAGTGCCAGTCAGTCCCCTATACACACACTATAGTCCCTTATAGTGCCAGTCAGTGCCCTATATAAAACACACAAAGTGCCAGTCAGCCCCTATATACACACATAGTGCCAGTGAGTCCCCTATATACACACACAGTGCTAGTCAGTCCCCTATATACACACATAGTGCCAGTCAGTCCCCTATATACACACATAGTGCCAGTCAGTCCCCTATATATACACACACACAGTGCCAGTCAGTCCCCTATATATACACACACACAGTGCCAGTCAGTCCCCTATATATACACACACAGTGCCAGTCAGTCCCCTATATACACACACAGTGCCAGTCAGTCCCCTATATACACACATAGTGCCAGTCAGTCCCCTATATATACACACACACGTAGTGCCAGTCAGTCCATAGCGCCAGTCCCTCGGTCCCACCTGTCCGTCCCTCCGCAGTCTCCCGGACATGGCCCCGGGATCCCCGCCTGTCACACGGCGCTAGGAGCGGTCAGATTCATGGGCCCAGCGGGTGGGTAGGAAGGATCAGACCCGCCTGTGTCCGAGCGGGAATCACATCCCTGCACACCAGGGGCGGGACCTACACCGGACATCCGCCCGCACACCGCGAGGGGCGTGTCCTGGGTGTACTACTGTAGAGAGGAAACATGTGGCTCGCCAGCTACAGTGCAACAACAGCTGGAGCGCTACACACTGTTCTCCTATCTCTATAACAGGACATACACGATCACTTCCCGCCTCACATGGCTGTAACGTGTATACTTCTGGGGCAGTCCGTGTGCACCACAGGGGGAGGGTCAAACACACATCCCCGGTGCATTCAATGGGTTAAAAAGCTAATTTAACCCTGTGAGTGCCGGATACCTTGTGCTACGCTCTCCCACAACACTCAAAGGGTTAAACCGACGCTGGGAGCGGGGTTTGGGAATGTATTTTCTTATCTATGGATCAGTCACTGTGACTTTACACTGTTCAGGGGGTGTAACACAACACGATGTTGGTTATCAACGTTTGTTTATTCAAGGCACCCCTAACACTCAGTCTGCAACTTTGGGGGCGCTCTAGCATGTTTAATGTAATTTACCAAGAGCATAATAAAGGGCATACCTCCAAAGTGTCCCTCTTTTAGACTCAAATCCCTCTTCCCCACCCTGGTGTCCCTGTGTTTAGGAGATCATACTGTGTGGTGTGTATAGAAGTGTATCACCCTGGTGTCCCTGTGTTTAGGAGATCAGACTGTGTGGTGTGTATATAAGTGTATCACCCTGGTGTCCCTGTGTTTAGGAGATCATACTGTGTGGTGTGTGTATAGAAGTGTATCACCCTGGTGTCCCTGTGTTTAGGAGATCATACTGTGTGGTGTGTATAGAAGTGTATCACCCTGGTGTCCCTGTGTTTAGGAGATCAGACTGTGTGGTGTATATATAAGTGTATCACCCCGGTGTCCCTGTGTTTAGGAGATCAGACTGTGTGGTGTGTATAGAAGTGTATCACCCTGGTGTCCCTGTGTTTAGGAGATCAGACTGTGTGGTGTGTATATAAGTGTATCACCCTGGTGTCCCTGTGTTTAGGAGATCAGACTGTGTGGTGTGTATATAAGTGTATCACCCTGGTGTCCCTGTGTTTAGGAGATCAGACTGTGTGGTGTGTATAGAAGTGTATCACCCTGGTGTCCCTGTGTTTAGGAGATCAGACTGTGTGGTGTGTGTATATAAGTGTATCACCCTGGTGTCCCTGTGTTTAGGAGATCAGACTGTGTGGTGTGTATATAAGTGTATCACCCTGGTGTCCCTGTGTTTAGGAGATCAGACTGTGTGGTGTGTATATAAGTGTATCACCCTGGTGTCCCTTGTTTAGGAGATCAGACTGTGTGATGTGTATATAAGTGTATCAACCTGGTGTCCCTGTGTTTAGGAGATCACACTGTGTGTTGTGTGTATATAAGTGTATCACCCTAGTGTCCCTGTGTTTAGGAGATCAGACTGTGTGGTGTGTGTATAAGTGTATCACCCTAGTGTCCCTGTGTTTAGGGGATCAGACTGTGTGGTGTGTATAGAAGTGTATCACCCTGCTGTACCTGTGTTTAGGAGATCAGACTGTGTGGTGTGTATAGAAGTGTATCACCCTGGTGTCCCTGTGTTTAGGAGATCAGACCGTGTGGTGTGTATAGATGTGTATCACCCTGGTATCCCTGTGTTTAGGAGATCAGACTGTGTGGCGTGTATATAAGTGTATCACCCTGGTGTCCGTGTGTTTAGGAGATCAGGCTGTGTGGCGTGTATATAAGTGTATCAACATGGTGTCCCTGTTTTTATGAGATCAGACTGTGTGGCGTGTATATAAGTGTATCACCCTGGTGTCCCTGTGTTAGGAGATCAGACTGTGTGGTGTGTATATAAATGTATCACCCTGGTGTCCCTGTGTTTAGGAGATCAGACTGTGTGGTGTGTATAGAAGTGTATCACCCTGGTGTCCCTGTGTTTAGGAGATCAGACTGTGTGGTGTGTGTATAGAAGTGTATCACCCTGGTGTCCCTGTGTTTAGGAGATCAGACTGTGTGGTGTGTATATAAGTGTATCACCCTGGTGTCCCTGTGTTTAGGAGATCAGATTGTGTGGCGTGTATATAAGTGTATCACCCTGGTGTCCCTGTGTTTAGGAGATCAGACTGTGTGGCGTGTATATAAGTGTATCACCCTGGTGTCCCTGTGTTTAGGAGATCAGACTGTGAGGCATGTATATAAGTGTATCACCCTGGTGTCCCTGTGTTTAGGAGATCAGACTGTGTGGTGTGTATATAAGTGTATCACCCTGGTGTACCTGTGTTTAGGAGATCAGACTGTGTGGTGTGTATATAAGTGTGTCACCCTGGTGTCCCTGTGTTTAGGAGATCAGACTGTGTGGTACGTATAAGTGTATCACCCTGGTGTCCATGTGTTTAGGAGATCAGACTGTGAGGTGTGTATAGAAGTGTATCACCCTGGTGTCCCTGTGTTTAGGAGATCAGACTGTGTGGTGTGTATAGAAGTGTATCACCTTGGTGTCTCTGTGTTTAGCAGATCAGACTGTGTGGTGTGTATATGTGTATCCCATTACTCCACAGTAATAACACTCACATTACGTAAATAATCAAGTGCTCTACAGGAGAGAAATACACACCACACAGTCTGATCTACTAAACACAGGGGACACCAGAGTGATACACTTCTATACACACCACACAGTCTGATCTCCTAAACACAGGGGCACCAGGGTGATACACTTCTATGCACACCACACAGTCTGATCTCCTAAACACAGGGACACCAGGGTGATACACTTATATACACACCACACAGTCTGATCTCCTAAACACAGGGACACCAGGGTGATACACTTATATACACACCACACAGTCTGATCTCCTAAACACAGGGACACCAGGGTGGGAAAGAGGGACAGAGGGATTTGGGTCTCAAAGAGGGCCTGTCCCTCCTAAAGAGGTATGGACCCCTAATATCTCCTAAAGAGGAACACTTGGTAGGTATTTACTAATCCATTTCTTTGCTAGGCCAATATACCACTCTGTGGTATGAATCTAGGCAGAGCCCACACAATGGTGAAGTGTCTTGTAGCACAGCGAGGGTTAAGTCAGGACTCAAACAGAGGTAATTAGCATACCGTGCAAGAAATTAACATAAAATGCTGCGCAGTACTGCCAAACCATAAAGGTTGATTTTGGAAAAAAATATTTATTTTACAGAAAAATGATTAGTACTACTACTGCTACTACTAAATGTTGGCAGACAGTAATTCTTATTAACCCTTTGAATGCCAGAGGGGTACGCAACGCATTGCTTTCCAATGTGTTACACACTCCCTCTGGCACTCAACGGGTTAAAACGCACTAAACTTGTGTTTGAGTAACAGGTCCACTTTAAATAGAAAATTAGGCTAAGTATAAAGATTTAATATTAATGGAAAACACAACTTACGTGAAGTGGCGCCATCTTGTCATCTCCTGGTCAGGCTGTAGTGTAGTGCAGTGTGGGTCCAGTACTACGCAGGACAGTTACAGGAATGGAGGAAGATGTACAGTGTAGTGGCTATAGATCAGTGTAGTACATGTCCTCACATGTCCTGCTTAAGGGAAACTCCTGTGTATAGGAACTATAGACAACTAGTACAGTCACTCACACAGCACCACGTCCTCATCACATTGGTTCAAAGAAATACATGCAAACATGGTACTTAACCCCTTAACGACCGTGAAAATCTGGGACGGATTTCACTTAACCCCTTAAGGACTGGAAAAATCTGAGGTGGATTTCACTTAAAGTGATAGTAATACTTGAAAACTTTTAAATTTAATTTGAATAGATATTTTAAAAATACATTTATTTGCGTCATTTTCGATCTCCCAGACTTTTATGGTTTGAGAGATATAAGTCTGCAAAGTTACCCCTTACCTCTATGGACTACGATCTCCGTCTCTGAGTTTGAAATCTGACGTCAGCACAAGGGGAGCGAAGGGGGAAATGGGACGATTAATGTATTTTAAAAATATCTATTGAATTAAATTTAAAAGTTTTCAAGTATTACTATCACTTTAACCCCTTAACGACCGGCCGATTGGTGCGTCGCGGTCACTTAAGGACCACGGAGCATTTTTTTTTTTTTTTTTTTCAAATTCCGGTTCCGGACTCTCTGAACGGCGTGCAGACGTGGGGGGAGCCCGGAATTCCATGACGGACATAGTACGTCATGGGTCGTTAACTTGGATCGACCCATGACGTACTATGACAGTCAAGGGTTGTTAAGGAGTTAAGGACCAGAGCAATTCTGACCTTTTTGATTATGTCTTTGTTCAACAGTGTTTTCCCTCTAAGTACTTTATTTCACCCATGAAAATTATATACCGTTTTTTTTACACATAAATAGGGCTTTCTTTTGATACCACGCTTATATGGATAGCCCACCATTTATTATAGTAAAATTAAGGAAAACTGTAATAAAAATGTAAAAAAAAAACACCGTTTTTTTGTTTGTGATCATTTGGGCGCAATGGGTTACATTTTTATGGAGACTGCATGAAAGGTATGACCGGTCAGCTATACCTACAAAATGGGCAGTTTTAAGTGGGCACTGTCCCCCCGGGTGAAAATCCCCATTTCCCTTTTTCCCACCCTATTTTCCCACTTTTTTATTGATGATGTTTGGCGGTGTGTATGAATGTATTACATGGCTCCACAACAATCACACTGTCTATCTATCTATCTATCTATCTGTCTATCTATCTATATGTTTATCCATCTCATATCTGTCTATCTATCTATCTATCTATCTATCTATCTATCTTTCTAACTCATATCTATTAATCTATTTATCCATCTCATATCTGTCTGTGTATCTATCTTTCTATCTCATATCTGTCTATGTATCTATCTCATATCTATCTATCTATCTATCTATATCTCTAGCTATCTCATATCTATTAATCTGTCTCATATCTATCTATCTATCTATCTATCTATATCTCTAGCTATCTCATATCTATTAATCTGTCTCATATCTATCTATCTATCTATCTATCTATCTGTCTATCTATCTATCTATCTATCTATCTCATATCTATCTGTCTATCTATCTATCTATCTATCTATCTATCTATCTATCTCACTGTATTTGCAGGGTGCTGTATGTAGTAATCAGTAATGAAGTAGACTGTAGGTCACACTCATGTTGGCAGCAATCCACATGGGTACAGGTTCAGAGAACCCTTCAAAGGTCCACACAGCGGCAGAAGAGGCAAGCCGATTGTAGAAGGTTGCTGGCACGGGTGTTTCAGGTGGGGAGAGAGTCTGGCTGTCTACTCAGAACTTACACCTACAGGTACATTGTAGAAAACTGGCTCCTCGATTCATTGGTCCTTTCCGGGACCTTCAGAGAATCAATCCTGTTGCATACGCGATAGAGCTCCCTGCCAATATGCGCATCCATACAGTTTTCCAGGTCACTTTACTTAAGCCCTTGGTCTGCAACCACTATACCTCCGCTCCTGTCCATCCTGGTCCCGTTAGAGTTGCAGATCATGAGGAATATGAGGTACAGAATATTCTGGACTCTCGTAGGGTCTGAGGTCGACTACAATATTTAGTACACTGGAAGGAATATGGACCTGAGGAGCTTTCCTGGGTCTCGTCTATGGACATGCATACTCCTGCTCTCATTTGAAAATGTCATGCTCGTTTTCCCTCTAAGCCTCGACCACTCCCGCGGGGGGAGAGGTAGTTGAGGTGGAGGTACTGTAAGCGCTCGCACTTACCTGCTTAGGGAGCCGGCAGCTCCAGTCTGCAGAGAGGCGGCCGGTCCCTTCTGCGTAGTTTTCCTGTGTGTAGGGAGACCCGGACGCCATGGTCTCTCAGGCGCCGGTTTCTCCCTTCTGTCTCCTGTGGCTCCTGCCGCATCTGTTGGGCTACCTCTACTGGCCGGCAGACTCAGGCATGCGTCACTGGAATTCCCTCTAGTGACGTTGCCTTTGGCTCTTAAAGGGACAGATCATTAAGTGCTCCACCTACCAGGGATGGAGAAAAAGTATATAAACTGCCTGGACACCACATCAGTTGCCCTTTTGTGGTGTTTCAGTGCAGTTCTGTTTGGAGAGTGTTCGTGTATGACCTTTGGCTTGGCTATCTGTCTTTCCCGGTGTCCATTGTTGTGGCTTGTCTGACTGTCCTCTTAGTACTGACCATCGGCTCTGGCTGACTACCCGCTCTGGTATTGACCTCTGGCTTTTCTGACTGTCCTCTTGGTATTGACCATCAGCTCTGGCTGACTACCCGCTCTGGTATTGACCTCTGGCTTGTCTGACTATCCACTTGGTATTGACCATCGGCTCTGGCTGACTACCCGCTCTGGTATTAACCTCTGGCTTGTCTGACTATCCACTTGGTATTGGCCTCTGGCTTGTCTGACTACCCGCTCTGGTATTGGCCTCTGGCTTGTCTGACTATCCGCTTGGTATTTACCATCGGCTCTGGCTGACTACCCACTCTGATATTGACATCTGGTTTGTCTGACTATCCTCTTGGTATTGGCCATCGGCTCTGGCTGACTACCCGCTCTGGTATTGACCTCTGGCTTGTCTGACTGCCCGCTCTGGTATTGACCTCTTGCTTGTCTGAGTATCCGCTTGGTATTTACCATTGGCTCTGGCTGACTACCCACTCTGGTATTGACCTCTGGCTTGTCTGTCTGCTTGGTATTGACCATCGGCTCTGGCTGACTACTTGCTCTGGTATTGACCTCTGGTTTGTCTGACTATCCACTTGGTATTGACCATCGGCTCTGGCTGTCTACCCGCTTTGGTATTGACCCTTGGCTTGTCCGCATACCACCTATTCTGACTGCAGGCCTGAGTCAGTATTCTCCTGGTGGCAACCTGTACGTACGCTCTTCTGGAATCTAGCCCCAGTATTCACTCACTTTCCTGGGTCCCAGCCCAGTGGTGCTATTGTACGTACGCTCTTCTGGGTCCTAGCCCCAGTATTCACTTACTTTCCTGGGTCCCAGCCCCAGTGGTGCTATTGTACGTACGCTCTTCTGGTGCTATTGTATGTACGCTCTTCTGGGTCCTAGCCCCAGTATTCACTTACTTTCCTGGGTCCCAGCCCCAGTGGTGCTATATCACGGTTGCCTTTGGTTTATCTCCCAAAGCAGCCTCCTATTCCTGGTAGGAACCGCTTACTTTGTGCCTATCTACTCCGTGATCATATCAGTGTGTCTTTAGCGTATATATTTACACTGTTCAATAAAGGTGGTGTTTCAAAATCAGTACTGTCTCCTGTGTGTTCATTGATATCCGTGACATCTGTAGACAGTCACTTTGGGCGCCCCTTCTTTTCGATAAAGACTTTGACAAACATGTGAATGTAGTGTTCAGGGCTGGGTTTCCCATTACACATAGTAGGATACTGCCTAGAGCGCCAACTTCAGGGGGGGGGGCAGTACCTTAGCGGTGCTGGCCACACCCACATTCTGAATTGTGGGTGTGGCCAGAAAGCTTGTAGTGCTCCCAGGTTATGGAGGACTGGTTACTTACCAGCTTAAAGACAGCTTTATGGACATAATTTAACCCTGTTAGAGTGGGCTCTAATGCATTGCCTTGCCATGCACAGGAGATCTATATTGCATCCAAGGGATTAAGAGATTTGTTAGTGCTTATTTGTTATAGGATAATAATATTGTATGTGTCAGGCAACAGTGGGTGTGGCTAGAGGGTGGAGTCTTATGAGGAGAGGGGGTGTGGCCATGTTTGGCACAAAGGGCAATCTAGGTGATTTTGCCTAGGGGAGCCTCAGATGTTAATCCTGCCCTGGTTGAGTTTCAAATGTATATTTATGAAAATCGTTATACATAATATGTTTGTTTTGGTTATTCTGATTGTGAAAACAGAAAAATAACTATATATTTATGTGTTTGTACCCTTTATTACTCTTTGTTTAATGACATAAAATATTATGTGTGACCTAGAAATTGCAGACTGCATTTTAGGGAAGCCCAAAGCACAAAATGATTGAGAAACAGTGCCCCAGGGTGACAGTGGAGGGGTGAAAGTGGGAGTGTACACATGACAGGATTTGTTGCCACAATGTGGGTGGGGCTTAATAGGAATGGGAGGAGTTGGGATGAGGGAAGGCAGGGTTCGATCCCTGAAATGGGTGGAACAGTGTGGGGAAAGTGGGCGGGGTTACCATAGATCTCATTAACCCATACCTCCCAACATTTCAAATCACCAAAGATGGACACTTTATTTTAGGTGGCGTGGCTGCTGGGCTGGGCCTTTCCAAGAATTTTTAGGTTATTTCATGACCTATTGTCACCTCTTTGTTTAACTGAATAAATGATATAGAGTAAGACGAAAATATTTTATTTACACAGAATAATTTATAAACACATATATTGATATATTGATGTATAAACAAACATTAAAGACATATTAATGTTTCATAATAAAATCAGCCGCAATTAATCTTCATAGTATTTGGGCCATGGAGAGTATTATTTCAGTACTGTCAGAGTTGTAGTTCAAGAGTAATTGAATGATAAAGTGTCCCCCTCCTGTCCCTTTTACTGATGTAACACTGCTCACCTCAGAGCAGCAAGACTGTCCGGATGGATCGCAGAGAGGGACAATCTTCAATTAACATAAGGAAAAAAATGGAAAAACCGTTCAGTGGGGGCAGGGTTTTCATTGTTCTCATTGTTGTGAGCTGTCTGGTCTATGGACCAGATTCCACATCTGAGGGGAGGTGGATTACACTAGATAAAAGGGGCGGGAGGGGGACACTTTATCATTCAATTACTCTTGAACTACAGCTCTGATAGTACTGAAATAACATACCTCCCAAGTGTCCCTCTTTAGGAGGGACAGTCCCTCTTTTAAAGCCAAATCCCTCTGTCCCTCTTTCCTACCCTGATGTCCCTCTTTTTAGGAGATCAGACTGTGTAGTGTGTATATAAGCGTATCCCATTGCTCTACAGCAATAAAACTCACATTATTGTTTGTTTAAACATCAGTATATGTGTTTATAAATTAGTATGTGTAATTAAAATACTTTGGTCTTGTTTTAAGTCATTTATTAGGTTACACAAGGTGGTGTCATTAGGTCGTGAAATAGCCTAAAAATTCTTGATAATGCCCCGTCCACCAGCCACACCACCAAAAACACCCCCTAAAACATAAGTGTCCCTCTTTGGGAATTTGAAATGTTGGTAGGTATGAAATAACACTCACCATGGCCCAAATACTATGAAGATTAATTAGAGCTGCTGTTTTTGTGAAACATTACTATGCCTTTAATGTGAGTTTTATCACTGTGGAGCAATGTGATACACTTATATACACATCACACAGTCTGATCTCCTAAACACAGGGACACCAGGGTGATACACTTATATACACACCACACAGTCTGATCTCCTAAACACAGGTACACCAGGGTGATACACTTCTATACACACCACACAGTCTGATCTCCTAAACACAGGGACACCAGGGTGATACACTTATATACACATCACACAGTCTGATCTCCTAAACACAGGGACTCCGGGGTGGGACAGAGGAATTTGGGTCTCAAAGAGGGGTTGTCCCTCCTAAAGAGGGACACTTGGGAGGTATGCACCCCTAATATCTCCTAAAGAGGGACACTTGGGAAGTACGGACCCCTAATATCTTCTAAAGAGGGACACTTGGGAGGTATAGACCCCTAATACCTCCTAAAGAGGGACACTTGAGAGGTGTGGACCCCTAATATCTCCTAAAGAGGGACACTTGGGAGGTACAGACCCCGAATATCTCCTAAAGAGGGACACTTGAGAGGTATGGACCCCTAATATCTCCTAAAGAGGGACACTTGGGAGGTATGGACCCCTAATATCTCCTAAAGAGGGACACTTGGGAGGTATGGACCCCTAATATCTCCTAAAGAGGGACACTTGGGAGGTACAGTCCCCGAATATCTCCTAAAGAGGGACACTTGGGAGGTATGGACCCCTAATGTCTCCTAAAGAGGGACACTTGGGAGGTATGGACCCCTAATATCTCCTAAAGAGGGACACTTGGGAGGTATGGATGCAAGACCTTATGCACAAGTGAAAACTAGAGTTATAGTTACATAGGGGGAGATTTATAAGAAAAACATTCTTAGTACTTTTAAGAAATGTCGCTATGTGTTGGACACTGGCGATGTCAGGTCTGATTTGTAAATGAGTAAGGGCATCATTATACATATGGTGTTAATAAGGTGATGTTAATGCCTCTAATGCTTAAGAACAGATTATACCTGGCATTAAAGGGACAGTAACGTTTCACAAAAATAAGCAGCTCCAATTAATCTTCATAGTATTTGAGCCATGGAGAGTGTTATTTCAGTACTGTCAGAGCTGAAGTACAAGAGTAATTGAATGATAAAGTATCCCCCTCCCTCCCCTTTAATCTAGTGTAAGCTGCCCCCCCTCAGATGTAGAATCTGGTCTCTTGACCAGACAGGTTGCAGCAAGGGACCCCCTTGACAGGTTTTTCCCTTATGCTCACTGAAGATTGTCCCTCTCTGCAATCCATCTGGACAGTCTTGCTACTCTGAGGTGAGCAGTCCTAGTGAGCTCTTTGCATTCTCTTGCAAGCTCATGAGCCTAGTTGAGCATCTCTGACTTCTTCTCTTACACATTTTAAACCCTTTGAGCACCAGAGGGCTTCCCCACTGGTACCCAAGGGGTTAACTGTGGCATCTTTGAGGGGGAAAGCTTTATTAACAAAAACACAGCACTAATTGATTTTTTTCCCCCAAGATTGAACAGAGAAAAATAATAGAAGAAGAGAAGATTAAAGAAGAAGTTGGCCAGGACCTTGCTGGACATCAGGATTACTGGTGAGTTTTTATTTTTCAGGACATGTGTTAACTCTTGGTAGATTAACCCTATGAGTGCCAGTGGGGTATGCGACAATGTACAATACGTTGCATGCCCCACTGGCACAAGTAGGGTTAATCTTTTTTTTTTTTTTTTCAACCACACGTGTGTGTTGGAAATGGAAACCAGTTTCCTAACAAACACCGATGTTTTTCACTGCGTGTTAGGGACTCTGCGTCTCCTTTTCATGCTGCAGGTTTTTTGCCATGAACGTGCGGTCCTTAAAGGGACATTAATGTCCCCCAAAAAAATACTTGCAGTTTTGTCGAGTTTAAAATAATAATCAATATGCTCCAAACCCTATCTCTCAAACCGCTATGGTTTGAGAGATATAGGGATTCAAAGTTCCCCCTCCCTCCCCTTCTCCTGACGTCAGCATCAGTGGTGCCTGTAGACATTTTTCCGGGGGGGGGGGGGCAAAGCCATAATATGACCCCCAGGCCAGCCCATCTAGCTCCTTTATTTATATGGAGGGGGGTAATTGTAGGGGGGGCAAGTGCCCCCCCTTGTCCCCCCCTCCGGACACCCATGGTCAGCATCTAGCTGACAGCAGGTGATCCCGTTCTGGGGAGCAGTAGGCGTCTCTGCAGCAGAGCCCAATTTTGTTACTTAAAAATAATTAATTCATTGGAAAGGTCTATAAAGTGTGCTTGCAAACCAGGCACACTTTGTAGACCTTTCCAGTGAATTAATTATTTTGCAATAACGCAATTTCAGCTCTGCTGCAGAGCCTCCTCAAGTTCTACAACTCGAATCTCCTGTGGTCATCTTTACAGCTGACATCAGGAGAAGGGGAGGGAGAGGGAAAGTTTGAATGCCTATATCTCTCAAACCATAGCGGTTTGAGAGATAGGGTTTGGAGCATATCTTCTATATATATATAAAAGAGAAAGGCTCACTGCATAATTTATGTCTCCTCAGAAGACACACACACCCAGGGCGGCAGTAAAAAGGAGTTACTGCTCCCATTGGGTGATTCAATAGGGGTGTACTGCTACTCACGTGAAAATCATGCAGGAGGTTGACCCCATCCCCACTATCCAACCCAATACTTAACAAAAAAACAAAATGGCTGCCACTGGCTCCTGCACCACAGACACGCACACATGCCCCACACACACACATGCCACCAAACAAATACACACGCACACCACTCCGTTTTATTTTACCCTGCTCTGCCTTCCCATCTCTTGCAGCCAGTCACTCTGTTCTCCCCAGCAGCTGGTGCCGCTCTCTGTTCTTATGCAAAGCCGTCTGTCGTGGGGCCCAGGCTGGAAGTAGGTAAAGCAGGATGCAGGAGAGGACCATATGGACACAGTTCGCAGCTTACACACCCCTGACAAGGTTGTGGTGGTCTGGGACAATGGCACCGCAGACAACTACCACTACTCTGGGGCCTAGAAAGTTACATCGCGCTGCACTTTTCCATTTACAGTAAGCTATGGACAATACACGTTTGCCGTTACTGTTTTTGCAGATTAACCCTTTGAATATCAGAGGGTTACACAACGCATTGCAAAGCAATGCGTTGCCAACCCCTCTGGAACTCAAAGGGTTAAGAAGATGAGGAGGCGGTTGGTGTTTTGGGAGACTCAAAGCTCATTCAATGTGATCTCGCAGGTAAAGAGGAAGCCGGCTCAGACCTATTAAATCCACCCCTTCACATACACTAACCGTGTACTGGAGGTTCTTTAACTTCCAAAAAAAACACACACACACAGGCCCAACATGTACTGCTCACTGCACCTACCTTCGTCTACGCTATGCACACAATAGCGCCTGCCCACAATACCAGCTCTAGCACTGTGGGGTTCTCTGACATTCACATACCCTCAGGGGCAGATTTTTGGGGAATACCAGCCTGGGCAATTTTTTTTTTTTACTATCACCCAAATCTGATGCTGTCAACAGACCCGCAGATGACGTGGTGGCTGCAATAAAGTTGGCAGCAGTAGTAGGAGTCAGAGGGAAGGCAGGAGTAGAGTGAACGGTAGCAGCCGGAGAAGCATAGCCGGTAGTGATGAGCGAGCACCCCAATGCTCGGGTGTTTGGGTGCTCTGACCGAGCACCCCCGGAGGCTCGAGTGCTCGGCCGAGCACCCGAGCCCCATTGAAGTCAATGGGAGGACTCGAGCATTACACCAGGCACCCCCTGCTCTGATGAGGGGAGGGTGCCTGGTCCATAGGAAAAGGGCAGAAAATTATGGAAACACCACAGAAATGGTTCAGGGACAGCATAGGGAGGATGTCTGGATGCATCTTGGACTCCAACGTCGCTGCTGGGAACGATGTTTCGCCCGTAGTACGCCATTTTTACAGACTGACCGTAAAACACACAAAAAGGCAGATAAAAACGACTTTAGGCGAAAAATTGTTACCAAACAGTATTTGCTGTATATTTACTTGTATATCATCTGCAAATTCTCCCAAAAATTTCCTCGATTTTTCTGAACTGAGGCCATGATTAAGAGGGAAACGTGCGCAGAGGCAAATTCTCCCAAAAATTTCCTTGATTTTTCTGAACTGAGGCCATGATTAAGAGGGAAACGTGCGCAAAGGCAAATTCTCCCAAAAATTTCCTCGATTTTTCTGAACTGGGGCCATGATTAAGAGGGAAACGTGCGCTGAGCCGACCATCCAAAACATTATGGGTGAGGGTCTGCTGCGGAGCTGACCATCCTAAACATTATATGCGAAGGCCCGCTAGTGAGCTGACGCTATAAAACATTATATGAGAGGGCCCGCTAGAGAGCTGACCCAATAAAACATTATATGAGAAGGCCCACTGGTGAGCTGACCTATACAAAAATTGTCAAACTGCGCCCGCTGGTGAGCTGGCCCTATATAAAAATTATATCCCAGGGTATATGGAAGAGAGTCAACCATATACCCATTTTTTGGGTGGAAGGGGTGAATGGGAATACAGAGTATTCCCATCATTGTAAATAACATATATAAAGTGAGTTTATGTTCCCCCGGGGCTTTCCTCCAGTGGAGTGGAGAAGTCAGGGGAAATCCAGGCCTTGTTCATTTTTATAAGTGTCAACCTATCAGCATTGTCGGTGGAAAGGCGGATACGCTTATCTGTTATGATGCCACCAGCAGCACTAAATACCCGCTCAGACAGAACGCTGGCGGCAGGGCAGGCCAGCACCTCCAAGGCGTAGAGTGCCAGTTCATACCACGTGTCCAGCTTGGACACCCAGTAGTTGTAAGGCACAGAGGGATCATTGAGGACGCTGACACGGTCTGCTACGTACTCCTTCACCATCTTCCAAAACTTTTCCCTCCTTGTGACACTAGGCTGCGCATCAGGGTGAGGGTGCTGGCGGGGTGTCATGAAGGTGTCCCACGCCTTGGAGAGTGTTGCCCTGCCTTTGTCGGAACTGCTGTGTGCTCCCCTTTTCTCCCCTTCTCGGTTGGCCAAGGTAGCACGTACTCTGCCGCCAGCATTGTCAGATGGAAAATTTTGGAGCAATTTTTCAACAAGAACCTTCTGGTATTGCACCATTTTGCTTGTCCTCTCCACCGGAGGAATGAGAGATGAGAAATTCTCTTTGTAGCGGGGGTCCAGAAGGGTGAACACCCAGTAATCCGTGTTGTCTAAAATGCGTGTAACGCGTGGGTCACGGGAAAGGCAGCCTAACATAAAGTCAGCCATGTGTGCCAGAGTACCAACAGGCAAGATTTCGCTGTCCTCACCAGGAGGATGACTCTCAATCTCCTCATCCTCTTCCTCCTCTTCTGCCCACCCACGCTGAAGAGATGGAACTAAAGTTCCATGGCTACCCTCTGTAGCAGAGGCAACCGTGTCTTCCTCCTCCTCCTCCTCCGCCTCCTCCAATTGTCGCTGAGAAGACAAAGTGAGGGTGCTCTGGCTATCACCTTGTGTAAGCTCTTCCTCCCGCATTTCCACCTCTTCCACATGCAAAGCGTCAGTTTTAATTGTGAGCAGCGAGCGTTTCAGTAGACACAGAAGTGGGATGGTTACACTGATAATAGCGTTATCGCCGCTCACCATCTGTGTCGATTCCTCAAAATTGCGTAAAACCTCACAGAGGTCTGACATCCATTCCCACTCCTCACTTCTGATTACAGGAAGTTGAACGGAGAGGCGACGACCGTGTAACAGCTGGTACTCCACTACTGCCCTCTGCTGCTCACAAAGCCGGGCCAACATGTGGAAGGTGGAGTTCCAGCGCGTGCTCACGTCACACAGCAGCCGGTGAGCTGGCAATTGTAAGCGCTGCTGCAGCTTCAACAGGCCGGCTGAAGCTGTAGATGACTTACGGAAATGTGCACACACGCGGCGCACCTTGGTCAAGAGATCATGCAAATTGGGGTAGGTTTTTAGAAATCGCTGAACCACTAAATTAAATACATGCGCTAGGCATGGTACGTGTGTGAGCTTGCCGAGCTCCAAAGCCGCCACCAAGTTACGCCCATTATCACACACAACCATGCCTGGTTGCAGGTTGAGTGGCGAGAGCCACTGCTCGGTCTGGTGACTAATCCCCTGCAACAGCTCTGAGGCCGTGTGCTGTTTGTCCCCAAGGCAGATCAGCTTCAGCACGGCCTGTTGACGCTTCCCCACTGCAGTGCTACACTGCTTCCAGCTACCGGCTGATGGGTGAGTGGCGCTGCGCGCAGAGAATTCGGAGGTGGAAAAGGAGGAGGAGGAGCCAATAACGTAGGTGCTGGCGGAAACCCTGATGGAGGTAGGGCCCGCAATCCTCGGCGTGGGTAGCACCTGTGCCATCCCAGGGTCCGAGTCGCTCCCAGCCTCCACGACATTCACCCAGTGTGCCGTCAGGGAAATGTAGCGTCCCTGGCCACAAGCACTTGTCCATGTGTCAGTCGTTAAGTGGACCTTCCCAGTAACTGCGTTGGTCAGGGCACGGGTGATGTTACGGGACACATGGTGGTGTAATGCGGGGATGGCACACCGGGAAAAGTAGTGGCGGCTGGGGACCGCGTACCGAGGGACAGCTGCTGCCATCAGGCTGTGGAAGAACTCAGTCTCCACAAGCCTAAATGGCAGCATTTCGATGGCCAGTAATTTGGAAAGGTGTGAGGTTAGTGCTATGGCCTGTGGGTGGGTGGCTGGGTATTTTCGCTTGCGCTCAAATGCCTGGGGTAACGACATTTGGACGCTGTGCTGGGACAGGGAAGTGGATGTGGTCGCTGATGGTGCTTCAGATGGTACAGGTGCAGGGCGGGAGGTATGCGGGCCTGCGCCTTCGACAGGCGATTGGCCGGCACCGAAAACAGGGGAAGAGGAGGCAGTGGTGTGGCCTGCAGACACAGATGGGCGATCCGGGCGTTCCTCCCACTTATTACGGTGCTTGGATGCCATGTGTCGGATCATGCTGGTGGTGGTGAGGTTTCTAGTGTTCATGCCTCGGCTCATTCTGGTGTGGCACAGGTTGCAAACTACAATTCTTTTGTCGTCCGCACTTTCCTTAAAAAAACGCCATACCGCGGAACACCTACCCCTTGGCAAGGTAGATTTACGCAAGGGGGTGCTCCGTGGAACATTTGCGGGCCGGTTTGGTGCGGTCCGCCTTCTTTCTGTAGCCACACCACTGCCTCTTCCAGCCTGTTGCGGTGCTGCAGATGGCTCACCCTCAGGACTGCTGTCATCGCTCGGCTCTCCACCTTCCCAGGTGGGGTCAGTCACCTCATCGTCCACCAAGTCCTCCTCCACTTCCTCACTCTGATCATCCTCCTCATGTCTTGATCCCTCCACATACTCAGTCATTGACAACTGTATATCATCCTCCTCATCAAGGTCTTGAGACAGTAATAGTGGTTGATTTAATGGCAACTGTGTCTCATCATCATCATCATCATCCACTTCCTTTGACCTTAAATGCCGTTCACATCTGTCATCTTCTTGTGATTGGGTACCCTCTAGAGGTTGTGAATCAGGGCACAAGATGTCATGTTCCTCTGGAAGCATGCTTGGAGAGAGGGTCAAATGAAGGATTGGTGATGAGACGAGCTCCTCACTATATCCCAGTGTGGGATCACTTCTTTGACCAGACCCTCTATGGTGGGAGGAAGGATGATCAGAGTGAGTATTATGTTGACCAGACTCTTGGCTACTGAGAGTGGACTTGGTGGAAGACAGGGTGGTGCTTAACCGACTGGAAGCATTATCAGCTGACATCCAACCGACCACCTGTTCGCAGTGGTCGGACCTCGAGAGTGATGTCCTGCAACGCCCTGTAAAATGAGACATGAAGCTAGGTATGGTGGATGTCTTTCTGTCTTGTGCTCTGGCACCAGGCGCAGTTTCTATGCGTCCTGACCCGCGCCCTGAACTATCAGGATCACGTCCACTTCCCCGTCCCTTTTTACCCGCCTTCTTCATATTACACGGAATATGTGCTGCAAATCTGCAACTGTGCACAGTCAACAGAATGTGCTGCTAAACTGCGGCGACGCACAGTGAATGGAATATGTGACTTTGATATTTTACAGTTTGAAGACTTAACAGAATTTTTTCCTATTCTGAAACTGTGCACAGTCAACAGAATGTGCTGCTAAACTGCGGCGACGCACAGTGAATGGAATATGTGACTTTGATATTTTACAGTTTGAAGACTTAACAGAATGTGCTATAATCTGCAACTTTGCACACTAAACAGAATGTGCTCTAATCTGCAACTTTGCACACTAAACAGAATGTGCTCTAATCTGCAACTTTGCACACTAAAAAGAATGTGCTGCTAATCTGCAACTTTGCACACTGAACAGAATGTGCTCTAATCTGCAACTTTGCACACTAAACAGAATGTGCTCTAATCTGCAACTTTGCACACTAAACAGAATATATGAAGTTTTTTTTTTTTTGTTTTTTTTCCCCCCCACACAAAATAAACTGCTGCCCCCACACACAGTAGTCCTAAAAAGGACTTTTGGGTCTTTTTTTTTTACAAATTTGCTTTTCTTCTCCCTACACTGACTTTCCCTTCCTATCCTCATCTCTCCCTGGCTAAGACTGAGCCGAACTCGCTGGTCAGGTGCTATACAGCACCCGATCACGGGTTCTGGCCAGCCAATCAGTGTAATGCCAGCAGCCAACATGGCTGCTGGCATTACACTGATGTCAGAGCCTCCCTGCACGTTTATTGGCTGCGCAGCAGCCGCGAAACGTGCGGGGAGGAGACCCGAACATGGCGGGCGAGCACATGCGGTACTCGTACGAGTACCGCCATGTGCCGAGCAGAGCGATGCTCGAGCCGAACCGAGCTTCGGCCGAGCATGCCCGCTCAACACTAATCGCCGGTCCATGGAGCGGAAAACCCGCCAGGGGCTGGAGAGGGAGAGGAGGTCAGACAAGCCAGAGGTCAGTACTCCCCAACTGGTCCACGATCGAGCAGCCCACCGGGGAATGCCCGATCCCCCAATAGGACAATCCACCCATGCATACCCTGGCACACATGTCCGAGCAGGGAGGAATGCAACAGAAAGCCGGGGGTAGCCTGACCAAAACTCAGTTTTTATGGCCGAAGGAGAGGCCAAAACAATAAAATATGCTCCTACAGTGGGAAAAAGTGGTGTTTCTCAGAGAAGGAAGAACAACGTCTATTGTGCTGAGGCAGAACTAACTGTGTGTTGCAGCCGTGATTTGAATGCTGCCAAATGCTGTTGGAACACTGATACACCAACTTAGCACAGTCCATGACAATACTCTGTTGACTCAGCTAAGTTGCTGTATCAGTGTCCAGACAGCATTTGGCAGCATTGTAATCACGGCTGTAACACACAGTTAGTTCTGCCTCAGTACAATATACATTGTTCTTCCTTCTCTGAGAAGAGCCAGGACAAACACAATAAAGCGTAGGCAATGCTGATTTCTATCCCCATTACTATACACTTAAGCAGCCCTTTCAACCTCTCAACCACGCATTACACCTCTGCCACTGAAAGGGTTAAGTTGTTGTTTCTGTCACCTGCCTCCCCAGCTGGCATTAAGCCCTGCCCCTTTTTGAAGCAATTCACGTCATTTTCCTCACCCCTTCATCAGCACAGAATTTTCTATCAGACGATACTTTGAAGTTCCCAGGTATGTTACCTCAGCATGACTACACTAGCATCTAGCCCAGTGATTCTCAACCAGGGTGCCGTGGCCCGTTGGTGTGCCACGGATATCAGCTTAGGGTGCCCCATGTTTTCTATGAAGACTGACAAAAATGGACTTTTAAATAAAGATTTACAGAAATTGTTATGCACAATATGTTTAGTTTTGTTATTATGATTATAAGACCTAATAATAACTGTATATTTATGTATTGTACCCTTCTTATGCCCTTGATAAAGTACATTAAATATGTCAGGGGTGCCCCAAATGTTGTAGATTATGTTACGGGTGCCCTGCACAAAAAAGGATTGAGAACCACTGATCTAGCCCACCAGTGGCTTCTCTTCTTACACATATCACAAACATGTCACACTTTCACTAAATGTATATAGAAGAGCTTAAAAAGCTGAGCCAAATGCAAAAAACGTATCTCTCAAACCTCTATGGTTTAAGAGATACAGGGGTTTAAAGTTTGATCTCTCCTACTGACAGCTGTAAAGCTGTTAGCAGGATATCTGTGTCGGCCGACATGGAGGCGCTTGAGAAATGCCGCAATCTCTTTATTTACAAGGAATCCCTTCATTGGAATGGTCTAAAACGAGTGCTTGAAAACCAAGCACACGTTTTAGACCATTCCAATGAAGTGATTTGTGGTAAATAACGAGATCGCGGCTCTGCTCAAGCGCCTCCATGTCGGCCGACACAGATCAGTTCTTTACAGCTGTCAGTAGGAGAGATCAAACTTTAAACACCTGTATAGCTTAAACCATAGCGGTTTGAGACATATACGGTTTTTGCATTTAGTTCAGCTTTTTAAGCTCTTCTAAATGCAAAAAACTTTTTGTTGGACATTACTAACACTTTAACCCCTTAGTGACGGCCGCCACTTAATGCCCGTCTAACAATTTTTTTTTTTTTTGTAAAAGAATCCGGAGTCCCCGAACGGCGTGCAGCCGCGCGGGGAGCCGGATTTCCGGGACGTACATGTACGTCCTCTGTCACTAAGTGACAGCCACACAGGACGTACATGTGCGTCCTGTGTCGCGAAGGGGTTAAGTGTGTGTCTGTTTTATGTGTGTGTCTCTTACTCTGTATGCGTGTGCGTGCTTGTTTCATGTGTGTATCTCTTACTGTCTGTATGTGTGTGCTTGATTCATGTGTGTGTCTCTTACTCTGTATGCATGTGCGTGCTTGTTTCAAGTGTGTATCTTTTACTCTGTCTGTATGTGTGTGCTTGTTTCATGTGTGTGTGTCTCTAACTCTGTGTGTGCCTGCCTGTTTCATGTGTGTCTCTTACTCTGTCTGTATGTGTGTGCTTGTTTCGTGTGTGTCTCTTACTCTGTATGCATGTGCGTGCTTGTTTCAAGTGTGTATCTTTTACTCTGTCTGTATGTGTGTGCTTGTTTCATGTGTGTGTGTCTCTAACTCTGTGTGTGCCTGCCTGTTTCATGTGTGTCTCTTACTCTGTCTGTATGTGTGTGCTTGTTTCGTGTGTGTCTCTTACTCTGTATGCATGTGTGTGCTTGTTTCGTGTGTGTCTTTTACTCTGTCTGTATGTGTGTGCTTGTTTCATGTGTGTCTCTTACTCTGTATGCATGTGCGTGCTTGTTTCAAGTGTGTATCTTTTACTCTGTCTGTAAGTGTGTGCTTGTTTCATGTGTGTATCTCTTACTCTGTGTGTGCCTGCCTGTTCATGTGTGTATCTCTTACTGTCTGTATGTGTGTGCCTGTTTCATGTGTATATCTCTTACTCTGTGTGTGCCTGCCTGTTCATGTGTGTATCTCTTACTGTCTGTATGTGTGTGCCTGTTTCATGTATGTGTCTCTTACTCTGTGTGTGCCTGCCTGTTTCATGTGTGTATCTCTTACTCTGTCTGTATGGTGTGGCTGTCTGCATACATGTATGTGTGTCACTGTGTGTGTGTATCACTGTCCATTTCTGACACCTATGGCCATCGCTGTGTATCCCTTTCACTACCTGTCATGTTATGTATTGACTGTATAATGTGTTTAACCCTTTGAGTGGCAGAGGGTATCCAATGCAATTGTTACATAACATGAAGGGCAACGTCGTCCCACATTGCTAGTTGATTAATAAGTTATCCTCTACAAAACTGCAAATATTTTTTTGGGGGACATCACTGTCCCTGTAACATGCTGTGCAGCCAACGCATGGAATAGGATAGCAAAGTCTACTTTTTTACGTGATATCCATATTTGGCGCCTTTTGGACATTTTTGCATGGAGTTAAAAAATAGCAGGGGTAATAGTATTGAGCCCTTGTTCAGAAGACAGCATCTTCAGTCAGTCCTCAATGTCATCTACTGGAGGAGGACATGACAGCTACTGGCAATTTTTTCAGACTGAAGCAGGAAAAGCGCAAGAGCCATCATAACTCTTTAATTGCTTAAGGACCGGTGATGCGTGAGGACTGTCACCGGTGTCCTTGCCTAAAGAACCAATGATGTCCTGGCACGTCACGTATTTTGTGGTCACATCACTCCTGCTGGAGCTCTGTGAGCACTAGAGGGGTCTGAAATTGATCACTACAAGACTGGAGCTGTCACTCTCAGTCCCCCATTCGTACCCCCGTGCCGACCAAGATTAGAGCGGTCCTTAAAGGGATAGTAATACTTAATTATTACTAATCACTATATTAAAGTCCTATTAAAAATAAAGGTATTGCTCCCAGTGTCATCTCTCAGACCTTTATAGTTTGAGAGATAATCGCTCTTAAAGTTGCCCTCTCCCTCCCCCTTCCCTGAAGTCAGCTTTCTAACTGACTGAAGGGAAATCCGGTCTTACGATCATCAGGCGGCTCTGCAGCAGAGCCACGATCGCGTTAATAAAAAAGATAACTTTCACTGAAATGGTTTGCAAGCACACATAGAAGACCGTTTTAGTGAAATATTTTTTTTTTTATTAACGAGATCGCGGCTCTGCTGCAGAGCCACCTGATGATCGTAAGACCGGATTTCCCTTCAGTCAGTTAGAAAGCTGACTTCAGGGAAGGGGGAGGGAGAGGGCAACTTTAAGAGCGATTATCTCTCAAACTATAAAGGTCTGAGAGATGACACTGGGAGCAATACCTTTATTTTTAATATTACTTTAATATAGGGATTAGCAGGGCCGTATTTACCATAAGGCAGAGTAGGCACCTGCCTACAGGCGCAAGCCACTGAGGGGCGCCTGCCATTGGGATTTTTTTTCTTTTTTTTTTAATTTGTTAGCCTGCCAGGCCACTGTCACAAAAGAACACATACTATATAGGCCGGAGCAAAAGCCACTAAAGCCCATCTGTGGCTCCGGGACGCCCTGTAGTCCATCATTGCTATGTGACAAAACGACCACATTAGCTTCAAGATAATTAGGGAAGTGTTAGTATTACCAACTCTACTGTTACATCCACATCAACACTTCCCGAATAGTCGGAACGTATATCCGGTACTAGCTAGTGACGTAACGCAATGGGCGTGGCCTTGGATCCCGTGACAGACGGGACCTTTGAATGTGATCAGAAAAAATAACGGGAGGGAAAGTGAAAGTAGAGACACCATGTGGTTTTTAATGTGTTTAGGATGTGCATAACAGGGGCCATAACGTTACACCACAGGACTGACACAGCGGAGTGATAAGGAGCACAAACTAGAGGTACCCGGGTGACAGCTTACAGCAGAGATGGAAAGCCTGTGGTTTCCCAGCTTCTGTTGGACTAGTTAATTTACTGGCTGGGGATCATAGGCTTTGTTGTGCAACAACCACAGATGATCATGGGCTTGTGTCCCTGGATGACAGCTTGGTGCTGTATTCCCACGCTGCTTCCTCCTGTCACCTGAGCGCAGCACATTTCTGCGATGTACATATACATCTGTTAACCCTTTGAGTGCCAGGGAGGTGTCCAACGCATTGCAGCGCAGGATATCTCACTGGCACTCAAAGGATTAAAAATCATTTAACGCCTCCAATTAATAGCCGCCCTTGTAACTTTCCTATGGCCATTTTACTAGCTGATGTGTCGTTAAAATAATTAACAAAAAGTTAGAATAAAAGCTTGTGAAAGCAGCTGAACTGCTGATAAAGGAACTATAATTAGTAAGGAGATGTACAAGGACATGTAAAGACATGTCATGAAAATGTCACATTTTTAGTAGATTATTGTGACTAGGAAGGGTTGTTTACCACCAGGGAGGTAGGAAACGGGGCAATGTGGAGCTGATGGTGCAAGTTGGAGATGATGGGGGTAATGTGAGGGCAAGTTGGAGATGATGGGGGGCAATGTGAGGGCAGTATGCATATGAGGGGGTAATGTAGAGATTTGGGGCATTGTGGAGGTGTCCAGTGGAAATGGCAAATGGGGGGGGGGGTCCGCTTCAGATTTCTGTGCCTACAGGCTCCCGAGATGTAAATCCGGCCCTGGGTATTAGTAATAATTAAGTATTACTATCCCTTTAAGGGGAATCAACTCTCTGGACCGCTGGCCATTAAGGGGTTAAGGACCTGTGGTGAAGCTAGTGATTGTCATGTCTTGCATCGAGGACTGATTGAAGATGTGATGTCTTGTACAAATCAATAGGAGCCATTAGGATTTTTTTTTGCCATAGTAATGTAAGTAGAGGATATCATTAGTAAATATTATATCTGTTTCAGTAACATGGACAATGGAAATATAGCAGGAGATTGATACATTCCTGTCCCCTAAAGCTGTTAGACATGAACAATAAACGCTCAGTGAACTCTGATAAGGAATCTGTGTCAGAGCAATGAGACACACACAGAGATCTCAGTGTAAGTCAGACACGCCTATGTCTCTGTGTGTGTAAATGTGTCATGTGGAGGAATTCCTAGGGAAATCCCTGTAAGGGGTGGAGGACTCCTTCCTGCTGTGTCCTCAGTACTAGTCTGGACATGTCCGTAGGGTAATGTACTAAGAACTGGGCAATTCAGGGGCAAACTAAATATCACCCCAAATCCCATTGATTTAACTTGTGACTTTGAATTTAACCCTGTGGATGGTAGAGAGATCACCAATGCATTCAGTTTTAAAATGACCATTTAACCCTTTGGCTGCCAGAGAGGTATCCGCAATGCTTTGGTCTTCTTAGTAAATCAGTGTCACACCTCCCAACATTTCACATGGACAAAGAGGGACATTGGTGTTTTAAGCGGTGTGGCTGGTGGGTGGGGCATTGCCTGAAATTGCTATGGTATTTCAATATCTACTGACACCTCTCTGTGTAACTGAATAAATGATTTAGAACAAGACCAAAGTATGTTATTTATGCAGATTGATTTATAAACACAAATACTGACGTTTATATAAACATTAATGTGAGTTTTATCGCTGTGGAGCAATGTGATGCAGGGTGGGAAAGAGGGGACAGAGGGATTTAGGTCTGAAACAGGGACCGTCTTGATTAAATAGTTGGGAGGTATGGAGCCCTAATATCTCATAAAGAGGGACACTTGGGAGGTATGAACCCCTAATATCTCCTAAAGAGGGACACTTGGGAGGTATGGACCCCTAATATCTCATAAAGAGGGACACTTGGGAGGTATGGACCCCTAATATCTCCTAAAGAGGGACACTTGGGAGGTATGGACCCCTAATATCTCATAAAGAGGGACACTTGGGAAGTATGGAACCCTTATATCTCCTAAAGAATGACAGTTGGAAGATATGGACCCTAATATCTATTAGAGAGGGACACTTGGGAGGTAAGGACCCCTAATATCTCCTAAAGAGGGACACTTGGAAGATATAGAGCCGTAATATCTCCTAAAGAGGGACACTTGGGAGGTACAGACCCCTAATATCTCCTAAAGAGGGACACTTGAGAGGTATGTACCCCTAATATCTCCTAAAGAAGGATACTTGGGAGGTACAAACCCCTCATCTATCTATATCTATATAGCCCAAACTGAAAAGGTTATAGTGGGGAAAATGGTGAATGAAAACCCCTTCTACCTGAATTTGGTGGGTGGTAGATACAATGTTAAACAAAAATTTGAGACATCAGTCAAGCCATAAGACTTGCATTTCCCACATAAATCTCACATTTGCAGTGTTGTTACTACTGCAAGGGATTCTGGGTAGGCATATGCAAATAAGTTTAACAAGGAATCACCTTTTTGCCTCAGATTCCACTTTATACATGGATTCTTTAGAGTATGTGTATGCTGAGCAACAGCTTTAAGACTCAACTCAGGAAGAGATGCAAAGCCAGTGAACCACTCATGGACGGCCGTATTATATATATCTATATATATAAAAAAATAAGACTTTGTGCCTGGCAAAACATACCCAGGGGCGGCAGTAAGGAGGAGTTACTGCTCCCATTAGGTGATTCAATGGGGGTGTGGTTTTTGGCCCACCCCCACTATCCAGCCCGCCCACCACTATCTAAGGCTGAAAAAATATGGCTGCCACTCACTCCTACACCACACACACACATGCCCCCCACACACTGGCAGACACATACACACACTCATACAGAGACACACACACGCACACACTCTGAGCAGCTGAGGATGATGGGAACTATGCTCAAGCTACAGCTGGAAGGCCATGGTCCAAATCTGTATTATGCATCAGGGTTCCCAGCACATAGATTGGGCTCGCTACAATAAACCACTCATATACAGCTTCTTCATTCCCTGTCTGTGACCCTGCACAACCCTGCCAATTACTACAAGTGAGCTGATTTCTAACCAATCAGCAGGCAGGATGCTGGGGAGCTGACTAGCTAGCACAGAGAAGCTGGGAAAGTGGAACAACGGCAGAGATATGATCAGGCAGTGCAGAGCAGGACTTCAGCTGAGCTGGTAAATTGCAGAGACATGGGGGTGACTGTTTTTATATATTGCACAAAGAGAGAGAGAGAGAGCAGATTGTTTGTTAGTCTGTCTGTAAGTAGAGGTGCCAGTTCCTGCAATCATCTCCATGCTTTACATAGCTCACTGTATAGCATGTATGATAAACTATTTATATATGGTCTGGCGCTGTATAGTATACAGTCTGCATGTGTCTGTGTATAAGGACTGGCACTATACAGTACAGGATTGACAGTCCCTGTTTGAAACCCAAATCCCTCTGCTCCTCTATTTAGGAGATCACACTGTGTGGTGTATATACCAGTGTATCAGATTGCTCCACATCAATAAAACCCACAGTAATGTGGGTATAAACTTCTGTATATATCTTATAAATTAGTATGTGTAAAAAATACTTTCATCTTCTTCTAAATCATTCACTTACAGAAAGAGTAACTTAACCATTTCAATGCCAGATGGGATGCAATGCATTGCTTACCCCCTGGCACTCATAGGGTTAAAAATTATCTACAGTGGTCTGGCACTGTATAGCAGTGGTTCTCAACCTGTGCTCTCAGTGGCTATTAACAGGCCAGGATTTTAGAATTTCCTTTTAAGAGCACAGGTGAGTTAATCAATACGACTGAGCCTCTGATCAACACACTTGTGTCCTAGCAGGGAAATTCCTAAGTCCTGGCCTGTTAGTGGCCACTGAGGGCACGGGTTGAGAACCTCTGCTGTATAGTATACAGTCTGCATGTGTCTGTGTATAAGGACTGGCACTATACAGTATAGGAGGGACAGTCCCTGTCTGACACCCAAATCCCTCTGCTCCTCTATTTAGGAGATCACACTGTGTGGTGTATATACCAGTGTATCAGATTGCTCCACATCAATAAAACCCACAGTAATGTATGTGTAAACTTCTGTATATATATTATAAATTAGTCTGTGTAAAAAAAATACTTTCATCTTCTTCTAAATCATTCACTTACAGAAAGAGTAACTTAACCATTCCAATGCCAGAGGGGATGCAATGCATTGCTTACCCCCTAGCACTCAAAGGGTTAAAAATTCTCTAAAATACACCACCAGCCACGCCCCCAGTAACACCACCTAAAACACAAGTGTCCCTCTTTGGCCATATGAAATGTTGGGAGGTATGTTACTTACACTGCTCACACTGTATGTATTTATGTTCTGATTTGCAGCTGTGTGTCACTGTTTGTGTTGTCAGTGTATGTGTGTGTATATGTGTGTGTTGCATTCATCTCTGTCTATCTCTGTGTGTCCCCCTGTATATGTGTGTGTGTTTGCGCATGTGTCTGTGTATCACTGTGTGTACCTTTCTGACACGTACACCCTACGCCATATTTCACTATCATAACATTTATTTAAAAAAACATTCCCTGCACAACATGACGGGCAAAGCCGTCCTATATTGCTAGTGTGTATATATAAAAGAAGACTTCTGTGTGCCTGGCAAACACATCCAGGGGTGGCAGTATGGAGAGTTATTCAAATCTCTTCTATACTGGCACGCAACACACACAATGAACAATACACTCAGTACTTACACACACATAATACACATAAAACACATGCAATGTACACAGTACCCCTTGTTTGGAAACTGCCTGCTATGGGGGCTTAGAAGGACAAACATCCTAATTCCTCAGTCCTTCCCATATCATAAATGTGATTGTGCAGAGTGGGGATATCACAGTCTATTCCTGTTGTCTTTTGTCCCGGCTGAGACCTGCTCCGAGTGGGCGTGACTTACATTCTGATGCTGTTGTAACAGCCCCTCTGATTGGTTCTATGCAGTCCTCTGTGTTTTCATGCATGGTTTGCTAAAAAGATGGATGGACCACCCCTTTTATCACACAGAACTGAGTCCAGTTTCAGCTCCCTATAAATGTACAACAACCCAGAAGGGGAGCACTTCTACAGACCCACCCATCACCAATCAGCCAAACAATCCATCTATGAATAAGTGCCAATAGCCACCTAACACATTTCGTGCTAACGTGTACCAAGTATCGCTGTTCTCTAGTGTCTGTAAATATAATAAGACTTGGTCTTAAGTTTTTAACCTTTGTATAATAAAGAAGATTTTTCATTGATAATTGCTGGATTCTTTGGCTGATTGGTGATCGGTGGGTTCGTAGAAACGCTCCCCTCATGCAGGTGGTGCTCCTCATCCACGGGCTGAAAGCCACAGAGTGATTAAAACTTTTACAATAAGAGCATATGTGTACGGCTGGCAGCGTTCATGATTTGTAAAGAATTTCCCTATTAATGCAGTCTGAAACAGGACTTGCCTATGACTGAGTGACTGAGTTCCCAAAGCATTGTAGTCATACTTAAAGGGGAACAATCACATCCCCAAAAATTTTCACCATTGGTTTTAAAATGTAAAGAAAAATCAGCTCTGGCTTTATTAATTTTCTCCACTACCTAAGAGTGGAGATATTAATCTTTGAAATATGCCACTTCCGGGTCTGCGGCACCGTGTATGTGTGGCATGTAGCTGAAGGACTTCCCACCTTCCTCCCAGCAGCCCCTGGGGCGCGCGTTTGCGCTTCTCTTCGGAGCTGCATTTTTCTGGGCTAATGTGACAGAGAGCTCTGTTTACCATGATACTGAGGTTGTATATAGTTGTGTTACAGGTTGCAACCTCAGTATCATGGTAAACAGAGCTCGCTGTCACATTAGCCCAGGAAAATGCAGCTCCGAAGAGAAGAGCGAACGCGCGCCCCAGGAGTTGCTGGGAGGGAGGTGGGAAGTCCTGCCGCTCATACACGATTCCCCAGAATGCGGAAGTGCCACATTTCATTGATTAATATCTCCACTCTTAGGCAGTGGAGAAAATAAATAAAGCCAGCGCTGATATTGCTTTATATTTTAAAAGCAGTAGTGAAAATCTTTCGGGATGTGAATGTTCCCCTTTAAAGCGGAACTACCACCGCACAGCATCTTTACCTTAATTAAGTCCCCATCTAGCGACTAGCTGCTTAGTAGCGCTAGTCGCCAGAATTACCTTATTTAATACATTTAAGCTTTCTTCCATGGGTGACAGGCAGGACAGAGCGCGGGCATCTTGCCATAGTGACGCCGTGTGCCTGCGTTGTCAGTTCCAGCCGGCTCTAGGAGGCGTTGCTAGGAGCCGGCCAGCTCCAAAAGGGACTGACAGCGCAGGCGCACGAACGTCACTATGGCAAGATGTCCTCGCTCCGTGCTACTGTCATTTATGGAAGAAAGCATAAATCTATTAAATAAGGTAATAATTCTGGTGACTAGTGCTACTAAGCAGCTAGTGCCCAGATGGGGACTTAATTAAGCTAAAGATGTTGTGCGGTGGTAGTTCCGCTTTAATACAGGACATTTGCCAGGTATGCAGGTGATTTAATCAAATTGACTACCAAATCCAATGACGCAGTGTCTTCATGGAGGAAGGTAATCTGTAAAGAACTATTATCCCTGCGCTGTCAGTCCCTTTTGGAGCGAATAGCTCCTAGCAACGCCTCCTAGAGCAGGCTGGGACTGACAGCGGGAAGATGTCTGCGCTGTTTCCTAACTGTCAGTCCAGGAACAGTGTATAATTCTCATTAACCAGGTAATATTTCTGGCGACTAGGACTACTGAGCAGCTAGTTGCCAGATGGGTATTTATTTGTGCCAGATTTATTCAGGGGTGGTAGTTCCACTTTAAAAGCAATTATAGTTACACAGTAACATAAAGTAACAGTTGATGACGTTGAAAAAAGACCTGCTCCCACCAGGTCCCACCTTTGAAATAGAACACTTGCTTTTGTTGATCCAGAGGAAGGCAAAAAACAAAACACTTGGAAGCCCATTTTCAGTTAAGTAGTTAAAAATGTTCTTCCTGACTCGAAAAGGATCAACATCCTATCTGCATTGAAACCATATTTCTCTATAATGTTTTGAGCTAAAATGGTATCCATTACTTTTTGAAAGTATCTACAGTATCTTCCAGTACAGCCTCTAGCAGCAAAGGATTCCACATTCTTACTGCCCTTATTATAGAAAATCCCAGCCTTTGTTTGAGTCAGAAGTGCCTTTACTCTCTTCTTAAAAGATGTCTCCTTGTTTAGCTATATTCAACAATTTAACCCCTTAAGTACCATTGACGTGGCAGGACCATCACGCTGGTCCGGCACTTAAGGACCAGTGACGGTCCTGCCACGTCACGTACTTTTACTCACCGCGCTCCTATAGGAGCGCGGTAATACCGGGCACTGAAGTTGATCGCTCCAAGACCGGAGCGATCTCTTCCAGTGCCCCGTTTGACGTGCCGCCCCACGTGATCAGTCACGTGGGACGGCACGTCAAAGTTTCCTATGTGGTCCTTAAGGGAAGGCACGCCCCGGGACCGCTGGTCCTTAAGGGGTTAAACATTAAGCAACACTTCCAATACTTCCCCAGTTCTGTTTACTATTGAAATGTAATTGCCTATATGGCGACCATCAAAAGGGCGACAAGCAAAGGGTTGCCCTGCCATGTAGACACACGAGCACTATAGTAGCGTCTGCTTCACAAACAAAAAATGTGAGCAATTCTGGAGAAAAATAGCTTCAACACAGGGGGGGGAAGATAAGACTCACACTTATTTTAAAGAGGCTTCCAATGCAATGCATGGAGAGCACTATAACATTCAAGGGGTTAAAATCTTCTATTAAGTTAATTGTAATGCTCTTATGTCCCTCATGATCCGTTTGATTTGCTCCAGAACTTCTCTTTAGATTCCTGAATACCGCTCTAAATTTTGACTACAATATTCCCAATCACCACTAGATGTCCCCAAAGTACTTACTAAAGCAAGAGGTTGGTCCAGTGAACGAGATTCCTTAATTGCAGTGATTCTCAACCAGGGTGCAGTGGCACCCTTGGTGTGCCATGGGCATCCACTCAGGGTGCCCCATCTTTTCTATAAAGACTTTGATAAAATGTGAATTCTGGGTTTCAAATGTTTATTTCTGGAAATGTTTATGTATATTATTCTGATTGTGGAACCTATAAAGAGCTATATATTTATACATTGGTATCAACCATTACGTGCTTGACAAGTGACCTATAAAATATTAGGTGCGCCCCGACACTTCCAGACTGCACATTAGGGGTGCCTTGAACCATAAAAGCTTGAGAACCACTGCTTTATTGGCTACCGAGTATCTTCAGAGTGCCAGATTTCAAGACAACGTACCTCTTTTCTACACACTGTTTAGAAGAGACGTGAGTTGTCCTGAAAGCTTTTATTCTAAAGCTACTCAGCAGCCAATAAAGATATCTCTTTTAACCAGTCTCTTGCTTTTTCTACGGGTTACATGTTACCACCTTTTCCAACTTATTAAAGGGACATTAACACCCAGAATTCACAATTTACATGTTTTCTTTGGTGTGAAAGTTTCAAAATAAAGCGGCCATTGGCTGAAAGTGTAGCAATATATATATAGAACCTCTGCTCTAAAATTATAAATACACAAACAGTATTAAATTGCAATATAATAAATCCAGGAATTCTTTGGCCACAGGTAAAGACTGTGGCCGTTCAAAATGAGCAGCACTTACTTCTGATTCCAATACAGACCTCAAAAAAAGGTATCCCTTATTCAGTGAAACTTGTCAAATGTCAACGTAACATAATAAACACGATCTGGTGCTACTACGCTATGGATACTGACCGGCAGACTGTGCTTGAAGTAACATGGACTCACTGCTTTGGGTCTGGGTGCAGTACCGCCGTGGCCCTTCTTGATGTAATAGAAAATGGTTGCAGGTGCACTCCAAGATCTGACTCATTAAACTTCTTAACCCCTTAACGACCGGCCGATTGGTGCGTCGTGGTCACTTAAGGACCACGGAGCATTTTTTTTTTAAAATTCCGGTTCCGGACTCCCCGAACGGTGTGCAGTCGTGGGGGGAGCCTAGAATTCCATGACGGTCATAGTACATCATGGGTCGTTAACTTGGATCGACCCATGACGTACTATGACCGTCAAGGGGTTAAATGATTCAAATGTATTTATCCAAGATTAAAAACATGAAAAGAAACTGTGAAAGGCATCAGTATTTGTAACACAGACGGGGGATAGAAGCCCCTATATCGTCTTACGCATTTCAGGCTCCAATCACTTAATCATAGAATTACATAAAGAAGGAAACACTGTGTTATTAAAGAGAGACAAACGAACCTGTTTAGTTAAAAAAAAAAAAACTAAAAAAGAAACAAGGTAACTTCCTTCCCACATAAATCAATCAAAGAACAGTCTTATCTCCTCGGCTGTAGATAGAAAAAATTGCCCCAAAGACATATAAATAAAAAAAACAAACCATAAAGAAAAAAAAAAGGAAATTATTATTTAAATTACATGAAATCAAATTTAAATTAAAGTGACAGAGACGGGGTCATCAGCAGTCTTATATAAACATACTAGCAATGTGGGACGGCGTTGCCCGTTGCGTTATGCTTTTAACACATATAATGTTAGAGAAGTCTCCCACGTTGCACATCTCTCTAGCAATGAAGGGATTAAAATCCGCCTAATTAAACCATTGGTTTGCCCCACAATTCCTCCTGTTCTTAATAAGGGGTAATCAATTGCTGGATCACCAAAGGTAGAGAACTACAAGTACCATCATCCCAAGGAGTTGTAGTTCCAACATCTAGAGGTCAACAATAGTCTACTCTACCCCTTGGGACCCAGAGGAGTTAATGCATCATTCTCAGGCTTTACAACAAGGAAGTAATAAATTAAAACTTTGCGTTCCACAGACCGGAAAGGGTGTGTTCTTTACGAATCCACGTGCTTGTTGCTCTGCTCGCATTGGTCATCAGTCCTGGCTATGTCTTGTTTCACCCAATCAGAAGGGGCGTCTGGCGCAGGCGCTGCTTCCTTCTCCATCTCCTAAGGTATCAGGCGCCAAAGCCTGGGAGAGGGATCAGTCACTTGGTAACGTACCCGTCAGGGTACAGAAATGGCAATGGACGAGCTGTACCTAGAGAACATCGACGAGCTGGTGACGGACCAG
Organism: Rhinophrynus dorsalis; assembly: GCA_037306005.1. Taxonomy (NCBI): domain Eukaryota; kingdom Metazoa; phylum Chordata; class Amphibia; order Anura; family Rhinophrynidae; genus Rhinophrynus; species Rhinophrynus dorsalis. Next base: position 623,381,192 of record CM074719.1, on the reverse strand, counting down.
AATAAAATAGTGAGAGCCGGGAGGGTTCTGGGAGTCATCTGTTAACTCTGTTTGTGCCACGGCCATGCGTACTGTGTTCTCTGCACTGCATTGTGGCACCCGAGGGGTTAATATCACCGTTGGACAGCGCTGAAATCTGTCTTGTGCAAACTAGATTCGTTATACGCAACCAATAAACATGTAATCTAGAGTTAACCTCTTGAATGCTTGAGTGGTGTATTGATTTAACCCCTTAACTCTTTGAATGTCAGGGGGGTACGCAACGCATTGCTTTTGCAATGCATTGTGTACCCCTCTGGCACTTAAAGATTTAAATGATTGAATTATATGTTGATTTAATAATTTGAATGATTTAGTGATATATTGATGTAGCCCCTTGAATGCATGAGTTGGGTATCAGTGTAACCCCTTGAATGTTTGAGGTCTATTGATTTAACCCCTTGAATGCTTGAAATGTCTCCAGTTCATTGCTTTGGATACCTCTTATCCATCAAATTTATACTCTCCATCTTTACCCTTTTCGCAGGTACAATACATTGTATGTGCCCCTGTACCATATAACACAACAGGAACATGTTCTACCTGTATCTGTCAGCACAGAAGGAAAATGAAGCTTTTGATTGCAGAGCAATGCGTTGCATACCCCTCAAAATGCGTAAAGCAGGTGCTTTGGAGGCCTGTACAATTCCAGGAATTAAAAAGCCCATTTAACCCTTTCAGTGCCAGAGGCATATGCAACATTGCTGGCAGTGAAAGGGTTAAATGGGCTTTTTAACTACTTGAATTGTACAGTTCCCCAACACATTTAGAGACCCTGCTTCATGCATTTTGCATTCAGGCGGTGCAGTTTGTCTTGCTCCAGAACAATTTTGCATATAACCTTTGTGCTTTATGTACAGTGGAAAAGTAAGATTCCCCTCAATTACCTGTGATTTAAAGGGGAACGGTCACATGTATTAATGTGGCCTTTATTCCAATGCTTCTTTGCACTGGACATGTAATCTCTTTTTCTATTTTCTAATACGTTAGCGTTCTCTTTGGTCCTAAGGGAGGAGCCTAAAAGGTTACATGAACCAAAGAGAATGCTAACGGATTAGAAAATACTCATTAAGCCGTTATCTTTGCCATATATAATCTACTAGTTGAAGAGCCTGTGTACATGGGCCACAGTGCCACCCAGAAACGGACAAAGTGCAGTCATGTACAGTAGAGACTGCCCATACCGGGGCTGATACGGAGCGGGGAGCTCCGAATTCAGACCAGAGTCCTCTCTGCGCACTGTGCACAGAGAGGACTCCGGTCTGAATTCTTAGCGCCCCGCTCCGTATCATCCATGGGGCGGGCAGTCTCTACTGTACATGACTGCAGCACACGCAGCCATCTCTACTGCACATGATGGCTTCTGACAAACATCCTTAGCAAATTATTATACAGGATTCACTGTCAAAATCTGTCTGCTGTATATTTCTGTAGTTCTCTGTTGCATATCTGTTTACCTGACACTAGAGTCTATTGTCTGTATGTATGTTGATATGTAAATCCACACGCCTTTTCTACCGGAGTGGTAAGATTGTGGTCCTCCAGTTGTTGTTGTTGGGCTATGATTTCCATAATCTTTACCCAGCCACCTGATGTGTGAGTATGATGGGAATTGTAGTATAGCAACAGACAGAGAGCTTTAGTGTCCCACCCCAGAGTGATCTGTCTCTATTGACTGTATTTGCCTAATCGTATGTTTATTCCCTGTATATCTGCTGCATTGTTTTCTATCTACTGTACTGATATCCATTACATACTGAATACCAGCCTTTCCGCAACACTTTATAGAAAGGAGTAAAGAAGAATCTACAGTGACATTTCACAAACAGACCAAACTAAATACTTACGTGGGCACTGGTCATTTAAGCTACCGTGTCTCAGTTTTATTTCTGTTTGGCTATCTATAAGACTCCTAACCCATTCTTCTTTGTGTATTTCTCTTTACTGTATTTCTGTCATTAAGATTGCAGTTACTCTACTCAATATTTAATTATTAGGACTTTTCTATATATATATATATATATATATATATATATATAGTCTCTAAACATGTATTCTTTCCTGCTTTTCTGTCCGTTTCCCACACAGTGTCACCGTATGGACATTGAGAGCTTGAGTTATGTTAATACAATTTTATTAGATATAGATATTGTATCTTGTATTGCAGGTGACATATAAATGGCTGAGCCACACACTAGGAGTTCATGTGAACCAAGCTAAACAGTGAGTACAGTAGCTCTGTGTAAAATCCTGGATTGGTTGCATGCCTTTCTTTATTCATTAATTACATGCGTTTTGTTTTATTGTTAAGATGCAGATTGTTTACACAAAAAAGTCTTTATTCCTAAAACGAGCCAGTCACGTTAGAAAAAGCTTGGTTGATTTTGAAATATTATTAACCCCTTGAGTGCCAGAGAGAGGTATCCAATGCATTTTTGGTTAGATTGTCAGTCATTTTTAGTCTGAGGCTTTTTTCCTGCTGTATATCACTCCCCCCCACGTTGCACGCTAATAAGATTCTGTGACAGGCCTAAATTGCCTCCCTAATTTCACTGAATTGCCTTTGTGAATCCTTTGACTTCTAAGCATACTCAGCGCTTTCCACCTATTTATTAATATTCTTTTTTATTTAGAAAAATGTTTTACCAGGAAGAATACATTAAGATTTCTCTTGTTTTCAAGTGTGTTCAGAAAGATGTCAGTGCAGCAAATCAAAGGGGAACTAGACTATAGGAATAATTCGAAGACCACCGTACGGGGGAGCTCACAGGACCACCACAGCATAAAATAGCCACCTCAAATAAGCTTGGTAAAACTTCAAGATTTATTAGCCAATATCTTTAAAATCATCCAACATGTATCATATAGCCCCTCACGGGGATATAAAGGTGGAGGCACATACGCCTAACGCGTTTCGTGTAATCCAAAAACACTTACTCATAGGCAAATATACATGACACAAAGACTGTATATATATACACACACACACACAAAATGTTTCAAACCAATCACAAACACACAGATCAAGAATAATTCTCTAAATTTGTTTATGTAGGTGTCCTTCATAAAGCAGTCAGATATATCTGTTTATATATATTTTTCATTATGTCTGCAGGTTCTTGTATATAGTGAGCTCTGTTGAAGCCCATATGTAACTCCCTCACAACAGGCAATAGACCTGAATGGCATGTATTTGTCAGGTGTTTCTATTGCAATGGAAACTGAAGCTACTACCAGTAAACAATTACAGAGATCAAATATGATGGATGCCTAACAAGCTAAGTCTTTCTGTTAAACAATCAGAAGCATTTATTCCTAGGGAATACTTCCCCTTTAAAGGGATAGTAATACTTCGTTTTAACTTTATTTTATTTTGTAGGCATTAAAAAAACATGAAGAATGATATAAGTCTTATCTCTCAAACCTTTATGGTTTATGAGACATTCACAAGCAAAGTTTCCCCTCCCGCCCCTTTTACCCTAGTGTAAGCCATCTCTTCTCAGATGTGGAATCTGGTTGTAAGACCAGACAGATAACAGAAGGGGACAATCTTCTTCCTATGAGAACAATGAAAGCCCTTCCCCCCTTGACAAGTTTTTTAGCTTTTTCCCTTATCTTAATTGAAGATTGTCCCTCTCTGCAGTCTACCTGGGCACCTCCCTTCTGATCTGGTTGAACAGGGGGGGATACTTTGTTTGTGAATATCTCTTAAACCATAAAGGTTTGAGAGATAAGACATATCATTCTTCATGTTTTTTTAATGCCTACAAAATAAAATCAAGTTAAAACGAAGTATTACTATCCCTTTAAACCCTATGGCTTAAGCCATTAGCTTCTCCTGTTAACTTAGTTCCTCTGCTAGACAATGGAGTCTTTTCAGAACCGGACATCTAACACCTGTCAGTTGCAGTTTTAAGGACAGAATTAGTAAAACCACCACGACACATGCGCCTTCCAAACTTTTGTACAACAACAAGAGAGGGAAATAGGCGAAAGAGGGATCTTATCAGTACATTAAAGTAAGGCTCATTATTAGCGACTTTTAATGCGGTGACATGAGAATCTCGAGATTTCATGCAGGGCGAGATTCTCATGTCACCGTTTTGATCATGGTGACATGGTTAGTTTGCCTTTATGTCTCATGTTCTTTTGCACGCAACATTTTAAAAGTGAAATGGGTGGGTGCAGGGGAAGTGTCTTCTGTCACATTTTTCAGGGGTTTTTATGTTCACATACGTGTCAGTGACTTTACATGGTGTCCATATTTTATTAGATTAGTGTTTAGAGGACTTTATCTCGGTATAATATAATCCTTCTGACTTGGTCTCCAAAAAGTGATTTAGCACACTAATTTCAATGTAGATATTTGTAGTGTGCACCTTTATGATTTTCTTTTCCTTTTACAGTTAAAGGGATAGTAATACTTCGTTTTATCTTTATTTTATTTTGTAGGCATTAAAAAACATGAAGAACGATATAAGTCTTATCTGTCAAACCTTTATGGTTTGAGAGATATTCACAAGCAAAGTTTCCCCTCCCACCCCTTTTACCTAGTGTAAGCCATCTCTTCTCAGATGTGGAATCCAGTCCATAGACCAGACAGATATCAGCAGGGGACAATCTTCTTCCTATGAGAACAATGAAAGTCCTACCCCCTTGACAAGTTTTTCAGGTTTTTCCCTTATCTTAATTGAAGATTGTCCCTCTGTGCAGTCTACCTGGGCACCTCCCTTCTGATCTGGCTGAGCAGTGTTACATCAGTAAAAGGGGCGGGAGGGTGATACTTTATCATTGAATTACTCTGGGACTACAACTCTGACAGTATTGAAATAACACTCTCCATGGCCAAATACTATGAAGATTAATTAGAGCTGATTTTATTATGAAACATTACTATCCCTTTAACACGTTAGACATATAAACAAGTTGATTCCACTGGTTTATTTTGTTCTTTGCTCAGATGCGCGTTTTATTGACCTTGAACAGGAAATCAGGGGCTGTGCAAGTCTTTCTATGTCTTTCTGTTCTTTATAGAATGCTTTATGATTACGTGACCCGGAAGAGGAAGGAGAACACAAGTGCACAGGTTCATGTCACATACCTAGTGACAGGAAAATGTATTCAGAATGGATACTCTGTGAGTATATGTTTCCTGTCTGATTTATTTATTTTGTGTGTTTCATTCTAACTCAAGTTCCTTTGCAAGTAAAACAGTGTTTTTGTCCAGGCAAGGATTCCCCTGATGTCCTTGATGATTAAAGTGGAACTACCACCCAATGTAAAGTTGCCCCCAAATATTTAGGCAAATGGCAACTAGCGTCTTAATAGTGTTGTTATCTGCCACAGTCCAATGACAATCCTCCAGTGACGGAGGATTTCTATCTGTAAGCTGGAGCGCAGTCATTGGCTAGATATCGATCTCCACCAATGACAGGACTCCAGCTTACAGACAGAAATCCTCCATCATTGGAGGAGGCTGGATAGAGGGAGTGGAGCAGAGGAAGAGCAGGTAACCACAGTCTATCCTGAAGTGCACTCTTTAAACATTAATTTTTGGCCAAATAGGGTTAAAAAAAATTAATAAAGAAATCCCCCTAGTCACTATATAACTTTACATTTAAAGGGATAGTAATGTCAGAAAAAAAGTAATAACTATATGGTAGATACAATTAAAAGAGAGTGCTTGCACTTATTCGTATTTCTCAGACCGTTACAGTTTGAGAGATATAGGAAAATAAAGTTCTCTGGTCCCTCCCCTTTCTGCTTGACGAGCTGTAAACCTGTCAGAAGCAGATTCTGGTTCCTGGATCAGACAGTGGTTCTTCAGCAGCGCTGATATAACGATATCTAAAAATAAATACTTCATCGGAATGGTCTACAATGTGTGCCTGGTTTGCAAGCACACGTTGTAGACCATTCAGATGAAGTATTTATCTTTAGATATCGTTATATCTGCGCTGCTGAAGAGCCGCATCTGATCAAGCGACCAGAATCTGCTTCTGACAGCTTTACAGCTCGTCAAGCAGAAAGGGGAGGGACCAGAAAACTTTATTTTCCTATATCTCTCAAACCGTAACTGTCTGAGAGATACGAATAAGTGCAAGTACTCTCTTTTAATTGTATCTACCATATAGTCAGTACTTTTTTTCTGCATTACTATCCCTTTAACACACACTTGTATAGGGGTGATAGATCCCCTTTAATGTGGCACATGGCCGATCTTGAGCTCTGTCTTGAAGACATGGGGAAAGCAGCCATCAATATCCTACTCTGAATTGTGACTAGTGCCACGGGAGCTGGGACTGACGTTTCAAGCCCCCATAGACACCAGCGAGCTTACTCAGAGCTGAAATCTAGTTCTCTGCACGTATACCATGGTTCACTTTATTTGGTGCCAAGATGCAATCTTTGGTCTCTGGATAGTTTTTTTCCTCTCTGCAGTTACTCATGATGTGTGCATATCAGGGTGTTGGCCACAATGTGTAGTTCATAGCTGCCATGTTCATTTTTTTGAATCCTAACTATTTTTAACATGGTTTTTTTATTTGTCTATATTATATATAACATGCATACATACATCAGATCTGTTGAACTATTATAAGAACCTCAGAACAGTTGCTAATGTCCCTGCATCAGAAGCATATAATGACACTTCACAGCTGTATTCTGTGATGCTGCTATATAGTTATGTGTTACTGACTGTTACTTTATCTTGGGTATTGTCATGGATTGGCTTGCATTAGGGAATACCATGCTAGGTAGATACAATTCTCAAGGGTGCTTTCAAGACCTCTTTAACATTTAAGTTGTTTAAGATTTGGGGAATTTGTATTTTTCTCCTTAGTGCCATTTATTTATTTTAATTGAGAATTGCAACTTTTAAACTCCCTCAGATAGGCCTTAACCCTTTGGGGTTTACAATGCAAAGACAGAGCATAACACACCTTGGGGGATTTTCACTAAGCAGTGATAAAGAGGTGATAAAGTGGAGATAACTTCTCCAGTTTACCACTTCTCCAATTCCTATGTTATTCTATGGAGCCTATGCACTGAGATTTCTTCAGCTTTGGAGATCTTAGTGAATAGGCTCCATAGAATAACACAGGAACTGGAGAAGTGATAAACTGGAGACGTTACCTCCTCTTTATCTCCTTTTTATCACCACTTTGTGAATCTTCTCCCTTGTTTCAGTATGTGTCTCATTTCTGCTGTTCTTTCAGTTCCACAAGGTGGCAGTAGTAAAGGAAGAGAAACTGGAAGGTAAGATTCCTGAACTGTGCTTTATAAGCTTGTAAATTATTTTTTCAGCCCTTACGGTCCCAGTTTTTCACAGTATTAAATAACAGCCTTACCGTTCAGATCGTGTAATAATGCATTTCTAACATTACATAAGGAAGGCAGTTATAGGATCAGAAATGTTTCTAAATCAGGGGTAGCCAATCCGGGACTTAATAGCTACCAACAGTGCTTCTTATCCAGATATCCCTGAATGAACAGCGGTGGACCAGTTAAAGTGAGTAGGTCACTGATTAGTCCAATTGTGCCCATGGGGGTATACCCTGAACACATGCACTGTTGATAGGAGGAGCTGGTTGGCTACTTCTGTCCTAGACATTCCAGTTACAGACTGATGTGAAAGTAAGCAGCATTTTATTGTTATTCATCGTGTGAAAATACACATTTCCATTCATTTTTAAATGTGGATTTCAGCAATTTAAGTGCTGGAGAAGTAAACCAACTGCACTGTAGGGGACACAAAAAAAAATCCTATTTTCCCATTCACTTGAATAGACCTTTTTAACCCTTTGAATGCATCATAATGCATTGGAGACCTTGAATGAAAGTAATAAAAGCAGCTCCAATTAATCTTCATGGTATTTGGGCCACAGAGATTTATTTCAATTCTGTCAGAGTTGTAGTACAAGAGTAATTGAATGATAAAGTATCCCCCTCCCGCTCCCTTTACCTAGTGTAACACTGCTCACCTCAGAGCAGCAAGACTGTCCGGATGGATCACAGAGAGGGACAATCTTCAGTGATTTTAAGGGAAAACCTGTCAGTGGGGGCAGGATTTCCTTATGATCACAGTAAGAAGATTGTCCCTTGCTGTGACCTGTCCGGTCAAGAGACCAGATTCCACATCTGAGGTGAGCAGTGTTACATCAGTAAAAGGGGAGGGAGTGGGATACTTTATCATTCAATTACTCTTGTACTACAACTCTGACAGTATTGAAATACCACTCCCCAGTACACCTTCTGAACGCGGCCAAGGTTCTTATCCCTTGTCCGCACAGGGTAAGGGCATAATACATGCTAATAAATGGTTGGCCATGGTTGCGGGAGTGATCTGGGGAGAGTATTCCCTTCTTGAAGCACCTTCCTACTTTGTATAGTTTTTCTCAGGCTCTCTCCTTTCCTTGACCTTGTTATGCTCCTGTGGTCTCATGCGAAAAGGCTTTCCATTCCCTGCTGCGGAATTGCCTTCAAAATTAAAGGTCTATTATATTTTATTGTATTGGATAACCTTCTGTGACCAGGTATCTCTTGTTCCTTCCCTCCCATCCTTTCCCTATTTTTGCCCCTTTCTTTTCATGTGTTATGTTTTTTCTGTTCTGTTGCTTTTGCAGCACATTGGTCAATTGGGATGTCTCCTACTGGGCTATTAGAGTGGGGCTTGCAGCTGATTTACCATTTCTTTTTTTATATCTCTCTGATTGCTGTTCCACGTATTTGTACTTTGTGCATATATACTGACTTTCATGTAGTTAATGTCTTTCTATTCTTTTTCAAACTTTAATAAAAAGGTATTAAACAAAAAAAGAAATAACACTCTTTGTGGCCCAAATACTATGAAGATTAATTGGAGCTGCTGTTTTTGTGAAACATTACTATCCCTTTAATGGGTTAAAAGTCCAATTTAATTTAACAGGAATTTTTATTTGTCCCTCTGTGATTCAACTGGGTTACTCCAGAATAACTCCAGTTTGTTTTTATAAATATGGGCCCAGCATGCATCTCTGTACATAGGAGATGAAGTTCTGAATACTTGGGCAAATATGTGCTTTTAATGCGGATAAAGTGTATGTGTATATATATTGCATGGGAGGATTACTCTCTCTTATCCCCACTACACCAGATAATAATACATGATAAATTATCAGTAAATTGTTTTTCTGTTTAAAATCACTTTTATAGAACTGTGTTGTATAAAACATGAGTACTTCCTCTGCAGAGTGATAATTCATTCAAAAGTTAATACAGTTCAAACTGTCACAAAGTGACAGTGTACTTACTAATGCACTCTATGTACAATGGGTTACATCTCTCACAGAATGTAGGTTTAACTTGTTCACAAATAAATAAATAAATAAAAGTTTCAGCTAACTGACTTCAAAATAAAGCATCTCCTAGCAGTATCATTGTTTTCGTCAGCTGGAAAAGTGCTATAATTTTCTTTTCTTTGTTTTTTCTTTTTCGTCTAACATAATTTTTTTTTTTTTTGTCTGTTTTTACCCACAGCTACAAAAGCAAAACTTACTGTTGTTGCAAATGTCCACGTATACAGTATTCAGAAAGCTTCTCTTAAGGACAGTGCCCCTCTCTTCAACACGGACTATGATATCATCAAGAATAATCTCCAAAACTGCAACAAGTATGTTGATATCAGACATCCATAAACAAAATGATTTGCTATAGAGGTCAGCCTTGTCTTGTGCCTTAGAAATAAGCTGGCTTCCATTTAATTTAAACGTAAAAGTGGCACATACCGTAAAATCTCAGATGTAATACGCACCTGTGTATAATACACAGGTGTACATTATACTCAAGATTTTAGGGGAAAACAAGAGTGCCTGTGTATATTACGCACCCTTGTTTTCCCCTGTCACACCTCGATAAAACACACAAAAAATGCCAGATTTTCCCTTCTTCCCTCCCTCCCCGCTTACTCCCACTCTGAAGTCCAAATTCAGCATCCTGACAGGGTCCCAGCAGGCGGCATGCTTTCATCCGCCGCCCTCTTCCAGTACGGCCTTGTCAGGACCAACTCTGTCCAACCAATGGTAGTGTCTTGCGAGGACCGCAAGGTCCTCGCTGGACAATACCGTAGATCCAATGCGCATAGCTCAGCTCTTTGAGTAAATACAGATTGATAGGAAGAGACATCTAGGGAATGACCCCAGCAGAACAATCCCCCTCTGTCTTTAAGTCTACCCTGAAAAACTATCTACTACTAGTATCATGCACTACCTATTGGCAAACTCGACATGTGAACTCAAAGCACTTGACAACCTCACACCCGATTGTCTGTTTCGTATTGCCCATTTGGATTGTAAGCTTCTTGGGCCAGGTAGCTCTCTTATTGTTTCTATGAATGTGACACTTATTTTATCCCCATTTATTTATTGTAACATACTACTGTTGTTAAGGTGCTGCGTACACTGTAGGGCACCATATAAATAACGACATACAAACATACATATATACATGATTTGAGAGTTTAATCAGAGCAGTGCTTGACACACTGCGGATCTTTGAGAGAGAGGTTGCTGATGATTCTAGAAAGGATATTTTTTAAATGCAAGAATAAATCCTCTTACGAGTCATAGATTAAATTAAATCTATATTTCTCTGTCGTCCAATACAGGTTACTGGAAACTTTGGGTAGGCGATCCGCCCCTTTAAGTAGGCAGGAACAATTCAAGAAGTGAATGCAGGGGGTGGAGCCTACCTTCCCTCCTTGGCTGCAGCTAGCCAATCAGCTCCAGTAAGATTTGTTCCTTGGTGAAGACACAGGCAGGAGAACAGTTCTGCTATAATTTTAGCTAATTTTTTATATTTTTCTGTTAGATATGGAATACCACCATTAGGCGGATTACCATAACTGACAGTGCCCTTAGATGTGGCTAGCTCAGTAACCAGGTGCTTTTGTGGACCTTAAGCCCTGGGGGGAAATCTTGGGTTCAAGTTCTTTCCCCAGTTGTTGCCCACTGAGGCTTCTTCTTAGTACATGGTAATCTGAAGACAGAAGATCTGCAGGAAAGGTGAGCAACCCTTTGAGTGCTGCAGGTCCACATGTCCCACAGTGCCCCTCCGCACAGGGATTTTCCTTTGGAGTTCCTATTGCACACTCCTGCACTCATTGGGTCTATCTGTATGTCTGTTGGTTGTTTGGAGCAGGTTTATGTGGTATTTAACCCTTTAGCTGCTGGTGTGGCATTCATCTGCGGGGGGGTTATTGGCACTTTCCCTACTGGGTTCAGTGTTTATTGGGTCTAGTGACATGTTTTAGTAATGTCCAGTGCACATTCACTTATCAGTTACAACTTTGTAAAATTTGTGTTCTGGTGCGCTTTTACCGCATAGATGCCATTGCTCCATTCACTGTTATGGGACTGTACAGTTTGGGACAAATCTCTGCAACTGCTCATTGTAGCGACTTCAGAGATGGCTCATATTGTTTGTTTGCCCTTGCTCTGTTATCTGGTGAACGTTTTATGTGTGTTGGGGGGCTCAGGGGGCTTCGGGCACTGTTGGGGTACTTTTTCTGTGAAAACTACATTTTCCATGAGCGCTTGCTTCGTGCTCTCGTTTCTGATTGTTTCCCGCAGCGGCAGCCATTTTTGTACTTTTCCTGAACGAGTATCCTACACAGGATTTGGACTCCTTCTTTCCTCTACAGATGAACCCTTTGGCTGCCATATAAGTGCATTTTAGTGATTTCTGGGGTGAAATATTAATCTTACACACTGTATTTGGGTGATTTCTTAATCCGTTAGAGCTTGGGGGCCAGGCCTAAGACTAAGGACGCTGGGGTCTCTGTATCCCGTATTGCGCATTGCTCCTCATGTCATTCAGGGTTACCTAGAGAATTCTCAGGTCATTTATGCTCAGCCATGCATTAGAGCCAGTTTGGGTGCTACTTTGCAACTCTTTCAATCCCAGTTACAGGGGGTCTTCCACTCCTGGCAGACCCCTTCTTTCGTTAGATCTTCCCTGCCAAAACCGCAGTGTTACAGCTTACCTTGACTTCAGCATCATCTGCAGACGAGAGGCTTCAGGCATGCTGCAGGCCTCTGTTTGCTTCCTGTAGTCTTCTCCTACCAACTTCCTACTTCCTCCCTCTGAGCTGCTCCTCCTACTTCCTGTGGAGGGGTTTAACGGGCAGACTGAAGCCTGACTCAGTTGCCCTTGCGTTGTTGTCCATAGCAGTTCTGTTACCTTGGGCTCCGTGTATGACTTGGCTAGTCTTCCATCCATTCTAGTGCTGACGTGTGGCTCTGGCTGACTACCTGAACTGTGTATGACCCGGCTTGTCTGACTACCCCCACTGGTGCTGACTTGTGGCTCTGTTTGACTATTCTTTCATACTTTTCCCTGGTGATCAGACACCCAATCTAGTGCAGGCCTGGGGCTCTGGTAGACTTGCATAGCTGACTGCAGGCGTGAGTCAGTTTTCACCTTCTACTGACTGCAGGCGTGAGTCAGCATTTGCTCCTACTGACTGCAGGCGTGAGTCGGCATTCGCTCCTACTGACTGCAGGCGTGAGTCGGCATTCGCTCCTACTGACTGCAGGCGTGAGTCGGCATTCGCTCCTACTGACTGCAGGCGTGAGTCGGCATTCGCTCCTACTGACTGCAGGCGTGAGTCGGCATTCGCTCCTACTGACTGCAGGCGTGAGTCGGCATTCGCTCCTACTGACTGCAGGCGTGAGTCAGCATTTGCTCCTACTGACTGCAGGCGTGAGTCGGCATTCGCTCCTACTGACTGCAGGCGTGAGTCGGCATTCGCTCCTACTGACTGCAGGCGTGAGTCGGCATTCGCTCCTACTGACTGCAGGCGTGAGTCGGCATTCGCTCCTACTGACTGCAGGCGTGAGTCGGCATTCGCTCCTACTGACTGCAGGCGTGAGTCGGCATTCGCTCCTACTGACTGCAGGCGTGAGTCGGCATTCGCTCCTACTGACTGCAGGCGTGAGTCGGCATTCGCTCCTACTGACTGCAGGCGTGAGTCGGCATTCGCTCCTACTGACTGCAGGCGTGAGTCGGCATTCGCTCCTACTGACTTCAGGCGTGAGTCGGCATTCGCTCCTACTGACTGCAGGCGTGAGTCGGCATTCGCTCCTACTGACTGCAGGCGTGAGTCAGACCTCACTCCTCGTCAGATCGAGATCCTGGGTTCCAGTTCCTGTTCCTGGTTCCAGCTGAAACTTCCAGTGGCTAAGGCCTAGTCTCCAGCAGAGGTTTGTGATCCAGGTGTTCAGGGGTCAGCCAGACGTTCTGAAGATGTCAGTGGCTACTCCCTCTTCATGTGGAACTGAGTTTGTCGTGGTGGCTCAACCTCTCCAATCTGCTGAAGGTCAAGTCCTTCCTGGTATCCTTCTGGACCATGGTGATGACAGATACCAGCCTCTCTGGCTGGGGAGCGATCCTGGGTCGCCTGAGTGCTCAGGGTTGGTAGTCTCCGGAGGAATCTCTCCTTCCCATCATGTTGGAGCTTCAGGCGATATTTCATGCCCTTCTCCATTGGACACCCCAGCTGGAAGAATGCCCAGTCTGGGTCCAGTCCGACAATGCCATGGCCGTGGCTTACATCAACAAGCAGGGCGGAACAAGAAGTCTCGCTGCTTGGTTAAAGGTCAAGGCTATTTTGTCCTGGGCAGAAGAACACGTTCCTGCCATATCCGCAGTGCACATTCCTGGCGTAGACAACGTCATGGCAGACTTCCTTAGTCGACACATGGTGGAGAGTGGGAACTGCATCCAGAGGTGTTCACCCTCATTGTTCAGAATTGGGGCCTTCCTTGCATCAACCTGATGGCGACAAGACACAACCGGAAGGTTATGATGTTCTGCTCTCGCTGGAGGGAACCTCTAGATCTAGCGGTGGATGCCATGTCCATTCCTTGGTTATTTCCTCTGACTTACATCTTTCCTCCCCTCCCCATGTTGCACAGGGTGTTACAGAAATTGAGACTGGAGCGCTGTCCAGGCGTTCTGATTGCTCCGTCAGGCTTGGTTTCCGGAGGGTCTGGATCTGTCAGTGGCGGAGCCATTCCGGCTCCCTTGCCGTCCAGATCTTCTTATACAGAGTTTCCTGTGGAAGAAGGATGTTCATCGTCTAGCTTTGACGACTTGGAAATTGAATCCTTAATACTGAAGAAGAAAGGGTTTTCTTCTGGTGTGGTGGCTACTATGCTTAGTGCCCGCATACCTGTTTCTTCTAAGGCCTACCATTGTGTGTGGTTGACCTTTCTCTCTTGGTGTGCTGATAGGGACCTTTCTCAGGAATTTGATCAGCCTATGGTCCTAGCCTTCTTGCAGGATGGTGTGGATAAGGGCCTCAGTTTGAGTTCCCTTAAGGTTCAGACTTCTTTCTCTGTTTTCTTTCAGAGGCGCATTGCTATTCTTCCTAATTTCAAGGTTTTCTTCCAGGGCGTTGCTCATACTCGTCCTGTTTTCAAGACTCCCGCTCCTCAGTGGGATTTTATCTTGGTTTTGGGTGTTCTTCAGTGCCCTCCCTTTGAGTCCTTGGCTTCTATTCCTCTACGCCTTCTAGGCGTGGAAAATGGCCTTTCTCCTGTCGATTGTGTCTGTTCGCCGTGTCGCGGAGTTACATGGTCTGTCTTGTAGACAACACTTTTTGGTGTTTCACAAAGGCAAGGCAGTGCTTCACACTTCGCAGGAGTTTCTCCCGAAGGTGGGCTCTGAGTTTCACATTAATTAGGAGATTGTGGTGCCTTCTTTCTGCCCTGACCCTACTTCTGACAAGGAGAGGGATCTCCACTTGTTAGATGTGGTGCGTTGTCTCAAGTTTTATGTACATCGCACTGAGTCCATTAGACAGTCTGACGTGCTGTTCGTCATTCCTGAGGGCCCAGGGCAGGGAGACCTGCATCCAAAGTGACTATTGCATCTTGGATCAAGTCCACTGTTCGTAAGGCTTACGAGCTAAGGAAGAAGCCTGTTCCCTTTCAGGTCACGGCTCATTCTACTAGATCTATTGGGGCTTCTTGGGCTTACAAGAATCAGGCCTCCGCTTACCAGTTGTGCAAGGCTGCCATTTGGTCATCTGTGCACACATTTTCGAAGCACCACCGTGTTGATGTGCTGGCATCGGCTGATGCCAACTTTGGGATGAAGATCCTGGAGGCAGTCTTGCCTGTCTAGGATCTTCTGTTCTTGGTGCTTCCTTCACTTTTGAGCCCTGTTGGCTCTAGTTCCGTGTGCTGTGTAATAGTTCCTGGGGTGTTGTTACCCCTGTTCAGTGTCCGTTGACACTCCCTTGTTGTTGGGCTATTGCTGATCTGATGGTTCATATCTGCTCTGGTGACTTTGGGGGCCTTGATCCTGGTCCTTGCCTTACTTCCCGCCTCTGGGAGTAACTTCCCCAAAGTTACCAGTAACCTGTATTGGACGATAGAGAAAAGAGGATTTTAGTCTTTCCTGTTAAATCCATACAGGTTACTGGTCTCCCACCCTGTCAAGGGACCATGCTTGGCTCCCCTGTGGCAGACTGTGGGGGTCCTTCGGGGTCATGCTCACAGTAGTCTTCTTTCCCTTCTACTATATAGTCATAGTTAGTGTCTCTAATCTTTCTGGAGCTGATTGGCTAGCTGCAGCCAAGGAGGGAAGGTAGGCTCCACCCCCTGCATTCATTTCTAGAATTGTTCCTGCCTACTTAAAGGGGCGGATCGCCTACCCAAAGGTACCAGTAACCTGTATGGACTAAGAGAAAAGGATTTAACAGGTAAGACTAAAATACTCTTTTAGGGATAATAATGGATTATATTCAGGATTACACTGCAAAAAATAAGATTGTTAGCAGGAATCAACATGGTTTTATGAGGAACAGATCATGACAAACTAATCTTTTAAGCTTTTATGAAGAAGTAGGTAGTAACCTAGATACTGGTAAAAACAGATGTAGTATATCTAGATTTTGCAAAGGCATTTGATACAGTGCCATACAAGAGGCTGGGGTATAAAATAAGGAAATTGGGGCTAGCAGGTAACCTTTTGCAATTGGATAGAAAACTAGTTGAAGGATATGGAACATTGTGTTGCTCTAAATGGACAATTCTCCAATACAGTTAAAGTTGAGAGTGGAGTCCATCAGGGTTCAGTAATTGGTCCGCTGCTTTTTAAAGCGGAACTAACACCGCTAACAAACTTGCCCCACAGTAATTTCCCATCTGGCGACTAGCTGCTCAGTAGCACTAGTCGCCACAATTATTACCACATTAATGAGAATTAGCCATTGCTTCCGGGCTGACAGGCAGGAAGGAGCACAGACATCTTTCCATAATGACGTCTACGTGCTTGCGCCGTCAGTCCCAGCCTGCTCTAGGAGGCATTGCTAGAAGCTGTTCGGCTATGAAAGGGACTGACGGAGCAGGCGCGCAGACATCTTTCCATAGTGACGTCTGCTCTGTCAGTCCCTTTTGTAGCTGAATGGCTCCTAGCAATGCCTCCTAGAGGAGCCGGCTGGGACTGATAGGTGACAAGTGTAATGTAAGGGATCACCTTAGCACACCATGCTGTAATACGGTGCAGGATATCAGATCAATGCCATTACTGACCCGATATACAGGAACAAAGATGATGTCCACACACAAATGTCCAGGTTTAAGCTCTACTGACCAATTTTATTAATCACCATAAATGCACAACATTTTGGGGTATCTTCCCCTTTGACAGTCCTGGCTATATGCATTGTTCCTCTTTAAGTGGGTAGGTAAAGAACACACGTCTTTTCCTAAAAGGACAGAGTTGTACGAGTACAGTTTTGGAAAGACGAGAAGTTTGGAGGGAGGTTATAATATTATAAAGGTTGTTCTATGTACATTGTATGATCTCCTTTGTTTCATACAAATCTCCTGTTACTCTGTATGTTGCAGGTTTAGTGCCATTCAGTGCCCTGAGGCTGTACCAAGGTCCGCTGAGGAGATGTCCCAGCTCCGGAATGCAAATTGCCCACAGACAGAGGAAGTGCACGTTCCTCCCAAACCAGCCATCAATGGGCACATCCCAGCACCCACTGCTCCTAAAGCAAACACCCAGCAGACCAAGGGCATCATGGGAATGTTCAACCGACCAGCCTCAAAGCCTCCAGAAGCACAAAAGGAAACCAAATCTGAGCCCACAGAACCTGCTGTAAGTCTTACTTCCTGTGTCTGATCCACTTAGGGGTTTAACCCTTGGAGTGCCAGAGGGGTATAGAATGCACTGCACCCCTCTGGCACTTAAAGGGTTAATTCTGGGGCAAACCAGCTTCACCATATGGAAAAAGTAAACATTCCTATTGGTTTCATTGGAGCGTTTTTCCCCATAAGACCAGATGTCTGTGCCACACATTGGAAAACAATGCATTTCACACCTCTGGGGTTAACTCCTTGTGTGTTAGCAAGGTCTCTAACACATTCATTTGCAGTGAAGCGTTGACATGTAACGCTTTGAGTGCCAGAGGGGTGTGTGTGCGAGTTGCTCACCCCTCTGGCACGCAAAGATTTAAAATCCCCCACTGAAATACATGGTAATATATAATCCCTATGGTGCAGTTTATTTTCTCCAGAATGGCTTTGGAGACCTCTAGCATTCAAGGAGTTAAAATCTCCATTTTAATCGGTGAGAACTTGTATTTATTTACTATGGTGTATTTGGTTTACACCACGTCTTTGTTGTGCATATGGACAGCCATAAGTTTTGTGTAGCCGTTTTGTGTAGAAGTCTGTATTTCTGAGGGCAATCAGGTGACTGATGGTGTGTAATACTTCCAGTGACTCATTTTAGGTACACATGTAACAGGGCATGAACGCTTAGAGAACAAGTTAACAAATCCAGTGTACTGTAAAGGGTCAATAAAAACCATCTTAAACCCTTGTTTTTGCCCTCAGAGCTGAGGTAACTGGGTTTTCATAACTTAGAACTCCGTTCGCCCTCATTTTGCCATTCACATCATGGAGATCTGCAGGGCTGGGTGATGAGGTCAGCTCCATACGCTGCACTTACTGGAGTGAAAGCAGGTTTGCTCTCCATTGAAGCCCTGTGGTGGCACATTCACCATCAGTGGGCTACTGTAGAGAGGAGAGAAATCTCCCATGAGTGGCAACTGAGGTGCTGACGTTGCCCAGAATTGCACGTCTAAAATCAGTGATAGGAGGTGTTCTGATCTATAGGAAATCTGTACTCACAGCTCTGAGGGCACTGCCAAAAGTCTAAAAGGGTCTTTACTGACCATTTTAATGTCCCTTTTAAAGGAATTGTAAACTTTCCTTATGGAAAATAGGCCTAAGTTGTATATATAAACAGGATGCTCCTGGTCCTGGGAGATGCTTCAATCAAAAGCTATTACAGTTCTATTTAAATTTTATTTTAACCCTTTTAGTTCCAGAGGGGTATGCTTTGGGTACCCCTCCAGCACCTCTGGGGTGGGAATGAAGAAAAAAGCAAAAAAAAAAAAACAAACACTTTGAGTAATAACTATTTTAAATAAGGCATTTCCCAGCAGTGAGGGTAGTGTCTTTGGCAGCCCTTGCATTTTACCGTAATTAACATTTGTGGTGCTTCTTCTTTAACCCTTTGACTGCCAGAGCCAATGCCGTTTCTGTCTATTCTGGAAGTTAGCGGGTTACATTTTGTAACTTCGCCCTGTATTTTTGACCATTTGCGGATGGCTGTTTGATTGTAGTGCTGGACGATTAACCCTTTGAGTGCTAGAGAGGTACACAATGCATTGCGTACCCCTCTGGCACTCAAAGGGTTAAAAATAAAGTGGTGTCCACTTAGAGAAGACCTTGGATGATGTGTTGCCATCTTGTTTCTCCAGGTCACTGCGTCAGGCAGCAAAGCGTCGGCTAAATCGAATGCCATGAACAACTTCTTCGGGAAGGCGTCTCTAAGTGAGTAGAACTAAGATGACTCTTCCGAGAGCACGGGGGTCATTTTGTCCTGTTTCTGCAGTCACCTTCATGGGTCTAAAAGAGGTGCAATTGTGGAGTAAACCAACTGCTTCATGGGGTGGTATGAGAATCCCCATTTATTTAACCCCTTAGTGACGGCCGCGTGCAGATGCGGCCGTCACTTAACGCCCGTCTAACAATTTTTTTTTTTGTGTAAAAGAATCCGGAGTCCCCGAACGGCGTGCAACCGCGCGGGGAGCCGGATTTCCGGGACGTACATGTACGTCCTCTGTCACTAAGTGACAGCCACACAGGACGTACATGTACGTCCTGTGTCGCGAAGGGGTTAAATGAAGCTTTTAACCCTTTGAGTGCCAGAGGGGTATGCAACGCGTTGCAAAGCAATGGCACTCAAAGGCTTAACCTCTTGAATGCTAGATAGGTCTTGAAGACTGGTCTAGCATTCGGGGGGGTTAAACGCCCCATATAAAACATTCAGGATTTGCAGAATTTTCCTTTTAAAGTGATAGTAATGTCTCCCAATAAAAGCAGCTCCAATTAATCTTCATAGTATTTGGGCCATGGAGAGTGTTATTTCAATACTGTCAGAGTTGTAGTACAAGAGTAATTGAATGATATAGTATCCCCCTCCCACCCCTTTTACCTAGTGTAACACTGCTCATCTCAGATGTGGAATCTGCTCTCTTGACCGGACAGATCACAGCAAGGGACAATCTTCTTACTGTGATCATAAGGAAAACCCTGCCCCCCCTTGACAAGTTTTTCCTTATGATCACTGAAGATTGTCGCTCCCTGCGATCCATCTGGACAGTCTTGCAGCTCTGAGGTGAGCAGTGTTACATCAGTAAAAGGGGTGGGAGGGGGATACTTTATCATTCAAGGGTTAGTAATGTCTTGAATAAATAAAAAGTAATATTGTAGATACTAAAAAAATAAATCCATTGCTGCCAGTCCGATATAGGGACTTTCACTGATGTCAGCTGTATAGCTGACAGAGATTCGTGTCGGCCGACTTGAGGCGGCTCTTCATTAGAGCCAAAAGAGGTCTACAAAGTGTGCCTGCTGAAGGGCCGCCTGCTGGTCCTGGGACCAGGGTCTTCTGTCACCTAGAGGCTGACGTCAGGGAAAGGGGAGGGAGGGGGGAATTGTATCACCGTATAGCTCTCAAACCATAAAGGCCTGAGAGATCAGGCTGGCCGCAATCGATTTATTTTTTGAATATCTGCAATATTAATTTTTATTTATTCAAGACATTACTAACCCTTTCAGTTACTCTTGAACTACAACTCTACCAGTATTGAAATAACACTCTCCATGGCCTAAATACTATGATGATTAATTGGAGCTGTTGTATTTGTGACAGAATGAGATTCTGATCATTTGACCGGATGGCTGTTCAGCAGAGCCGCCATAACATTGTCTACATAGAAATTCTTCATTGGAACGGTCTTCAAAGTGAGCCTGCAAACCAGGCTCCAAATGGTTTTATACCCGAGTGTAGTGGAGAGAGCTGCTCAGTGGTAACTGAAGATCTATCAGTAGTTCACAAGATAGCAGTTGGGAGATCCCTACACTAAGGTCTGATAAATAGAAGATAACTTCTCCAGTGAGATAAACTCTCCAGTTCCTATGTTATTCTATGGGAGAGATTTAGTTATAGACTACAGGGGGAGATGTACTAAGGTGTGATAAAGAGGAGATAACTTCTCCAGTGAGATAAACTCTCCAGTTCCTATGTTATTCTATGGGAGAGATTTAATTATAGACTACAGGGGGAGATGTACTAAGGTGTGATAAAGAGGAGATAACTTCTCCAGTGAGATAAACTCTCCAGTTCCTATGTTATTCTATGGGAGATCTTTAGTTATAGACTACAGGGAGAGATGTACTAAGGTGTGATAAAGAAGAGATAACTTCTCCAGTGAGAGAAACTCTCCAGTTCCTATGTTATTCTATGGGAGAGATTTAGTTATAGACTACAGGGGAGATGTACTAAGGTGTGATAAAGAGGAGATAACATCTCCAGTGAGATAAACTCTTCAGTTCCTATGTTATTCTATGGGAGAGATTTAATTATAGACTACAGGGGAGATGTTCTAAGGTGTGATAAAGAGGAGATTACTTCTCCAGTGAGATAAACTCTCCAGTTCCTATGTTGTTCTGTGGGGTCTATGACTTAAGATCTCTCAGGTTGGAGACCTGTTAGTGCATAGATCCCATAGAATAACATATGAACACAAAAGCTCACACTGAGGAAGTTATCTCCACTTTATCACACCTCGGTGCAGCTTCCCCCAGGAGCCACTGTTGCTAACGGTTTAACTCTGTAAGCACCAGAGTGGTGTGCAGTGCACGGCTTTGCTCCCCACTGTGAACCTTAAAGGGTGAATATGAAAAGCAGTGTTTTACTACAGTATATGATTTCTGAATAAATGTTTGCTACACTGTTAACCCTTTGAGTGGCAGGGGCCCTTTGGCACTCAGGGTTAATTTGTGAATTACATGGTCTGTTTTATATATGTTCGTTTGAATATGTTCAGACAAAATAAGAGACGTGTCATCCACCAAAGATGCCATTAAAGAGGAAAAGGCCGCATCTCCAACTCCTCCCCCTGTCAGAGATGAGACGCCCCCAGAGCAAGCGGTAAAGCCCCCCGAGAAAGCAGTAAAACCAAGTGAGCCGGCAAAAGCCCCATCGAAAGAAAAGAAAAGGTAATTTCAAGGGGGAGGCTGCAGCGTTCATATTGCATGACTCCGTTACATGTCTGCTCGCATCTGTAAATGACACAGGATCCCTAATATGTCTTAACCCATTAAGGACTATAAAGGGTTTGCATTGCATGCACCTCTGGTCCGTTAAAGAAAAACAAAGTTTCAGCGGTAATAACTTTTGAATTAACCATTACGTTGTATGGATGGACACGATGTGGCAAGTCTGGCTTGTATTGGCTGCAATGAAATATAAATAAATGGCCCTCATGTTCCGAACTCCCCCCAATGGTCAGAACTCATTGAGGGCATCAAGACCCCTCCTGATACCCACCAGCTATTGACCTCCCAGCCGTTAGGGCTAGAAGAGCAACAGAGGCAACTGCAGGAATCAGTCTGCTTCCACTCCTACCCAAACCTCCAGGTAGGAGCGGATGGCATCTGGTGAACACTGGTGGTGTGAAGGGCTGTCCCTAATCCTGCCCGTTCCTACTCTGGTCTCCTGCAGTCACCTCTGTTGGTATCCTAGCCCTATCGACTGGGAGATCAATACTTGGGGGGACATCAGGAAGGGTCCTGATGCCCCCGAACGAGGTCTGTTTAATTAAATAAAGTGTCTCTGCTGGAGAGCCACTCTGCTCTCCAAGTTCTTCACCATTGCCAACAGCTGGGGGAGCATCAGGAGGGGTCCTAAGTGGGGGCATGGTGAGCTGTTTTTATTTTTTTCACATTGTAGCCACTGCATGCCAGAAGAACCAAATAGGTTTGAGAAACTAAAATTATCTACAGTAAGGTGTGTGTGTGTGCTAGAGGGGGTGTCCACAAAGCAAAACTTTGGATATCTCTCTGCCACTAAAAGGGTTAAAAGTCCATTTTAAATCCGTAGGAATTTGGTGAATGCCTTTTAGTTCCTTATGTTTTCATTTAGTTTTCCCAGGAATCAGTCTTAGCCTCAATACATAAGGCCCGATGTGTGTAAAATCCAGTCTCATTGAAAATTAATGGGAAAGGTGAATGTTACGTTTTATACCTAAATAATTCTTATTTGCCTCCATGTAATTCAGGATAAAAAGGGCCGAAATGTCTGACAGCGACGAGGAAGGGGAAAAAGTGGTGAAGAAGAGACGGCGGATCAAACGGCCGAAGTCTGACAGCAGCGATGATGAAAGTAAGTGATAAGAAGGTGCTGGACTATTATGGCTTTGTTTCCTGCCCCCTGGGTGTACGTGCATTAAAGGGATAGTAATACTTAAGATGTAAAAAAACATATGTTGCAGGGTTTATCCCCCTGAGTAAAACAAGGGCACTCACACTGCTGAGAGATATTTTATTAAAAAATTACAACAGCTCAAACTTGAATTTTTTTAGGTGCAATATCACAGTGGCCTGAAAATTTACAGTGGCGCTGTTGCTACACCATCCTATGGAGATTTATGGTCTACGGACCAGAGCAGTCCATAGAATGGTGTTGCAACAGCGCCACAAAATTTTCAGGCCGCTGTGATATTGCACCTAAAAAAATTTAACTTTGAGCTGTAATAACTTTTGAATAAAACACCTTTCAGCAGTGGGAGTACCCTTGTTTTACTCAGGGGGATAAACCATACAACATTTTTTTTTTTTTTTACATTTTAAGTATTACTATCCCTTTAAAGTCTGGGAGTGAATGTCTGGCCATAGTGCAAGAGATTGTAGAGCACTGCTTTAATTTAAAGGTACATTACACCACAAAATGAAACTGGGTGATATTTTAAAGCGGAACTAGCACCCCACACAATCTTTACCTTCACTAAGTCCCCATCTGGTGACTAGCTGCTTAGTAGCGCTAGTCGCCAGAATAATTACCTTATTTAATACATTTCTGCTCCCTTCCATGGGTGACAGGCAGGACGGAGCGCGGACATCTTGCCATTGTGACGTCTGCGCGCCTGCGTTGTAGACAGTGAATGCTGTTAACTCTTTTAGTGCCATAGGCACTGCACACACCTCTGGCAATCAAAGGGTTAATGTATTGAGATTAGCACCCACTGCTCGTCTATTCGAAGAGGCTGCTAACCTTAGATCAGACCATAAATCACTTCTGAGACCCCTATCAAGGCCGCTATGGTAATTGGTGCCCTGGAAATATCAGACATTCGAGCCCCCAGAGAGCATATGTCAGATTAGATTTTAGGCCTCAGAAAACCTAGAATGACAGAGGGTAGCATAGTGTACAGCAGCGATAGGCAGCCCTGGTACTCAAGAGCATGTTTTAAGGATATCCCAGCTGGAACACTGGTGGACTAATTACTGGTTCAGTCACCTTAATTGGTCCTAAAAGCTTGTACTCTTGAGCACACCTGGTGTACATGGTATTTAGGTGTGTATAACTCCAGCTCATTTTAGGTATATGTTACTTTAAGAGACAAGAAGAATTGTGAGGAGCACCCATCAAGCTCGAACAAGATTAAGTGTCTTGTTCTAGGCATGGTAGCCTCTCAGTGGTGCTACAACTCACGTTTTTCACTCCCATGTGCCATTGCAGAGAGGAAATCTCCATGTCCATATCAGACTGGTCCTGCCCACAGACAGTCCAGCTCCGAAATGTCAGGCAAATCCTCTCTGCACGAGAGAAACAGCATAACCACAGACGTACGTTTCGGCCTATATGGGCCTCATCGGTGCGGTGGCGCTGAATCCCTCTAGGCACACGGAAGCAAGGGCCCATGCCTGGGATGCCCTTATACTTAGGGAGACAAAAAGAATTGTGAGGAGCACCCATCAAGCACGAGCAAGATTAAGTGTCTTGTTCTATGCATGGTAGCCTCTCAATGGTGATATGGAGATTTCCTCTCTGCAATGGCACATGGGAGTGAAAAACGTGAGTTGTAGCACCATTGAGAGGCTACCATGCCTAGAACAAGACACTTAATCTTGTTCGTGCTTGATGGGTGCTCCTCACAATTCTTTTTGTCTCCATATGTTACTTTAACCCCTTAAGGACCAGCGGTCCCGGGGTGTGTGGTCTTTAAGGACCAGATAGGGAAGTTCGACATGCCGCCCCAAGTGACTGATCACGTGTGCCGGCACGCCGAATGAGGGACTGAAAGAGATCGCTCTGGTCTTGGAGCGATCAACTTCAGTCCCTGGTATTACTCACAGCGCTTCTGCAGGAGCACAGTGAGTAAAAGTGTTTTAAAATAAAAGCAATTCCAATTAATCTTCATAGTATTTGTGCCATGGAGAGTGTTATTTCAATACTGTCAGAGTTGTAGTTCAAAAATAATTGAATGATAAAGTATCCCCTCCCGTCCCTTTTACCTAGTGTAACACTGCTCTCCTCAGATGTGGAATCTGGTCTCTTGACCGTACAGATCACAGCAAGGGACAATCTTCTTACTGTGAGAACAATGAAAACCCTGCCCCCCTTAACAGGTTTTTCCTTATGATCACTGAAGATTGTCCCTTTCTGCAATCTACCTGGACACTCCCTGCTGCTCTGAGGTGAGCAGTGTTATATCAGTAGAAAGGGCGGGAGGGGGATACTTTATCATTCAATTACTCTTGTACTACAACTCTGACAGTAATGAAATAACACTCTCCATGGCCCAAATACGATGAAGATTAATTGTAGCTGCTTTTATTGTGAAACATTACTATCCCTTTAACATCTTGGATGCTAGAGACGTGTCTCCAGTTTTTTACTTTATGTATTTAGTTTTGAAGCCTGGGGTGTGCTGTCCTCATGGCTGAGGGTGAAGGGAGTTGTAGTCCACTGGTTGATATGTCTCAGGTTAAAACCCCCTAATTTAGACACCTGTTAAACCTAATGATTATATTTTTCTCTTTTGATGGTCTGATCCCTAAAATTACTGATGCTGCCATTGCCATTTATACTGTAGGAAAGACCGAGTAAAGCGAGAAGGAGACATGATCATATAAACACTGGAGTCTGTAAAATGTAGCCCTTTAATTATAATATACATGGCTGGCAAAACTGATCTTCCCTCCTCAAAACAATAGCAATTGTTGACATCTACCAACCACCTAATACACTGGCACGGTCCCTTTCGCACATAGCCTATAGCCATACCTGCACAAAGTAAACAAAACCGACCAAAACTCAACGTTTTACTGATAACTCTAACAGTAACATTTAAAAAGATAACAACCTTTTAGAAGGTTATTGTAAATGTCTACAACCCCCCTAACCATTCCCATCCCTCAACTAAAATAGGCAATGAAACAATACAGTGCCCAATATCAATAGCTAACAAATTCAGCATCTACTTCATTGGATGTGCCACCTCCCTGATTACACAAAAGTAATATGGAAGTAGAAAGGTGCATTGACCCGTCTGTCACCTTTTCCCTGGTCCAGCAGAACTGCTGAATTCAGTTTCTTTGCAAGATCAGATAGTGAAATATATGACCACCTCCTCAACCCAAAAATGACATTGCAGTCCAGTCCTGACCAACTGCAGCAATGTTACTAAAGCCAAGTGCCTCAGTCACTGCCCATCCCATTGTATCCATAATTCCTCCTTGACATCTGGGTATATGCCTAAAACATGGAAAGTGTCTTGGGTTGTGCCAAATGGCACTCAAAGTTAACCTTTTACAGCTATCACCTACCAAACCGAAGCCTTTTAATTTATGCAGTAACCTGTTGTGAGTCACTGTGTCAAAGGCTTTTGCAAAATCCAAGTATACAACATCAACAGCAATTCCCCTGTCCAAATCACTACTTACTCTTTCGTAAAATGCAAGTAAATTATTCTGACATGATCTGTTATTCATAAAACCATGCTGGATCCTACTAATGATATTGTTGGCCTTCACAGTTCTGAATACTATCAATTAGTAACCCTTCTAATATCTTACCCTTTGTGTGAAGAACCAAGCTTCAGTGGCGCAGTTAGGCATTTTCCAACACATTCACAAAATACTAGCGGGTCAGTGAAGCCGATTTTACTATAAAGAACAGGAGTACTTCTGGCGCAAACCAACAGCAAAATAGAGGACATATAAATATGACAAAATACCCATTCATTTAAATTGGGATTTTAATGAATGCTGGAGGTCTCCAATGCATTGAAAAGCATGTGCCATTGGAGTATTCATGTATTCGCACTTTATTAATGAACGAGAACAAACATGTTAATAAATCTGATAATGGCATGCCACTGCACATCTGCAATTCACAGGTTAACACGTTGAATACAAGAGGGTGTGTGACGCATTGTTAATATTTTGCCCACATCTCTGTGACGTTAATAAACAGACCACACGGTTGTTTTATTTCACACCTGCACACTGTCTGCCACGTTCACCTCTACAGCTCTCCTGTAATTTCCTGCCAAGACCTAGCCATTCACACCATCAGACAGCAAATGGCTGTCTATTTATTTCTCATTATTTCTCCACGTCAAGGCACCACGCAGGTTGGCGCTGCCAGCCCTTTGTAGCCTGGTGAAAGCCTTCACACCATTCTCTCACTTTGATGTACTGTTTAATATCTTTGTTGTGCCCCACGGAGCTGTGGATTTAGTCCCAGCCATGTTTGCCTCCCATCTTAATTGGAACTGGCAGCTGCCACTGTGCTCAAAAGCAATTCATACATTTAGAGAGGAGCGAAAGGGCCTCCCTGCACAGCCAGAGCTTGGAGCATCAGTGACGCGAGACTGCATCAGTCTATTGTATCTCTCTCCTCAAAACACTGCTCTCTACCTCATAGAGTCGCTTCTCGCTAAGCTGGAAAAGGTCACTGCATCACAGGCTGCTAAGTATAGAGCGCTGGGAAACGCTTTGGAGATCACAAAGGCTTGAGTAGTTCAGTGTGCTTAATTGATTGAAAGGAGCCTGTTTCTAGAATTTTCTTCTTCTCTAAGCCTGTGTGTGACAGGGGGAAAAGAAACACGTTGCTTTACAATGCTATGCTTTCCTCTCTGGCAAACACAGGGTTAAAGTGACATCTTCTCTTATAACCATAGTAATATAGCAGAGGCTCTTGAGTGAATATAAAATACAGTCCCTTTCAGAATAGATTGATCTTCGATATGTGTATGCACCACAAAGAGGTCTATCCCACAGGTGTCTTGCTGTTGTGCCTCCCACTGAGGTCTGACTCTCCTCCGTATTCCAACAAGTAACAAATAACCAGTGAGTGGGAGCCGGGTGGCTAGACTTATTCTATCTAATACAAATCAGACAAAACAGTCTTACAAAACAGCTTAGGACAGTGGTTCTCAATCTTTTTGTGTTCAGGGCACACCTAACACATAATCTAGAACATTCAGGGCACCCCTACCATATTTAATGTACTTTATCAAGGGCATAATGAAGGGTACAATAAATAAATATACAGTTATTATTAGGTCTTCCAATCAAAGTAGCAAAACTAAAATATTGTGCAGAACAATTTCTATTGATCTTTATTTAAAAGTCCATTATTGTTCGTCTTCATAGAAAATGTGGGGGCACCCTAAGATGATGTCTGTGGCACACCAAAGGGCCACGGCACCCTGGTTGAGAATCACTGGCTTAGGAATTAACCCTTTCCCAGATGGCAGGCATATAGTGCACCTTGGGTGTAGCAAATTTATTATGCTTGCATAGATCTATATTTGTATATTTTGTAGTTTGCAATATTTTAAGATAGATCCGCTCTTATTAGTTTTTATGTCTGTAGTATCCACCCTGTATTATTAAAGATTATTGTACATCACCTTCTTTTCGTATTTTCGCTATTTTGTCTGATTTGTATTAGATATAATATATTCGGGATACTGTTAAGTGTATCTTTTTTTTTTAAGTCATAGTAATGTCCTGAGTATTTAAACTCCATATATGATTCTCCTTGCTTAATAAAGCTTATCGCTAAGATTTGTTTTGCTCAGATTTCATTCATTCGTGAGATATTACCCTTCATAGTTTACTGGCATTGGAAGTCCGTCGGCCATCTTTAAAAATCTTCTGATCCTGCGTGTGCTCGTGATGTCTGTCTCTTCTATGCACGCTCCACTGAAATACCCGATGGGAGGGGGTGAAGCGCTCCATACATCCTCCCTATGTCACTCACACAGGAAGCAAATGAGCCTCACCGCTCACTTTAAAAAAGTAGATCTGGCTCTGCAGAGCAAGCGACACGTCATTGCAGAGGGGGCAGGCTTTCACATAGTCTGCACTGAAATTTGTTCCTCCACAGGATCTGTCATGTCGGCCGACACCAAGTCGGCTCTAACAGAATTACAGGCAGTTTGGTGAAAAGGGGCGGGAGGGGAAGACTTCAACAACGATTTTTGGATGAACGGTAGAGACACAGACATTAAAACCAGGGTCATACCTTCTAAAAACTTTACTTAATCAAACTAGGGCAAATTTTTGCTAGACATTACTATCCCTTTAAAGGGATAGTAATACTTCGTTTTAACTTTATTTTATTTTGTAGGCATTAAAAAAACATGAAGAATGATATAAGTCTTATCTCTCAAACCTTTATGGTTTGAGAGATATTCACAAGTAAAGTTTCCCCTCCCGCCCCTTTTACCTAGTGTAAGCCATCTCTTCTCAGATGTGGAATCCAGTCCATAGACCAGACAGATAACAGCAGGGGACAATCTTCTTCCTATGAGAACAATGAAAGCCCTGCCCCCCTTGACAAGCTTTTCAGGTTTTTCCCTTATCTTAATTGAAGATTGTCCCTCTCTGCAGTCTACCTGGGCACCTCCCTTCTGATCTGGCTGAGCAGTGTTACATCAGTAAAAGGGGCTGGAGGGGGATACTTTGTCATTGAATTACTCTTGAACTACAACTCTGACAGAATTGAAATAACACTCTCCAAAGTCCAAATACTATGATGATTAATTAGAGCGGCTTTTATTATGAAACATTACTATCCCTTTAAGGGCCAAGTCTAACCACCCTGAAGGTGCCAGCGCCGGCTTCCATTCACTGGTCACAACCTCTTTTATCTCGTTACATAATGTGCAAGTAAATAACTTGTAAAGTCAAATTGCCTTTGCTTTTTATTTGTATACTATTTGAAGAGCCCGTGTACATAGGCAACAGTGCCGGCCGGCCGCGATGCAGTCATGCTCAGTAGAGACTGCCTGTTATGCGGGGCGCTTTGAATTCAGACTGCGGTCCTCTCTGCGCACCCGCAGTAGAGACTGCCTGTGAGGCGTCTGATACAGAGCGAGGCAATCCAAATTCAGACTGTGGTCTGCGGTCTGAATTCGGAGCGCCCCGTATCAGTCGCGTCATGGGCAGTCTCTGCTGCGCATGACTGCGTCGTTACAAACTTTTAGCAAATTATTATATCGGATATGTTAACTTTTAGGCCCGACCGGACTTTTATCTGTTCTGAAGGAGCTTTCTGCTGGGAAGTGTGAAGAGTGATACGATTTAACACTATCCTTGCCTGCCTACACTACAGCATACAGAACACTCAGTGTTCCAAGAGAGTTCTACATTGTATCAGTGTCTCTGCTCTCACAATTCATGACAGAAAGCTTTCTGAAAACAAAGTGCATAATATTATTTTAAGTCAAGATGGGGGTGACTTATTTTAATTAGTAGATTCACTCTTAAAGGGATAGTAATACTTGAAAATAAGTTTATTTTATATTGTAGCCCTTAAAAAAAACTTGAAAAATGATATAAGTCTTATCTCCCAAACCTTTATGGTTTGGGAGATATTCAGAAGTAAAGTTTCCCCTGGAGTGACGTCATTGCTCCACCCTTCAGATTTGGAATCCGGTCCCGGGACCGGCTGTGCCTCTCCAGAAGTGCTGAGATCATGATCTTTAAAAATAATTTCTTAATTGGCAAGCCAGGCACACTTTGTACACAGTTCCAATGAAGTAGTTCTTTTCAAAGATCGTGATCTCGGCACTGCTAAAGAACTGCCGGTTGCTCTGTGGACCGAATTCCAAATCTGTCCACTAGATGGCAGACTTGGCTGAAACAGCAAGGAAAAGTGAACTTTACTATATTTTACATGTGAATATCTCCCAAACCATAAAGGTTTGGGAGATAAGACTTATATCATCTTTCATGGTTTTTAAGGGCTACAATATAAAATACAATTATTTTCAAGTATTACTATCCCTTTAAGCAAGATTGTTAATTGTAAACTTCTACGTATGTATATATAATATTACACAATATATCTATGATAGTATTGATCCAAAAATGCGCCTCTGTATCTTGAATATGACCCTTATGTCTTCTCCTTTCTCTAGCTGGTCCTCCTCCTCCTGAGGTGAAGACTCCTTCCCCTCCTCCTTCTCCACCTCACCCTCCGCCTCCAGAACCAGCTCTGAAGACTGAAGCAGAATCTCAGTCACGGGTAAGGGCCCCAAAACGTCCATAGAACCGTTACTTAGTAATAATAACTAGTATTTATTTAGCGCCTTTCTCCCAGTGAGACTCAAAGGTCTTTCAGCGCACGCTCTCGGAATTAACCAAATCGGCAGCTGAATAATAGGTGTTATTATTACCCAATCAATGGTACTCATTTATCAGCCTCGGAAGGATGAAGGGCTGAGTTGACCCTGCCGAGATTCGAACCTGAAACCTTGCGGTTTGAATAGGCTCCATAGTTGGGGAATTTACCACTGAGCTATCTCACTTATCTGATATGTTTATACAGTGTCGGTACTGTCTGTCACCCAAGATAAACTGTTATCGGAATGTATATTCTGAAATAGATTGCCTTTATATGAGACATAGGGGGAGATTCACTAACTGGTGATAACATGGAGATGACCTCGCCAGTTTATCACTTCTCCAATTCCTGTGTTATTCTATGGGGCCTATTCACTAAGATTTTCAGAGTTGCAGAAATGTTAGTGAATAGGCTTCATAGAATAACACAGGAGTTGGAGAAGTTATCTCCTCTTTATCACCTCTTTATCACCGCCTAGTGAATCTCTCCCATAATGTTGTAATTTTCACACATGTAAATGTCTGCATATCTTGATATAACTTTTTTGCATGTCCTGTTTTACAGTAGACTGGGGGAAGCCATTTTCTTTCTTCACGTCTCTCTCCCCACTGTGTAATTAGTCATGTGCAGAGAACAGTGGCTTCCCACAGGCTGCACGAAAAAACGCACATGCAGGTGTCCTCTTTTACCAAAGTGTTGCAGTGTTGACTTGTGATTTTCTCTTATGTCTGATGGAGGACACAGAGACCACGTGTAAACTTCCATCCACAAGGAGGCAGGCTCTTAGAGACTTACTACAACAAAGAACTCTTCTCCTCACACTTCCTACTCATAGTTTACTCCTAGGCTCTGGCTACTGACTGTGTTCTGCTTTTTTAAGCGTACCAAGGAGACAGACCGAAACTGTGTGTGTGTGTGTGTGTGTGTGTGTGTGTGTGTGTGTGTGTGTGTGTGTGTGTGTGTGTGTGTGTGTGTGTCTCTGTCTGTCTGTCTGTCTGTCTGTCTGTCTGTCTGTGTGTGTTTGCTGCTGTATGCACCTGGGACTAAGTTTAGCTGTTACTTTCTTTTGGGGCGAGCTTTTCTAGACCAGTTGTCTTCACTTACTGTGGACAGAAAGTACTAACTGCCCTATGAATGTTGGCCTTGTGTTTTTTTGCTTTTGTTTTTTTTCCAAGAAGTGACATCTTCAGTCTGTCGTGGATGTTATGATCATGGAGGCGGTCATGACAGTTGTTAGAATAGGCAGAGTGTAAGAACCTACTTAGGGTTGCGTGATGCAATGCAAATCGGTTTGCTCACCCCTTTTATCCTTAAAGGGTTAAGATTACCATATATACCATATACAGTGAGCAGGGTTTGAGGTGGTGTGGTCCTGATAGCAAATGTCATGTCCGCCTCCATGGAGATTACATCCAGGACTGATTTGAAGATATTTTCTCTTGAAGCAAGGGAGAAATTCATAGGAGCTATTAGGCGTTTATAGACATAGTAAGGGCAAGGCTTCTGTCGTCATCTTGATCAATCCTGAATGTCTCCCAGTTCTATGTGCACTCTGTATCCATTTCACTGGAATGCTGCTCATGTTAA
This sequence comes from Rhinophrynus dorsalis, assembly GCA_037306005.1. Lineage (NCBI taxonomy): Eukaryota > Metazoa > Chordata > Amphibia > Anura > Rhinophrynidae > Rhinophrynus > Rhinophrynus dorsalis. The sequence continues at coordinate 623,348,507 of CM074719.1, read as the reverse complement.
TGCACAGACTGATCTATAAGTAAATATGGGTAGTCTAAGAACATGCTAGAAGCCTTCAAATATGGCTGATGCATGGGCACCAGGGGAGCTAAGCAGAAGACAAGTTGGAGGGTAAGGAATATCCAAAGGACAGCAGCCCCCACAACCGACAACATAACAATTACACCTGTGCAGTGCACAAGATATCAGCACACACCATGACCACCACAGCACAATGTGCAGCACAGTGCACACAAAATCACACATGGCATGTACAATACACACTGCATAACAAATAGTGTGTACGGAGGGACGTTTTGGGTTGTCAAATCAAAGATACAAGTTTCCTTTTAAGGGTTTCCATGCTTGAGAGCAGCAAGCAAAAGGCAATAGACTGACTGATCCTGTCCTGTTGTATTCCCTGAGGACGGGTTTGAGAACATCTATCATGGACCCCTATAGAACGTGTGGAATGGCCCTCTCACAATTTCCATTATTGTGTATCGTACTGGGTTCATAGGTCTGACCAAACAAATACTAGCTGGCATATGATTGGTAAAAAAACAAAACAAAAAAACGAAACCGTATTGTAGCATTAGGGTGTCCAAAATAGATGTTTAGTTTTCAGCAGATATGCTTTTTGTGTGAAAATGCTAAATCTGCTCCTTATTGGACAGACAGAGCTGTACGCACAAAGAAAGCAGGGACATTTGCTGTCAAACCTACTGGACGATAGGGAACGTGGACATTTCATTGGTTAAAATTAGTCTTTTAGCACCTTGAATGCTGGAGAGGTCACTTCGCAATCCGTTGGAGATCTCAAGGTGCTGAAGGTCCCATCTAATCCAATGGGAATAGGTGATTTATTTTTTTGTGTCCCCTATTGTGCCGTTTGTTTGTTTGCTCCTGAACTGCTTGAATTTCGTCTCTTGAATATGGTCCCTAGTTTTCCATGTAAAAGTTTCTCCTCAAATAGATTTATTTAAAAAAAAAAAAAAAAAGGAGGGGGGATTGCAATACAAAAAATCATCTCTGTAACCTTTTTCCACAGCCGCAACCTGGAGGGAAGAGAAGAAAACGTAAACGCGTCTTAAAATCAAAGACTTTCCTGGATGAGGATGGAAGTATAGGTAAGATACGTGTAATTAAAAACCAAATCTAGAGCAAACCAAAGAAACTCCCCAAAATGCCCAATATTTAAACCTTGGAGTGCCAGAGGGGAGTCTGACTAAGAAAAGCAATGTGTCAGACACCCCTGTGGAGGTCAGTGTTAAATGGGAATCCTATAGAGGTCTCCAGTGCATTGCAGGGCTCCGGGGGGCCTTTCGCTAGGAGGCAAATTCTGTAAATCCATTGTTTGATAAAGGGCAACTATCATTAGACAATATTCTTCGTGGGGGAGCATCATTATAAAATGACAGCTCCCCCCCCCCCCCAATGGTCTTCTTATCCCACCTTTTGCTAGTGTTGACGTTAAGTAGTTTGCATTTGACTCTCATTTAAAAATGAATAATTGAAAGAAAAAAAAAGTTCAACTTTGTTTTCTTTGGTCTCATTAACTTAGCATAATTTAGTGTAGTGGTAAATCTCAGCAAATATAGATGCGGATTATATACTTGTATTATTATAATTATATGGATTCCTGCTTTTCTATTACTCGAACAAATGTGGGCCCTAATTGGCTCCTAACATTTGTCTGATTCCAAAGACCTTATTAAATGTTTGGCCCTTTTCTCTACTATAGTTGCAGCAATTTTCATGCCTGTACATCTCACTGACAGTCTTGCATGTGGTGTGCATCATAGGGTTTTAGCAACCTTAAATATTTGTTACAGTTGTGTAGTGTTGTGATGCCTCTGGAAAGAGTTTCTGCTGTATATCACTCAGGTTATACCGTTCTTGGACTAAAACTCCTAATATCCTCCTCAGGCTGTTTGCCAGTTAAAGGGATAGTAATGTTTCATAATAAAGGCAGCTCTAATTAATCATCATAGTATTTGGACTTTGGAGAGTGTTATTTCAATTCTGTCAGAGTTGTAGTTCAAGAGTAATTGAATGACAAAGTATCCCCCTCCCGCCCCTTTTACTGATCTAGCACTGCTCAGCCAGATCAGAAGGGAGGTGCCCAGGTAGACTTCAGAGAGGGACAATCTTCATTTAAGATGAGGGAAAAGCCTGAAAAACTTGTCAAGGGGGGCAGGGCTTTCATTGTTCTCATAGGAAGAAGATTGTCCCCTTCTGTTATCTGTTTGGTCTATGGACTGCATTCCACATCTGAGAAGAGATGGCTTACACTAGGTAAAAGGGGCGGGAGGGGAAACTTTGCTTGTGAATATCTCTCAAACCATAAAGGTTTGAGAGATCAGACTTATATCATCCTTCATGTTTTTTTAATGCCTATAAAATAAAGTTAAAACTAAGTATTACTACCCTTTAAGTATGATGGGGGTTGTAGTTTAACAACAGCCAAAGGGTAACACTAGTCTATTACTGTGTTATAATAATGCATGTCTTCCCTGTGTACAATCATCATTCCTCCTCCTTCCAGTGACCGAGAAGGCCTACGTGAGCGAGTCTTGTACCGACAGTGAAGAAGAGTTTACCAAACCCAAACCAGCAGCTGTGCAGAAGCCATCAACTACAGGAGCCGCAAAGCAAGAGCCCAAAGAGACTAAAACCTCTAAAAAGGCATCTGTGGCCAAGGGAGGCACCAAGCAAGCTTCTATTATGGGATTCTTTCAGAAGAAGTGATATGGGCCTTTACAGACTTGATAAAAGACTTCATATTTGCCATTAAGATGTTTTCTTGTAATATAGTTAAATCCATGGTGTTTATGCCATACTTGTGGATTCTGAATTTGTTTTTGGACTACTACATTTCTGTCAAGGAAAACATAATTTTTATTGTAGTGAACTGTACGCACTGACCATCAGTACCGCCACAATCCCATAGAAAGTGGTTGTGAAGGGTATCGGCGGCATTCAAAGGGACTTTCAGCTGGTTAGAAACATGGATTCTGTTTATAAGCTGTTAGAGATAATGTCTCGAGCCTATTGTTTGGAAAACTAGACACGAGTGACCCAAAGCCTCTTACTATTTGCTCTTGTATTACATGTTTCTGTAAAGTTACCTTATCTACACAAGGACTGATAAAGAAAGATTAATAATATGTCTGTGGAGATAGGAAACCTGTTAATAAAACTATTTTTGTAAACTATAATTAACCTGTGTTTAACTCTCCGGATGCTATAGATCTCTCTGTGTTGGAGACCTCTGTAGCATCCAAGAGTCTAACCGATGACTTATTCCTTCCATTGCATCGCGTTACCTTAACCCTTTGAATGCCCAAGGGGGGTGTACAACACATTGCTTTACAATGTGTTGCATACTTCTCTGGCATTCAAAGGGTTAATGAACTTCATTGGTTCACGTTTGTCACAGGACATTCTTTAAATGGATCATTTGTTACTGAAATGAGGTTTACAGAGAGTAATAAATGAAACAGCTATTTACTGTAAATAAATAAATTACGTTTCATTGTGAGGGATGGAAACGCGTCAGCTCTTTACAGCTCATTCTTGTTACTCAGATTCTGAGGCCTAAGTATAACGATATATTACTTATTTGTACCCATAACACACTCAACAAATGGCACACAAATTGTCAGGGGTGCCCCGAAGTATCTAAATTACATATTAAGGGTGTGCTGCACAAAAAGCAATGCTTTGCGTACCCCTCTGGAGCTCAAAGGGTTAAGGACTGTTGCCGGCGGATTTGCATTAAGGACTGGTGATGGTCCTGGCCATCCCAGAATCCATTCCTTTAAATAAATAAATAATCGTCCTTAACAACTGCCCACCCACGGATCCGGTGGTTGTTAAGGTGTTAAACATATTGGTGAAAAAAGAGAAATGGTAAAGTACGGCTAATAATATTAGCCAGCAATGGGTAGATATGTGCATGGACAGAAGGAAATAGCTGTTAAACATGTGGGCAAAAGTTTGTTTATGTAAGATCAGGTGTTACGGATATCTAAAGTGAAAGTGACTAAAACAGATAAACTTAGGTCTGTGCTTGCAGCATCTTTATCTGAGCTGTTCAACCAATCACTGTTGACTGGCATGGTTCCTGGTGACAGGAAAACTGCCAGTAGAGTGCAACTGCATAAAAGGGGTAGTAGGGAGGAAACTGTGAACTACAGGCCTGTGAGTCCAACACAGATACACAGATATTTGGGAAAATAATGAAAACACTATTGAAGAATTGTTGTGTATTTGAATTCTAATGACTTCCAAGAGTGTGACTTTAGGACAGGAAGACCTTTCCAAACAAATCTAGTGACTTTTCCAATTTTGTTAATCAAATGATAGATAAGGGTGGAGCACTATATGTAGCATATTTGGATTGTAGTAAAGCTTTTGATACTGTCCAGCACAGGAAGCTTATTCCTAAGATGCATAGACTGGACTTCATGTTAGTTGATTGGATAAGAAATTGGCTGAAACACAGGTGATAGTTTGTAAGTCATTGGTATCCATTCAGAGGTAGGACAGGATACAAATGGAGTTCCACAGGGCTTGTAATATAGCTTCATTAGTGATATTACTCATGGTAATCAAGCTAAGGTGTGCCTCATTGCAGACGCCACAAAAGTTCTGCAAAAATGTTGACACTCTGTGACAGAAACCAAATGCATAACAATTTAGGAAAATTAGAGGAATGGGCAAGTGTGTGAGATCAAACATTTAATAATGCAGTGTGTAAAATAATCATTAAGAAACCAAAACTCAGAAAGTGGAATACAGGCTCAATGGTACTTCACTCACAAAAACATCAGAGGAAAGGCACTTGGGAGTTATTTCAGATGACTTGCAGGTGGGCAATTAATGCTGTAAAGCAGCGGGAAATGCAAACCAGGTTCTTGTTTGTAGAGGAAGCGGCATTAGTGTCACAGAACCCAAGGAGGAAACAGTCGACGGGATAGTAATTAGAAACACAACCTTTATTATACAATAATATAGTATGAAGATAAATATACACTCTGGCAGAGAGAGAGCTAAGCAGGGGGCAATAATACTACCGGAAATAGTAGACTGCACCTGCAAGTCTAAGGATAGTATATGTGCAATAGCACCGACGCTGGGGCTAGTATCCAGAAATAGATAGTAAACTGATGCAGAAATGCTGGGGCTAGGGCCCAGAAATAGATAGTATACTGATGTTGTAATGGTGAGGCTAGGACCCAGACATACACAGTATACTGATGAGTATCAAGCGATAAAGGCAACTAATGAACCAATGGACTGACTTAGGCCTACAGTCAGCATCAGAGGATATAGGCAACCAAGGTGGAAAACCACAGGAAGTCAGCCAGAGGCGATGGTCAAAACCAAGCGGGTAGTAAGACAAGCCAGAGGTCAGTATCAGAGCGGGTAGTCAGACAAACCAGAGGTCAGAATCAGAGTGGGTAGTCAGCCAGAGCCGATGGTCAAAACCAAGTGGGTAATCAGACAAGCCAGGGGTCAGTACCAGAGCGGGTAGTCAGCCACAGCCGAAGGTCCAATACCAAGTGGCTAGTCATACAAGCCACAGAACTGGACACCGGAAAATCTAGGAAGACAAGCCAAGGATCATACACGGAGCTCAAACAAACTACAACTGCACTGGAACACCACGAAAGGGCTATTGATGTGACCAGGCAGTTTATAAGCGGATTCCCCCACCCCCAGGAGGTGGAGCACTAAATGGTTCTGTCCCTTTAAGAGTCAGGACGTTGACATCACTGTAGGATTCCCCAGTGACTCGTGCCTGACTCTGAATCAAGGGACAAACTTCAGGCGTGGCAGGAGCTGGAAGGGGCAGCAGCAAGGAAGCCGATCGCCCAGAGGAACACCAGGGCGCGCCGGTTCCAGGCGAGACAAGATGAGGCAAACTCCGCGAGGCAGCAAGTAGAGGGGCCGGCCTTCCCCTGAGCATCGGAGTGGCCGGTTCACCTCCGACAGAAGGTAAGCGTGGCTCTTACAATTAGCTGCAGGAAGAGAGAGATACTAATGCCGTCCTATGGATTGCTGGAAAGACATCAGAAGCACTGTGTACAGTTCTGGAGACCACATCTCAGGACATTCGTAAATTGGTAGCAGTTCAAAGAAGAACCGCAAAATTGATGCAGGGTGTTCATGATCAGGGTACCAGAATATACTCAAATAAAAAAATATTTAAGTTAAAACTAGTGGACCAGATAGAATACATACTGGGAGCTGTCACATGTGGGTGATCACTTGTACCAGCTGTCCAAGAGACTGGCTGAAACGGACTGCTCGGTCTCGGAGAGGTCCATTTTAATCTCCTGGCATGATCACAGTATGAACACTGGCGCGCTTTGATTAAAAAAAAAACAAAAAAAAAACATGCAAACAGATCCAGGAAGCCTGCAGAATATGTAAAGTAAAATTAGTGTCCCTACTCCTTTACCTCTTTGTGTGCCAGAGGGGTAGGCAATGAATTGGCTGCCCCTCCAGCACTCAAAGGGTTAAGAGATGTAATGTATTTCAGAAGGGAAGCATTAAAAAAGGTGATAGTCCCTTAAAGCCGAGGTGATAGTTAAAGGGATAGTAATGTTTCATAATAAAAGCAGCTCTAATTAATCATCATAGCAGGGCTCAAAATTTCCACTAGCCAATGGCGAGTAGAAATTCAGCCCTGGTGGGTATGTTATGGCTTGCAGTGGCGAGTAACTTTTCAGGTCTGGCTAATAGCAAAGGACTTAAAATTATAAGCCCTGATCATAGTATTTGGACCTTGGAGAGAGTGTTATTTCAATTCTGTCAGAGTTGTAGTACAAGAGTAATTGAATGACAAAGTATCCCCCTCCCGCCCCTTTTACTGATGTAACACTGTTCAGCCAGATCAGAAGGGAGGTGCCCAGGTAGATTGCAGAGAGGGACAATCTTCAATTAAGATAAGGGAAAAACCTGAAAAACTTGTCAAGGGGGGCAGGGCTTTCATTGTTCTCTTAGGAAGAAGATTGTCCCCTTCTGTTATCTGTCTGGTCTATGGACTCCATTCCACATCTGAGAAGAGATGGCTTACACTAGGTAAAAGGGGCGGGAGGGGAAACTTTGCTTGTGAATATCTCTCAAACCATAAAGGTTTGAGAGAGAAGACATATCGTTCTTCATGTTTTTGTAATGCCTACAAAATAAAATAAAGGTAAAATGAAGTATTACTATCCCTTTAAGTAGTGCTGTTCAGGAATTCAAACATGCCTGGGATAGCTCTGTCTGATAGAAGAGTCTCCTGAGACGTACATAAGACTGAGTATTTTAATTACGGTACATATGAAAATGAGCCCACAGGATGGGCAAGCTGGTTCTGATCTGTTGTCAGTATCTGTTTCTATGATATTGTCCTTGCCCACAGGAACACTCCAATGAAGAAGCATATTACAGAGTAAGTATGTTTTTACCTCCTCTCTGAACCTTACACCTTTACTATGTCATTTAACCCTTTGAGTGCCAGAGGGGTACGCAACACAATGCTTTGCAATGCATTGCGTGCCCCTCTGGCACTCAAAGGATTAATCCACAGGGTGCTGAAAATGTATCTGATAAAAGGAATTGGCAATCTACTAAAATGTCCTGTTATATTTTTATCTAACTACTGTTTTTCTTATTTGTATTTATTTGGGGGGGGGGGGTCTGTGCACTCAATTTAGAATGTGTAGCTGAAGAGGTGAGTACTTGCGTCTGCAAAAAAAACAAAAAAAAAACCTGTCCATCAGTGTGATATCCCACTCCTTCATTAAAATGTACCTGCCATTGTGTATTGTGGCATACCTCCCAACATTTCCAGTTTCCAAAGAGGGACACTTGTGTTTTAGGGGGTGTTACTGGGGGTGTGGCTGGTGGGCGGGGCATTACCAAAAATTTTTAGGCTATTTCATGACCTATTGTGTAACCAAATACATGACTTATAACAAGACCAAAGTATTTTATTTACACAGACTCATTTATAAACACATATACTGACGTTTAAACAAACATTAGTGTGAGTTGTATTGCTGTAGAGTAATGTGATACATTTATATACACACCACACAGTCTGATCTCCTAAACACAGGGACACCAGGGTGATACACTTCTATACACACCACACAGTCTGATCTCCTAAACACAGGGACACGAGGGTGATACATTTATATACACACCACACAGTCTGATCTCCTAAACACAGGCACACCGGGGTGATACACTTATATACACATCACACAGTGTGATCTCCTAAACACAGGGACACCAGGGTGATACACTTATATACACATCACACAGTCTGATCTCCTAAACACAGGGACACCAGGGTGATACACTTCTATACACATCACACAGTCTGATTTCCTAAACACAGGGACACCAGGGTGATACACTTATATACACACCACACAGTCTGATCTCCTAAACACAGGGACACCAGGGTGATACACTTCTATACACACCACACAGTCTGATCTCCTAAACACAGGGACACCGGGGTGATACACTTCTATACACACCACACAGTCTGATCTCCTAAACACAGGGACACCGGGGTGATACACTTCTATACACACCACACAGTCTGATCTCCTAAACACAGGGACACCGGGGTGATACACTTATATACACACACCACACAGTCTGATCTCCTAAACACAGGGACACCAGGGTGATACACTTATATACACACCACACAGTCTGATCTCCTAAACACAGGGACACCAGGGTGATACACTTATATACATATCACACAGTCTGATCTCCTAAACACAGGGACACCAGGGTGATACACTTCTATACACACCATACAGTCTGATCTCCTAAACACAGGGACACCAGGGTGATACACTTATATGCACACCACACAGTCTGATCTCCTAAACACAGGGACACCAGGGTGATACATTTATATACACATCACACAGTCTGATCTCCTAAACACAGGGATACCAGGGTGATACACTTATATACACCACACGTTCTGATCTCCTAAACACAGGGACACCAGGGTGATACACTTCTATACACACCACACAGTCTGATCTCCTAAACACAGGGACACCAGGGTGATACACTTATATACACCACACAGTCTGATCTCCTAAACACAGGGACACCAGGGTGATACACTTCTATACACACCACACAGTCTGATCTCCTAAACACAGGGACACCAGGGTGATACACTTCTATACACACCGCACAGTCTGATCTCCTAAACACAGGGACACCAGGGTGATACGCTTCTATACACACCACACAGTCTGATCTCCTAAACACAGGGACACCAGGGTGATACACTTATATACACACCACACAGTCTGATCTCCTAAACACAGGGACACCAGGGTGATACACTTATATATACACCACACAGTCTGATCTCCTAAACACAGGGACACCAGGGTGATACACTTATATACACATCACACAGTCTGATCTCCTAAACACAGGGACACCAGGGTGATACACATATATACACACCACACAGTCTGATCTCCTAAACACAGGGACACCAGGGTGATACACTTATATACACCACACAGTCTGATCTCCTAAACACAGGGACACCAGGGTGATACACTTATATACACACCGCACAGTCTGATCTCCTAAACACAGGGACACCAGGGTGATACACTTATATACACACCACACGTTCTGATCTCCTAAAAAGAGGGACATCAGGGTGGGAAAGAGGAACAGAGGGATTTGGGTCTAAAAGAGGGACTGTCCATCCTAAAGAGGAACACTTGGGAGGTATGCTTTAATTAGTTACAGTACTCTGGCTCCATCTAGGCAGATCCAGCATTCTGTGGGCACATGTGATGCACAGTGAGTGCGTTTGGTCTAGAGCGGAACTAATTACCATACTGTACCGGGAATTATCATAACGTTTCATTTCACCAGTACATAAAGGTTCATTTCTCAAAAGGTATTTATTTTACAGAAAAATCACTACTATTAAATATAGGCAAATTTGAATAATCTGGAAAGGAAACCTAATTTTTCTTACCCCTAGACTTTAATGGCTTGTAAGGGTCACGTGTCATTATCAGATTGTAAACTGTAACAATCGACAATGGACTACAAGAGAGTAACTGGGTGCTGTTTGAAGGGCACAGTTCCCCTTAAAGGGTACCCTACATATATTTACAGAAGATAAAGTAGTCTTGCTCCACAAAGCTGATCACCCAACCTGACTACTAATGTTTATTCTTTACACTGCATCAGCATCCTCACACTTCAGTGATACTGTTCTGTGAACACTAGAGGGCAGTAGAAGCTTTTCTTTCTGCTGTCTACTCTTCAGTTCTAAATGGCAAATTTTATTAAGCCAATTACACCATGAGGGAAAATGGACCCTTAGCTTTTATCCACCATCTCTCCAGCATTCAGGATGTGAAAAAAACTCCTCTAAACCAAAAAGAATTCACAAAATTCACATTGAGTTAAATGGGGCTTTTAACCCCTTTTTGAATGCAGAGAAATCTCCAGAACATTGCATAGCAAAGCAATTGTTGGTGACCTCCCTAAGATTCGGGGGGTTTGCAAGTCCTATTTAAAGTGAAAGTCTCACCTCCCAGACAGTTATGTCTATTGAATTTGTTGTCTTCAATAAAGCTTCAACCCATTACTCTTTTTGTTTAAAGGGATAGTAATGTTTCATAATAAAAGCAGCTACAATTAATCTCCATAGTATTTGTGCCATGGAGAGTGTTATTTCAATACTGTCTGAGTTGTAGTACAAGAGTAATTGAATGATAAAGTATCCCCCTCCCTCCCCTTTTACTGATGTAACACTGCTCACCTCAGAGCAACAAGACTGTCCGGATGGATAGTAGAGAGGGACAATCTTTAGTGATCATAAGGAAAAACCTGTCAAGGGTGGCAGGGTTTTCCTTACGATCATAGTAAGGAGATTGTCCCTTGCTGTGACCTGTCTGATCAAGAGACCATATTCCACATCTGAGGTGAGCAGTGTTACATCAGTAAAAGGGGCAGGAGGGGGATACTTTATCATTCAATTACTCTTGAACTACAGCTCTTACAGTATTGAAATAACACTCTCCATGGCTCAAATACTATGAAGATTAATTGGAGCGGCTTTTATTGTGAAACACTACTCTCTCTTTAAATCTGTACAGTCACGGAGATATTTGCTGTTGAACATTTACCTGCCCACATCACTCTCGCTGCGGCACCGCTCAGTACCGTGAGGCTGTCAGTCTCCTCCCCTCATGTGAACAGTTAAATGTTCAACAGCAAATATCTCTGTAACCATAAAGATTTAAACAACGAGAGTAATGGGTTGAAGCTTTATTTCAGACAACAAATTCAATAGACACAACTTTTTTGGGAGGTGAGCGTTCCACTTTTAATCAGTGGGATTGTTCTTCTTCCTGTACAGTGCACTTGGTATGAATTGCTCCTGACTGAACCTTATTGAGTATTGCCCATAACTATACCTGGGAACTTCTTTTTCCTGAGCCGCAGAGAGGACTTGTGTGTTGTGACCGGAGGTAAGTAGATTACATGATTCTCATCATAAAGGGGCTAGAGCTTAACCCCTTAATGACCCTTGACGGTCTTAGTATGTCATGGGGAGTTAAAGACCCATGACATGCTATGACCGTCATGGAATTCTGGGCTCCCCCCGCGTCTGCGCGCCATTCGGGGAGTCCGGAACCGGAAACACAAATAAAAAAAAAATGCTCCGTGGTCCTTTAGTGATCGCCACGTGCCTGGCTGGTTGTTAAGGGGTTAACTGGGTGCTTCTTATGAACATGGTACTTGAGAACTGGGCAGGGAATTGGCTGAACAGGGTAGGAAGGAGGGAAAGTGGGCAGGACAGGGTGGGAAGGAGGAAAAGTGGGTAGGACAGGGTGGGAAGGAGGAAAAGTGGGCAGGACAGGGTGGGAAGGAGGAAAAGTGGGTAGGAAGTAGGAGGAACAGGGTGAGAAGGAGTAGAAGTGGGAGGAACAGGCTGGGAAGGAGGAGAAGTGGAAGGAACAGGGTGGGAAGGAGGAGAAGTGGAAGGATCAGGCTGGGAAGGAGGAGAAGTGGGAGGAACAGGCTGGGAAGGAGGAGAAGTGGAAGGATCAGGATGGAAAGGAGGAGAAGTGGGAGGAACAGGCTGGGAAGGAGGAGAAGTGGAAGGATCAGGCTGGGAAGTAGAAGTGGTGGAACAGGACGGGAAGAAGGAGAAGTGGGTGGAAAGTGGGAGGAACAGGGTGGGAAGTAGAAGTGGTGGAACAGGACGGGAAGGAGGAGAAGTGGGTGGAAAGTGGGAGGAACAGGGTGGGAAGGAGGAGAAGTGGGAAGAACAGGATGGGAAGAAGGAGAAGTGGGTGGAAAGTGGGAGGAACAGGGTGGGAAGGAGGAAAAGTGAAAGTGACAGGGTGGGAAGGAGGAGAATTGGGCAGAGTTTCGGAAGAAACACCACCACCGGGGAATCAGCCTCTCTCCCAGGGGCAGATCTGGAGAGTTCCCAGTTCTACCCATAACTAGACAGTTACTGCGGTTGTAGAAGACACAAGTCCACCATGTTCTTCTCTCTCTCTTTTGTATGAAGTCTGTGGGGGGGGGTCTGTCAAGTAGCAAATATCTCAGTGATCAAGCACAAGAGGATTTCCCTGTCCGTTTGCTGATTCGGCAATGGCCATATCCTATCTGACCCTCGTTCACTTATCAATCAGCAATGCCCAGATAGATCCTCCACTGTCTGAAGCTGAAGAATCTCCTAGAATTCTATAGGGTGCACAAGCCTAGACACATATACTGTACACGTATGTTTGCGTGTTACTGGAATGACCACATTCATTAAAGTTTTAAAGGAGAACAATATTATCCTCCCACTTACCTTATTATGGCCAGAAATCCCAATGGCCCCTATGAATTTTGCCCTTGTGCCTTTGTTCAAGAGATAACATCTTCCATCCATGGGGGCGGACATGATAGTTGCTGGCAGTTTTTCTAGACTGAAGCAGGTGGAAAGCATGAGCCTACTTAACCCTTTACCGACCAGACTGGTATGCAATGTGTAAAGGGTTAAGATTGCCATGTGTAGGGCCTGTAGTTGGCTTCCTGTGGTCCTGCCAACAAATGTCATGTCAGTGTCTGTGGACATGAGTTATGGGACTGGTTGAAGATGTTCTATCTTGAACCAAGAAGCAATGGAAAACTCATAGGACCTATTGCTGTTTTCTGGGCATAGTAAGGTAATTAGGGGATTATTATTAGGAGATTTTAATTCTCCATTAGTTGTAATGCTCTACCTCACACACGCTATGATCGTGGCGAGGAGCAGCGTATCTGATACACTGCTCATCCTGTAGCTTAGTCAATCTTGTTCCAAATCGAGGCTCATCTCGTGAATGCTGACAGTTGTCCAATCTTCCAGTGGAGTCCGCAGCAAGAGGCTTGGGAAAGAAAGGAAACTGGCCGTAAATGTGACAGCTGATGTCCGCAAGACAGAATAATGACGAGACTGAGGACGGAGAATTAAATCCAGCTGTTAAAGTAACAGAGGGGAAGATATATCACTGTCCGCTACCTGGAGAGAAAAGACAGATCGTATGAACCTCCTAGGAAGAAGAGGCAGACAGCAAGAGTGTGACGGATCAGAATAAAGGATTAAATGGCGTGCTGGTGTATGTGTCCGTGTTAGGCACCCACTTACTAATTAGTGTCTTGCTCCTCTATACACATTAAGCTGGCTTGCTTCATTTTTGAAGTTCACTTATTTTTCCAATGTACCAGTTTATCAATGGTAGGACATAGTCAAGGACTTATCCCTATAGTAAAGTCCTATTAAAAATAAATGTATCATCTCTCAAACCTTTATGGATTGAGAGATAATCGCTCCTAAAGTTGCCCTCTCCCTCCCCCTTCCCTGTAGTCAGCGTTCTAGCTGACTGCAGGGAAGCAAGTCGTACGACTTTCAGGCGGCTCTCCAGCATAGCCAAGATCGTGTTAATAAAAAAGAAAACTTTCACTGAAATGGTCTTCTACGTGTGCTTGGTTTGCGCTTGGTTTGCAAGCACACGTAGAAGACCGTTTTAGTGAATTTTTTTTATTTTTTTATTAACGTGATCGTGGCTCTGTGGCAGAGCCGCCTGATAATCGTAAGACCGGATTAAGGGGAGGAAGAGGGCAACTTTAGGAGTGATTATCTCTCAAACCATAAGCATTTGGGAGATGACACTGGGGGAATACATTTATTTTTAACAGGACTTTAATATAGGGATTAGTAATAATTAAGTATTGCTATCCCTTTAAAGTGCAACACACAATCAAAAAAAGTAGGAAAAAAAAAGGGGTAAGGGAGAAAGTGCAACAATAGTGTAATAAATCCAAATTCAGATGTACTATAAAGATAAGTCAGGGCTTAAAATGTGAAGTCCTTTGCTACGAGCCAGACCTGAAAAGTTACTCGCCACTGCAAGTCATAACATACCCTCCAGGGCTAAATTATCACTCGCCATTGGCTAGTGGCGAGTGAAAATTTTGAGCCCTGGATAAGTAATACACTCACTTGTATATGTCAGGAGGAGTTTGATATCAAAGTCATCTGACGCCAGTGCTTACGGAGAATATAGCCTGTCTCCGTTCAGGCAACTCACGGGATCTCCTAAAGACATTTCAATCTCCAAAATGGACCAGACGGAGGCTTCACTCATACAAAAATGAATCTTTATTAAAAAAACAATTAAAATTACAAAGCTATTAACGCTAACGCTTTTCCTTACTGACACCCCCCCGTGTCTATCTCCTACCTCCCTGGAGATCTAGCAGCATGGCATGAGAGGTCTGTGCCTCCTTTGGCACAGACCTCTATAGAGATGGAGCTCCCGTGGGGTTCTCAGTAATGCAGAGCGCTGGGAGATGATGTCATGATGATGTCATCTCCCTGTGCTCTGCAATACTAGAGAGCAGGAGAGGGAGATCAGCTGATAGAGGTCTGTGCCAAAGAAGGAACAGACCTACTTGCTGCATGCGCCACGCGAGGGGGTCACAGGGGGACTCCGGGCCCCTGAAGTGATGGGTCCGGTCACAGGTGTGACCCCTGCCACCCCTATTGTTGCGCAAGTGATGCGTGGGATAGGTATAAGGCTGTCCTGAACATAAGACATGACCAAGTACCAAATAGGGTTTGGGATTTTTACTGAAGGATAATGGGCAGACTAGATGGGCCAAATGGTTCTTATCTGCCGTCAAATTCTACACTGCGGCTGACCACATTTCCCACTGCCTGTCACCGTAGCAAGGACACACTTGCAACTGACAGTGTTCTTTAGCTATGTATCCTAGATCCACCCTCAAACAGTTTTCAGCAGCAGATTTACAAGGTTTTTTTTGCCAACTTTTAACTGCCCAGCATCCTGTCCCTCTCTACAATTGAGTAATTTTTATTCAGTGTATCTCATCACCCCAGTATCTGTTCCTGGCTGGTGTTTTGTGCATCTCTTCTGCCTAGTAACCCCCCTCTTCCATCTACCTCCTCCTGTCCTGTTAGTCAGCATGGCAACACTGTAACATCACATAGACATCACAAGATAGGTTAGATCACACACAAGACAAGCAGGACTTCTTCCTCTGCCTCACAGATATCACTGTATGATCACACACAAGACAAGCAGGACTTCTCCCTCTGCCTTACAGATATCACTGTATGATCACACACAAGACAAGCAGGACTTCTCCCTCTGCCTTACAGATATCACTGTATGAACACACACAAGACAAGCAGGACTTCTCCCTCTGCCTTACAGATATCACTGTATGCTCACACACAAGACAAATAGGACTTCTCCCTCTGCCTTACAGATATCACTGTATGATCACACACAAGACAAGCAGGGCTTCTCCCTCTGCCTTACAGATATCACTGTATGAACACACACAAGACAAGCAGGACTTCCCCCTCTGCCTTACAGATATCACTGTATGATCACACACAAGACAAGCAGGACTTCTCCCTCTGCACTACGGATAACACTGTATGATTACACACAAGACAAGCAGGACTTATCCCTCTGCCTTACAGATATCACTGTATGAACACACACAAGAGAAGCAGGACTTCTCCCTCTGCCTTACAGATATCACTGTATGAACACACACAAGAGAAGCAGGACTTCTCCTTCTGCCTTACAGATATCACTGTATGAACACACACAAGACAAGCAGGACTTCTCCCTTTTCCTTCCTGGCACAAGTGGAACTAATTTAGAGACTAAAGAAGGAATTAACTGGAGCACATTATATAACAGGTAGCACTGGACTCTTTCACCCTGAGAATCTGGCCCCTCACCCTGAGCCAGCCCTGGATTTCACAAAAGGCAGAGTAGGCAATTGCCTAGAGCTCCAAATTTTTAGGGGCGGTGCCTCAACTCTGTTGGCCACACCCACTCTCCATGGCCCAAATACTATGAAGATTAATTGGAGTTGTTTTTTTTGTAAAACATTACTATCCCTTTAAAATCCAAAGGTAAAGCCAGAGGCGTCAGGAAGCAGAGGCCGGGAACAAAACCAGGGACTGAGCGTGGAAATCTGGGATAGTTGTCAGGTAGGGGTGGGCGAAAAGTTAGAAAAATTTCCCTCATGACTTTTCGTGAAAAATGGACAATTTTTCACATTTTTCTTCAAAGTTTTCTCTTTTTCTCTAATGCAAAATGTTCCTCTTTTTTGCCTATTCCAGCAAATTTTTTTATGTATTCCAACAAATTATTCTCCTATTCTAACACATTTTTCTCCTATGTTTAATATGGTGCAACATTTCCAGTGGTGTAACTATAGGGGTCGCACCTGCGACTGGGACCGTCACTCCAGGGGCCCGGCCTCCCCTGCGACCCCCTCACCTGACATCCGCAATTAAGTAATGCAGAGCGCTGGGGATCTGCATTACGAGAGTGCCGGTCTGCCAGAGGGAGATCAGTTTTCCCACCTGCAGACAGGAACTCTAGTAATGCAGAGCACTGGGAGATGACATCATCATGACATCATCTCCCAGCGCTCTGAATTACTGAAGAGGACCGCGCGGGAGAAGAGGTCTCTGTACAGACCTGTCCTCTGCCACTGGACCACCAGGGAGGTAAGAGATTTAGGGGCAATGTGGAAGGGCATTGTGGAGATGGGGGAATTGTGGAGATTGAGAGGCATTGTGGAAGGGGCAATGTGGAGATTGAGGGGTATTGTGGAAGGGGCAATGTGGAGATTGAGGGGTATTGTGGAAGGGGCAATGTGGAGATGGGGGGTAATGTGAAAGGTGCAATGTGGAGATTGAGAGGCATTGTGGAAGGGGCGATGTGGAGATGGGGGTATTGTGGAAGGGGCAATGTGAAGATTGGGGGCATTGTGGAAGGGGAGATGTGGAGATTGAGGGGCATTGTGAAAGGGGCAATGTGGAGATTGAGGGACATTGTGGAAGGGGCAATGTGGAGATTGATGGGCATTGTGGAAGGGGATATGTGGAGATTGAGGGGCATTGTGGAAGTGGCGATGTGGAGACTGAGGGGCAATGTGGAGATGGGGGGCAATGTGGAGGTGGCCAATATGGTCGGAGAGCCCATGACAATTCTTGCACCAGGGCCCCGTGGAAGGGGCAATGTGGAGATTGAGGGGTATTGTGGAAGGGGCAATGTGGAGATTGAGGGGTATTGTGGAAGGGGCGATGTGGAGATTGAGGGGCATTGTGGAAGGGGCGATGTGGAGATGGGGGCAATGTGAAAGGGGCAATGTGGAGATGGGGGCATTGTGGAAGGGGCAATGTGGAGATTGAGGGGCATTGTGGAAGGGGCAATGTGGAGATTGAGGAGCAATGTGGAGATGGGGGCAATGTGGAGATTGGGGGGCAATGTGGAGGTGGCCAATATGGTCGGGGGACCCATGGCAATTCTTGCACCAGGGCTCCGTGGCTTCTAGTTATGCCTCTGAACATTTCCCAGCACAATACTACTTCTTCTGAGGTCCGTAGTGGAGAAATAAGTGGCTGGAAGTCAAAGTTGTGAGTCCTACAGCACCATATACATGAAAAATGTGTTAGCATGCAGAGTGCATTTGTCCTTTGCCCACAACACTTACTTCCTGCTTAAGAGAAACTGGTACATATTCATGATGATGGCAAGTAATTAAAAAAAATAAAGTACAACATACAATGTGGCAGATGTGTATGGTAGTGGTGGTGGGGGACTGGTGTGGTGTGATTGGTGGAACCTTGACAAACTGCATTCACCCCAGGAGGAGAGGGATCCCCATCATTTATTGCACACGCTGCAACAACCACTGCTGCAGTCAGTTTTTGCACTACCACTTTACTCTCACGTCCCTGCACTGCTCCACCTTTCCCCCACTTGCTTGTGCATTTGCTGGACATTACGCAACTACTGCGTGTGTTTACTCATTACAGTACACAACTGATGGACTGTGATGTCTTGCCTTGGCCCTCAATAAAATTCTCAATGTTGTCTGCTGTCTGTCAAGTCTGCCTCCGTCACAGACCTCACATCAGGCTCCCAGTCAGCTGTCTAATATATTTATTTGTTTAATTATTGATGTATTTTATTTATTTTTTTAAGTTGTCCACCATTATCTTATCACGGTACTTTCCTGTTATCTGGAACCATTTTCAAAACTATTTTAAAAAACTAATTCCTGTCAGAATCTGTTGTTATTTCCTGCGCTAACTACCTCATCTAACTACCAAAATAATAATATAATAAAGATTTTGCTTAAAAATTGTTGAAAAATGTTTTGAACATGGCTGTTTTGAAAATGGTTTCGGATACCAGGAAAGTACCCTTATCACAGTTAGTCCTCCAAAAAATATATATATTTAAAAAACAACTTCTTTCCCCAGACTTTTCCAGCACAGAGACAATAAAAGTAAAATCAGTAAGCAATTTGCACTCCAGCTGCCTGTGTCTTGCCAGCCAGTCACACCAAATTTTGGGGTATTTTGGGTCAACCTTCTTCCTCACTTCTTCTCCCCCATTGTGGCCCCAGATTCCCCTACTACAGAGACCAAATGTCCTACCTAAAAGACTCCCTAAACTAAGCTTCAATTCCCCTTTATTTGCCTATCTCCTCTAACTCAAAAAATGCTGCTCTCTCCTCTCACAAACACAGAATTGCATGCTGGGAGAGTCTGGCACCTTTCTATATGTCTGTACACTGAATTGCATGCTGGGAGAGTCTGACACCTTTCTTATGGATGTAGAAAACTTTCGTGTGGTGGAGAAAAATTTTTCTACCCATTGATTTCAATGCAATTAACTAGGTGAAAAAAGTGGGAAAAACTACACTTTACATGGGAAATTTTTCGCCAAGAGGAAAGTGCCATTTTTCGCTGATTTCTGTTTGAGGCGAAAATATTCTCCCATCCCCATTGACAGGTATGGTGTATTGGATACCTTTAACACACTGATTTGATTATGCATAAGGCGTGATTAAGAGGTGATAAAGCGGAGATAACTTCTCTAGTGATATCAGTTCTCCAGTTCCTATGTTATTCTATAAAGCCTATTCACTAAGATCTCCAAATCTGGAGAAATCTTAGCGCATTGACTCTATAGAATAACATAGGAATTGGAGATGTGATATCACTGGAGAAATCTCAGTGCGTTGGCTGTATAGAATAACATAGGAATTGGAGATGTGATATCAATGGAGAAATCTCAGTGCGTTGGCTCTATAGAATAACATAGGAATTGGAGATGTGATATCAATGGAGAAATCTCAGTGCGTTGGCTGTATAGAATAACATAGGAACTGGAGAGGTGACATCACTGGAGAAATCTTAGCGCATTGACTCTATAGAATAACATAGGAATTGGAGAGGTGATATCACTGGAGAAATCTCAGTGCGTTGGCTCTATAGAATAACATAGGAAATGGAGAGGTGATATCACTGGAGAAATCTCAGTGCATTGGCTCTATAGAATAACATAGGAATTGGAGAGGTGATATCACTGGAGAAATCTCAGTGCATTGGCTCTATAGAATAACAAAGGAACTGGAGAGGTGACATCACTGGAGAAATCTCAGTGCATTGACTCTATAGAATAACAAAGGAACTGGAGAGGTGATATCACTAGAGAAATCTTAGCGCATTGACTCTATAGAATAACAAAGGAACTGGAGAGGTGATATCACTGGAGAAATCTTAGCGCATTGACTCTATAGAATAACATAGGAACTGGAGAGGTGATATCACTGGAGAAATCTCAGTGCGTTGGCTCTATAGAATAACATAGGAACTGGAGAGGTGATATCACTGGAGAAATCTCAGTGCGTTGGCTCTATAGAATAACATAGGAACTGGAGAGGTGATATCACTGGAGAAATCTCAGTGCGTTGGCTCTATAGAATAACATAGGAATTGGAGATGTGATATCACTGGAGAAATCTCAGTGCGTTGGCTCTATAGAATAACATAGGAATTGGAGATGTGATATCACTGGAGAAATCTTAGTGCATTGGCTCTATAGAATAACATAGGAATTGGAGATGTGATATCAATGGAGAAATCTTAGTGCATTGGCTCTATAGAATAACATAGGAATTGGAGAGGTGATATCACTGGAGAAATCTTAGCGCATTGGCTGTATAGAATAACATAGGAACTGGAGAGGTGACATCGCTGGAGAAATCTCAGTGCGTTGGCTCTATAGAATAACATAGGAAGTGGAGAGGTGACATCACTGGAGAAATCTCAGTGCGTTGGCTCTATAGAATAACATAGGAACTGGAGAGGTGATATCACTGGAGAAATCTCAGTGCGTTGGCTCTATAGAATAACATAGGAACTGGAGAGGTGATATCACTGGAGAAATCTCAGTGCGTTGGCTCTATAGAATAACATAGGAACTGGAGAGGTGATATCACTGGAGAAATCTTAGCGCGTTGACACTATAGAATAACATAGGAATTGGAGAGGTGATATCACTGGAGAAATCTCAGTGCGTTGGCTCTATAGAATAACATAGGAATTGGAGATGTGATATCAATGGAGAAATCTCAGTGCATTGGCTGTATAGAATAACATAGGAACTGGAGAGGTGATATCACTGGAGAAATCTTAGCGCATTGACTCTACAGAATAACATAGGAATTGGAGATGTGATATCACTGGAGAAATCTTAGTGCATTGGCTCTATAGAATAACATAGGAATTGGAGATGTGATATCAATGGAGAAATCTTAGTGTATTGGCTCTATAGAATAACATAGGAACTGGAGATGTGATATCAATGGAGAAATCTCAGTGCATTGGCTCTATAGAATACAAAGGAACTGGAGAGGTGATATCACTGGAGAAGACATCTCCACTATATCACACCTTTATCACACCTTAGTGCATCTCCCCCGAGTGTGTTGCAATGCGTTGGATACTCCACTGGCACTCAAAGGGTTAAACCAAATTTAATAATCAAATGTAACCTTCATTTCCATCAGTCTTTGGCTTCAGTTTGATTTTTTGATTTGCAAAGCAACTCTTTCCTGTTGGTTACTGCAGCCTCATTTTTATAGCAATGAGATTCTGGCAACTGGAAGCTTTGTCAGCACATTTCTGTATTGGAAATCTATGGGTCAAAGCTGGACACATAGACTTTCACATAGAGGGGTATAACCGAGTACGCTATGCAATAAAGCATTAACCAAAGACATTACAGGAATACACAAGGATGAGTCAGGAAATAACTGCAATTCATTTATTTTCACGTAACAGAGGAACATATCTGATGAGGCTGAAAAAAGACATGCATCCATCAAGTCCAGCACATGCCATATCAACCCTGTTGATCTGGAGGAAGGCAAAAAAAATGCATTGAATCCATTTCCAATTAAGTGTGTAAAAAATTCCATCCTGATTCAAAATGGAAGCCACATAGTTCCCTGGATCAGCATCCTAACTGCTTTGAAGCTGTCATAATTCTCAAAATTGTTTTGTGGTAGACAGGTATACATTACTTTTTTGAAAGCAGTTACAGTATTTGCAAGCACAGCATCCGGAGGCAAAAGATTGCATAACTTTACTGCCCTTACTGTACAAAAATCCCATGACCTCTTGTTCTTCGCTCAGTTCTTTGAGTAAATAATTAATTGGATAGTTCTTTGTATTGACCTTGAATGTATATGTAAATGGTAATCATATCACCCCTTAGAAGTCTCTTCTCTAATGTAAACAAACCCAGTTTGGCTAGTCTCTCTTTATAACGCAGATCCTCCAATCCCTTTACCAGTTTTGTTGCACTTCTCTGCACTTTTTCCAGTTCAATAATGTATTTTTATAAGAACTGGTGCCCAAATTGTACTCTGTCGTCTAGATGAGGCCTAATCAAGGATTTATATAGACATAGAATTATATTACCATCCCGTGCATCTATACCCCTTTTTATGCAGAATAATGCCCTATTGTTCTTGCAGCAGTTGAGTGGCTCCGCACACTGCTATATAAGTATAACTAAATCTTTCTCTAATGAGATTTCCCCAAGTAGTGTATATCATTTCAATGAATATGTAAAATAGTGTCATTTTTCTATTTAACAGATGAGAGTTGGTACCGTGTTAGCCGTAGAAATACAGGAGGCAAATATTGTTTTTGATACCTTTTATTGGCTAACTGAGCAGATTCAGAATGCAAGCTTTGAAGACCTTAGGTCTTTTCCTCAGGCATGTTATAGAAGGTTTCTCATATTCATTTGTGTGCGGTACATTGGGGTATCTTCCATGCTGGTCTTGAAAGGTCTTGAAAGCTTGCATTTAAATCTGCTTAGTTAGCCAATAAAAGGTATCAAAAACTATATTTGCCTCCTGTATTTCTACGGCTAACACAGTACCAGCTCTCATCTGTTATCAGCATGGAAAATACCCCAATGTACCGCACACAAACGAATATGATAAACCTCCTAAAGAAGAGAGATGTTTTCATATTTATCTGTATAACATGCCTGAGGAAGAGACCTAAGGTCTTGAAAGCTTGCATTCTGAATCTGCTTAGTTAGCCAATAAAAGGTATCAACAACTGTATTTGCCTCCTATTTTTCTATTTAGTCTCCCTTCTTTTCAACACACAGTCTATCGGCTGACAAGCTTCTGTATGCCATTAGAAAAAATAGATATACATGAAAACTAATTAACGTGAATATTGATTCCTTATTGGGAAATAACAATATCTAATGAATCAATAATTAATAAATTGTACCAGTAATAAAACTCAATCCAAAGATGATAAACACCGGTAAAATAAACTGAAGAAAAATAAAGCAAAATAAAATTAGCCTCTGCAAACATCAATCATATAAAATGATGTGAAAAAGTGAGTGTATATGTAGGTGCGTTGTGTTTCAAACACTCAAAAATTTTTGATTGTGTGAAACACATTGCTCCGCTATATACACACCTTCTTTCAAGGTACATGTGCACTACTTTTTTTTACTTCTTGGTCACTCTGTCGTGAATGATTTAATGAGCAGAACCATGACTGATGCTGAAATGATGCTTCACATTTGATAGTCATCCATCGTTTATCCGGAATCATGGGCTGGACTCATTCAATAGTTTCTTATATTGTGGATGTGACACGTGCAACTGTTTTGAAAATGGTTATCCATTCGTACACACAGTGCGCTCTTTCCATATTAGGCTGAAAATCTATGATGGGTTCCTGCTCCTGATACATCTTCAACCCACAAAAATCGTCTAGTTTAAAAAAAATGTTAACTATAATTTTTAATGATTTTTAATTAAAGGCAGAATATAACAGGAAACATACAACAGAATGCAATTTGAAAATGACTGTAAATCACAAATTCCCTTGACGAACAATCTTATTAACCCCTTCCCGACAATGGACGTACATGTACGTCACGCAAAAACCGTCACTTACTGACAGAGGTCGTAGATGTACGTCCAGGAAGTCGTTTAAAACAATGGAAAAAAAAAGTTCGACGGGCGTTAAGTGCCAGCCGCATGCGCGCGCGGCCGGTTACTAAGGGGTTAATAAAATAAATGAAAGCGAGAATTAAATAAATTCTAGAAAGAACCCTTTTAATTTTTAGAAGAAAAGAAATTGCTCAGGAGAATTAGGGACAGAGACCATAAAGAATATTTAAATTAAACCAACACATCTATTTCCTAGTTAATTATACGGTAGAGAAGGGGGAGAAAGCAAGTCAGGATTCAACCAAAAACAATGTATAAGACTACGTCTAGCATCTTAGATGAATATTAGGCCCTTAAAAGTATTTTGTATTCCTTTCCGTATATACTTTCAATCCAGGGGGTCCATGTTAACAAACATTTATCACAACATCCCAATTCGATTGAGTTAAGGTATTTGTTTATACAAATAGAACTGATTATGTCCAACATACTCCTCCAGGAGATGTCCAGTGTTTTCCATTGAGCTCCTGAGGGGAGAGTCACTAAGCGGTGATAAAGCGGAGATGACTTCTTCAGTGATATCACGTCTACAATTCCTATGTTATTCTATAGAGCCAACGCACTGAGATTTCTCTAGCGATATCACCTCTCCAGTTCCGATGTTATTCTATAGAGCCAATGCACTGAGATTTCTCCAGTGATATCACCTCTCCAGTTCCTATGTTATTCTATACAGCCAATGCACTGAGATTTCTCCAGCGATGTCACCTCTCCAGTTCCTATGTTATTCTATACAGCCAATGCACTGAGATTTCTCCAGCGATGTCACCTCTCCAGTTCCTATGTTATTCTATAGAGCCAATGCACTGAGATTTCTCCAGTGATATCACCTCTCCAGTTCCTATGTTATTCTATAGAGCCAATGCACTGAGATTTCTCCAGTGATGTCACCTCTCCAGTTCCTATGTTATTCTATAGAGCCAATGCACTGAGATTTCTCCAGTGATGTCACCTCTCCAGTTCCTATGTTATTCTATACAGCCAATGCACTGAGATTTCTCCAGCGATATCACCTCTCCAGTTCCTATGTTATTCTATACAGCCAATGCACTGAGATTTCTCCAGTGATATCACCTCTCCAGTTCCTATGTTATTCTATACAGCCAATGCACTGAGATTTCTCCAGCGATGTCACCTCTCCAGTTCCTATGTTATTCTATAGAGCCAATGCACTGAGATTTCTCCAGTGATATCACCTCTCCAGTTCCTATGTTATTCTATAGAGCCAATGCACTGAGATTTCTCCAGTGATGTCACCTCTCCAGTTCCTATGTTATTCTATAGAGCCAATGCACTGAGATTTCTCCAGTGATGTCACCTCTCCAGTTCCTATGTTATTCTATACAGCCAATGCACTGAGATTTCTCCAGCGATATCACCTCTCCAGTTCCTATGTTATTCTATACAGCCAATGCACTGAGATTTCTCCAGTGATATCACCTCTCCAGTTCCTATGTTATTCTATACAGCCAATGCACTGAGATTTCTCCACTGATATCACCTCTCCAGTCCCTATGTTATTCTATACAGCCAATGCACTGAGATTTCTCCAGCGATGTCACCTCTCCACTTCCTATGTTATTCTATAGAGCCAATGCACTGAGATTTCTCCAGTGATGTCACCTCTCCACTTCCTATGTTATTCTATAGATCCAATGCACTGAGATTTCTCCAGTGATGTCACCTCTCCACTTCCTATGTTATTCTATAGAGCCAACGCACTGAGATTTCTCCAGTGATGTCACCTCTCCAGTTCCTATGTTATTCTATAGAGCCAACGCACTGAGATTTCTCCAGCGATGTCACCTCTCCAGTTCCTATGTTATTCTATAGATCCAATGCACTGAGATTTCTCCAGTGATATCACCTCTCCACTTCCTATGTTATTTTATAGAGCCAATGCACTGAGATTTCTCCAGTGATGTCACCTCTCCTCTTCCTATGTTATTCTATAGAGCCAACGCACTGAGATTTCTCCAGTGATGTCACCTCTCCACTTCCTATGTTATTCTATAGAGCCAACGCACTGAGATTTCTCCAGAGATGTCACCTCTCCACTTCCTATGTTAATCTATAGAGCCAACGCACTGAGATTTCTCCAGTGATATCACCTCTCCAGTTCCTATGTTATTCTATACAGCCAATGCACTGAGATTTCTCCAGTGATATCACCTCTCCAGTTCCTATGTTATTCTATACAGCCAATGCACTGAGATTTCTCCAGTGATATCACCTCTCCAGTTCCTATGTTATTCTATAGAGCCAATGCACTGAGATTTCTCCAGTGATATCACCTCTCCAGTTCCTATGTTATTCTATAGAGCCAATGCACTGAGATTTCTCCAGTGATATCACCTCTCCAGTTCCTATGTTATTCTACAGAGCCAATGCACTGAGATTTCTCCAGTGATATCACCTCTCCAGTTCCTATGTTATTCTATAGAGCCAACGCACTGAGATTTCTCCAGTGATGTCACCTCTCCAGTACCTATGTTATTCTATAGAGCCAATGCACTGAGATTTCTCCAGCGATATCACCTCTCCAGTTCCTATGTTATTCTATAGAGCCAATGCACTGAGATTTCTCCAGTGATATCACCTCTCCAGTACCTATGTTATTCTATAGAGCCAACGCACTGAGATTTCTCCAGTGATGTCACCTCTCCAGTACCTATGTTATTCTATAGAGCCAATGCACTGAGATTTCTCCAGCGATATCACCTCTCCAGTTCCTATGTTATTCTATACAGCCAATGCACTGAGATTTCTCCAGCGATGTCACCTCTCCAGTTCCTATGTTATTCTATAGAGCCAACGCACTGAGATTTCTCCAGAGATGTCACCTCTCCAGTTCCTATGTTATTCTATAGAGCCAATGAACTGAGATTTCTCCAGCGATGTCACCTCTCCACTTCCTATGTTATTCTATAGAGCCAATGAACTGAGATTTCTCCAGTGATGTCACCTCTCCACTTCCTATGTTATTCTATAGAGCCAACGCACTGAGATTTCTCCAGCGATATCACCTCTCCAGTTCCTATGTTATTCTATAGAGCCAACGCACTGAGATTTCTCCAGAGATGTCACCTCTCCAGTTCCTATGTTATTCTATAGAGCCAACGCACTGAGATTTCTCCAGCGATGTCACCTCTCCACTTCCTATGTTATTCTATACAGCCAATGCACTGAGATTTCTCCAGCGATGTCACCTCTCCAGTTCCTATGTTATTCTATACAGCCAATGCACTGAGATTTCTCCAGTGATATCACTTCTCCAGTTCCTATGTTAATCTATAGATCCAATGCACTGAGATTTCTCCAGTGATATCACCTCTCCAGTTCCTATGTTATTCTATACAGCCAATGCACTGAGATTTCTCCAGTTATATCACCTCTCCACTTCCTATGTTATTCTATAGAGCTAATGCACTGAGATTTCTCCAGCGATATCACTTCTCCAGTTCCTATGTTATTCTATACAGCCAATGCACTGAGATTTCTCCAGTGATATCACCTCTCCAGTCCCTATGTTATTCTATAGAGCCAATGCACTGAGATTTCTCCAGTGATATCACCTCTCCAGTCCCTATGTTATTCTATGAAGCCTATGACCCAAGATTTCTTAAACTTTGGAGATCTTAGTGAATAGGTTCCATAGAACAACACAGGAATTGGAGAAGTGATATCACTGGAGAATTTATTTCCTCTTTTTCACCTCCCGAACACTGCTTAGTGAATCTCCCCCTGGACTAATTCTAATAGCTGAACATGTATTTACAATTAATATATCCTCATATCACTTTCTTTCCAAATAGTGCTTCTCACATTGAGAGTTAAATTTTTTGTGCATATTATATGAAATTAAGCTATTAATTTTGTTCCAAATAAATATAACCTTCTCACAATTCCACCAAATATATAAGAACTAGTTGAAGAGTCCGTTACATGGGCCACAGGACCACTGCCAGCCGGTCGCGGGGCAGTCATGCACAGTAGAGACTGCCCGCGCAGTGGCTGATACAGAGCGGGACGCAGTCTCTACTGAGGCCTGTGAGCTGCGAAATGCGTTAGCTTTACTATCATATGTATTTTTATTTTATCATCATATGATTTTTATTCAATAAATGTGATTCCCTGGATTCAGCCTGTCGTTTTTGGAGTCTTCGTGGTGTAGCTGATTGTCTGTGATCCGAGTGGGGACAGATGTGATTTCTCCACACTCACGTTTGTCAGACAGCCTGATGTCAGCCTGCTGATGAGTGCATTTACATTTATTACTGTATTATCCAGGTTATATCACAGTATTGCACAATTGGGGTGCTCCTTGTGTGTTTTTGTGTTACATGTCCTATATATACGAGTCTACAGCCACTCAGGGGGAGTGTGTTTGGAGGGAGCAGCCTTGAAATGTCAATTCTACTATTGTGACACTGTACCTGGGGGCAGTCTGACATCCCCAGAAGCTTGTCAGACGAGTTTGGTATATGCCAATCTCGGCCATTAATCTTGTGAGTACGCACCTTTGGGTGATGGTGGTGGCCAAGTGTTGATATCAATTGATCCCGCACAGGGGGGCTTGTTCTGTTTTTCCCCCTCCTTTCTTCTGTTCTCCATACTCTACTGCGTATGACTATTATTATTATTATTATTATTATTAATCTTTATTTATATAGCGCCAACAAATTCCACAGCGCTTTACAGTAGGGAGTACACATACAGAGGTATTAAATAGTACAATCAAGTGTGGAGAACAGAAGGATCAGAGGACCCTGCTCATGAGAGCTTACAGTCTAGAGGAAGGAAGGTCTGACACAGAAGGAGTAAGTGCTGTTGGGTGTAAGTGCCTCCTGCCACCTGACCTGCCAGTCAGTGGGTGGGAGTGAGAAGTGCTGGTGAATGCAGTGGTCCAGGCAAGGGGTGGTTCTTGGTGATGATATTTATGGAGGCAGTTGATAAGCCTCCCTGAAGAGGTGAGTTTTCAGGGAGCGTCTGAAGATCTGAAGGCTGGGGGAGAGTCTGATGGGGCGGGGGAGGGAATTCCAGAGCTGAGGTGCAGCACGGGAGAAGTCCTGTAGGCGGGAGTGGGAGGATGTGATAAGAGTGGTGGAGAGGAGAAGGTAGTGTGCAGAGAGAAGATGGCGGGCAGGAGTATATTTGGAAATGAGAGATGAGATATAGGGGGGTGAAGTGTTAGTGAGGGCTCTATAGGAGAGCACCAGGATTTTTAATTTAATTCTGTATGCTAATGGGAGCCAGTGTAGGGACTGACAGAGGGGTTTGGTGTCAGAGAAGCGATGAGTGAGATAGATTAGTACTACAGCAGAGTTCATTATGGACTGTAGTGGGGTTAGTCGGGTGAGAGGAAGGCCAATTAGTAAAGAGTTACAGTAGTCAAGACGGGACATGAAGAGTGTTTGGACTAGAATTCTGGTAGTGTCATGTGTGAGGAAGGGTCGGATTTTAGAGATGTTGCGGAG